>VXBT01006097.1:15128-96575 GCA_013400235.1 Oriolus oriolus
AGGGAAGGCGGTCGGCGGGTGTCGCCGCTCCTGTCCCCTTGGCGCTCCGGGTGTGAAGCCGGGGCAGGGCGGGGAGTCTCGCCGCGAGAACCGCGCTGCGAGGGAGACCCGCCGCGGCCGGAGCCATGTTCCCCCAGAGCCGGCACCCCGTAAGTACGGCTGGGGCCGCCGCTCCGCGGGTCAGGGGCGCTGGAGCTGGGGGGGGGGGAAGGAAGGTGCCCTCACAAGTTCATTCCCTCCGCGATGGAGCGGCTCATCGTGCCTGCCGGAGCGGTCCCCTCTACTTTTTGTTGCGTGGGCAACTTATTTGCCTTGGGAATGACGGCGGGGGGGCGCCGCCGGGCCAGGCAGCATCCGGCGAGCACAGCGCCTGGAATGGGGCTGGCTGTGCCACCGCGGCGGGGGTCGGCGGGGAGGAGCCGGCACGCCCCGCTTTCATGTAGACGGTGGCGGCGGGAGCGGGTGGGTCGGAGCCGGAGCGGTTTAACGTCGGCCACCGCAGATGAGGGACGGGAAGGTGGGTAACAAGTGCGCAGCGCCCCGGGGCGGGGGCGGACCGGGCCGGGCGCTCTCTCCATCCCTCCGGCCCGGCCGCGATGGGCAGCGCCGCCTCCTCTTCCCCGCGGGGCGGCCGCCCTGTGTCTGAACGTGCATCTCTCTCCCGTGCCGCCACCGCGCCAGACCCCGCACCAGGCTGCGGGCCAGCCTTTCAAATTCACCATCCCGGAGTCGCTGGACCGCATCAAAGAAGAGTTCCAGTTCCTTCAGGCGCAGTACCACAGGTGAGCGCCCGTGGGCCGCCCCGGGACCAGGGACTACCGCCCGGTCCCCGGCCGGGCGCGGGGGGCTGCAGCGAACGGGCGCGTCCAGGCGGTGGCGTGCGGCGTCGCGGCTGAGCCCCGCCGAGGGACCCCGACGGGCCGGTGAGGGGAGCGCGGGCAGCCTCTGTCCGCGGCAGGGGCGGGGGCTGCCGGGTGGACGGGGCGCGTACGGGGAGACAGCCCTGCCGTGCGCGGGCCCGTGCTCCCCGGGCAGCTGCGAAAGGGTGGTGGTGTCGAAACTGGAGCGTTCGGCACCGCTGTGCATTTGAAAATACATAGTATGTGTTGGGAACCCGTGTGTGGAGGGGTCATTTTAGTGTATCAGGAGAAGACCTGTACAAATTGTGTGGCACAGCACATTAAACAGGCTACTTCTCGTTTGCTTATTTGTGTGTGGTGTTAATGCAAAAGTTAATAAAACGCCAGCGTCCTGTGGTTAAGAGCCAGGGAGGACGGTTAAGTCACCCAAGTACTTGGAGTAGTAACACAGATTTTACTGGAATCCATGGAAGCCATGGGATGCGCTCCTCGTTGCTGCCCTTCAGAAGTTCTTTGTGGGTGTGTGCTTGCTGCTGAGGTCCTTTCAGAGATTTAGGGTACAGGTTCCTTCTGACCCTGGGCAGCTGGTGTTAAGGAGCATTAATCTTCCTTAATTTTGTAGTTACATGCACCTGGAATATTTGGAGAGAAGTAAAAGCTTTACAGGTTTCCCCGCTGGGAACTGCTTGGTTTTAGTTACGCTTCCTCTTCCTTTACCTATGGTACTGTAGTCTTATCAAAAACTTAACTTGTTTAAGCTATTTATTGCTTTAGAAATACAATGTAAACTCTAAATATTCGGTATTGTAATTGTAAGTGAAAAATACTGCTTGCACACTGACTGTTCCATAGGATGCTCACAAGTATCATTAAAAAAAAATCAGTTTGATAGAAAACAAAGGGAATGATGAGGTTCTCAGTGAAAGTAGTCAGAATTATCCCACTGTTTGTGATGAGATGTGCAAGTGCCAAATGCAACTTATTTTTGTTTATGAAAACAGAAATGGAAAAGAAACTTGCCAGTAAATGATAGTCAGAGTTACCAGTTTTCAAGCACTGGGCAAGGTAACATTTTCTAGAGTATTTAAGGTAAGAATTATACTCAAGTTGTAATTATAGATGTGAGTGATGTTGCTTGGCAGTAATTTACCAAGCACTGTATAGAAAGAAATGCCTCTATTTTAGCTGTTTTACTCTGGAGAATTACTTCAGAGAAATTCAGATCCTATTCTAACTTGTAAGTTGTAGCACTTAATAGCAGCTCTTTGTCAAAGTATGAAAGTGGATATGTTTAGGTTCTGGAGACAGTTCAGGCCTCATACAGCACCCATGAAATGTTCTTTACATTTCCTGTTCAGCCTTTTTACTTGAAATATGAATTAAGTCTTTCCACATTGCAAGTTAGTGTGAGGCTTTTTAAATTAGCAGCTTCTGTCAAAATACAAATAGGGTGGGTAGATGTCAAAAAAATGGCATGTTACATTAAAGCATGATCTGTTTTGTAGCCTTAAATTGGAATGTGAGAAACTGGCAAGCGAAAAGACAGAAATGCAGAGGCATTATGTGATGGTAAGTATATTTGGTTTTATCTTTATTTCAGTAAATATCTCCTAATACAATGTAAGTCAGCATAAGAAAATAATGTATGCTCATTTATTTGCAGTACTATGAAATGTCGTATGGATTAAACATTGAAATGCACAAACAGGTAAGAAACAATTTTGTTTTCTAAACCACAAAATCTGCAGTCTGTCTGGTGCATTTAAATGTAGCTCTGCTGTTTGTGCTCAGATGACTGTATCGTGTGTGAATCAATAGCCTGATTTGTAGCCTGATTAGTAGACCTTTGCCTACCTCCTGTCAGATGAGGTGTAGATTAGGTTAAGCAGCAATGCCTTTTTGGTATTGGTCCTGAAAAACTTTGGCATAAATAGGGAAGGTCTTGTATCTGTGGTTTTAAAAATGCAGTTCAGTACTTCACAAGTTTGGGGTTGTTTGTTTGTTTTGTTACTGGTAGAGGCTCTGACATGTAGAACTGATCTTATGTCTGTGTAGCATATGTAGTCATAGTTACTCAAATCCTTGCCTTATAAAGGTATGAAGAGATTAGTGGCTTGGAAAGCTCTAGTTATGACTATGAGTTTGCAAGTTCCCATAAAATTCACACTTATGGCCACTATAATGGCGAATAAAAAGAGTATTGAACTGGAACAAGACACTAAGGACCTCATAAGAGAAGAAAAGCTAAATGATTGCACAGCCCAGAGGACCCTCAATTGAGTAGTCATTGTCTGCCAAATAAAGCATTAATGGCAGGGTGTAAGTATTCTGTAGATATGCTGACATTCACTTTTTCATCAAGATGCTAGTACAATAAGTCTTTCAGAAATCGATGGCCTCTTAAAAAAATTATCATTAGATGAAGTTGCACAGTTGGACACATTTCAAAGTGCAACAATACAATTCTTTCTTGATGTGTATGTGCTATTTCATCTAAAACTCTTGTTTCATTAAATTAAAGAGCATGGCTGACCGGCTAGGGCACAGCGAAGAAATTGATTAGTTCAGGCTTCAGATCTTCAGTATATTCAAAGACATTCATTAAGCAAGTGAATTACGGAGTTGAATTTTGCTTTTGTAACTCTGAACTCTTTGTTGTTTTTTTTTTTGGTGGTTCTTGTTGTTGGTTTTGTTTTCCCCTAAAAATATTATATTTGGTAAGGTGGCATTGTAATTCCATGATGGTTTTCTGTCTGGAAATCTGGGGTCTGGATAGGTGTTCTTTTGGGTTTTGGAGGTATGCTTGTTTCAATTCAAAATGATATTAAAAGAAGCAGTATTATGACAACTTTTCTTTTTAATTTCTTTTAATAATGCACCAGATAACCAGATGGAACAGTAAGCTTAGTGTTTGACTTAGTTCTGTACTGTAGCTTAACTAATTTTCTTGTGGCTTGTGTTTTAGAATAATGTCAGTTTTTCTGTGAGGTGACTTTTCATAGCTTTGTGATTTCACAATATTTTTTCCTGCATTTTTTCTCTTAAACAACTTCTTGGCATACTGTAACCTGTGAGGAAGCCAGTATCTGTATAGGAAGCTCATTTGCTGCAAAATGGATGTTATTTTCAGGAGATCTTTGAAGAGAATGTGTGATTTCAGTTCGTGTACTAGGAATTAACTTTAGATAAAATCATTTAAACCCACAGGATTAAAGTGTGTGAGAACTAAGGTTTCCACTTTGACCTTAACATATGTATAAAGGTTTAATGTTCTGTATGTATGGCAATTAGAATTATGTACCCTGTAGGCAGTGATACTTTGGAAGTGTTGAAGATTTATGACAGAGCATTTTATCTGTGTTAGTTGTAGTTGGGGAGAACAGTGAACACTTGCCCTTGTGTGCTGTTAAGAATAGGTTTTTGAAGGCATAAATACATTTCTCTGGATGTGAGTCTCAGATACTATGCTTTTACATGTTAAGTAATTCTAATTTCTGGTAAAAGTAGCACCTTCATGTTAAAGGCTATTGATTTAGATGCCTGCAGTGAGGATGCCAAATGGTGTTGCAGTTCAGTATGTAGGTGGCCTTAGATTACAGGAAGAAAAAAAAAAAAAAAAAAGCCTAACAATGACATTCTTCTGAATTTTCACTGCTAAGGATAAGTTCTGAGGAGGCTTTTGACAGATAGTAATCATAATTCTTATTAACTGGTGACGTCTACCCCCAAGGGTGTAGCCAGGCTCAAATTGATGCTTTTTGCTGGCTGATCACCAGCATGGCCTAAGTGCTCATTATGTTGTAGAAAGGGCCTTTGGAGCTCTCATTACGTTTGACAGGAATTCTCTCTAGGGGGAAACTGGGCATTAGCTAGACTCCTGACAGGCTGAAATTATTCCTGCTTTATGGCTTATAACCAAATGCTAGCAAGGCATCATCAGGGGACACGAAAAATTGTCATTTCTGACAACATCTTTGTTACTGGAAAATGCAGTGATGGGGAAACTTTCCAGTGAACAAGCGTTAACATTTTTAAAGTCTTCCTCCTGTTTGGATGCTGTACTTGCTCTGTGTGAGACTCTTCAGACTGCTTGGGCTGCTGTTTGAAAAACAGAATTACACTACAGCAGAGCTTATTTATGGAGTGTGGTGTGTACATCACTGTTTAGGTACAGTCACTTAGAAAAAATGAAGTGCTTGCAGTTAGCCTGCATGTAAATGAATTTGAGTTCTTGTACTGATGGATTTGTGTCAGCAGTTCTGTCTTCATTTAATTTAGTAATCCATTATAATTTAACTAAAATAAAGTTAGTCAAGACTTGAATGTTGTTAAAAATGGACTTAACTGAGGTGAACTTTGCATGCACAAACAGCTGTACTGGCAGAGCCTTCCACTTGAATGTGTTGCATTTAAGTCCAGAAATTGCCGTGGTAAGGCTTCCCTCACAAATCTAGCTTTGGCACTTTGCAGTGTTTAACTGCATGATGTGTGCTTAAATCAAGCTGTTGCTGCATTTCAACCTCCTGGCTGAACAGTGGTCAGGAAATAATCTCTTTGACACATTTGTGTATGGTTTAGATTTGGTTTTGTTTGTTTGTTTTGTTTCCTTCTTCTTCTGTGTAGGTTTTTAAACTTCTTTAATTAAAGAATTTCAAAGATTTTTCTTAAGAGCATGTTTTATGTAGACACCTATACCGTGTTCTTAGAAATTATTTTGAGGTGGTTACTGACCAAGTTTGGCGTTCCTGAAACAGAAACAACCAACCACCTGAGGATTTGTTTAGGTAGACGTAGGTTGATTTAGATGTTGTTTAATATGTGTCAAGACAGAATGTATAAGAACATTGTGTGGTCTCAAGTTTCTTTTCTGTGTTATACTGTCCAAGTGAGATTTTCCCCAATGTGACATCTGTGGCTGGCAAAGCAGATGAGTCAACTGCTAGTGCCAAGTTGGTTGGGTGTTAAAAATCCTGCTGTACTTAGAGTTGCTGCCCTTGGCTCCTGGGGCAGTGCGCCTTTATTTTCCCCAGCTCTGCTTGTCATCTTCTGTCATAAGTCAGAAGATAAGGTTTCCTGTGCATTTGATGTCTAGATTGGTTAGGTGCAAGATTATCTTTTGTTCGTTGGCAGGCAGCCAAAGAAAAAGAATTCATCAGTGCTGAACCAAGTGCTAGACTTACAAACTACTGCAGTGTCTGGGTTTCTGCTATCCCAACAGTTATGGCAAGGTTTCCCTGTCTTTGGGTGGGTCTTTTTGATCTCTGTGACCTGCCTGGAGGCTGACCTGTCATTCAGTAGCTTGCCTGTTGTAGAAAAGTACACAAACTCCAAAGCTGCATTGTGTTAACCAGTTGTACAAGAGTTACATGTCCGTTTTATCCTGGACTGTTCCGTGGAATCATTTCTAATGCTTTACGGCAAAGGACAAAGTCTTCTAATGATATCTCATTAGAACATCAGTCTTCAGGAGTGGGTTAAACAGAAGGGAATTAAGGAGCTTAGTTAGCTCTCTACAGCTCCTGAGAAGGATGGATTTGCTGTTGAAAGGGATTTAAAGATAAATTAATTTTTTTCTTTTTTCCTACATTTTAATTATTGGAATGAAAAACTCCTAAATGTTTTGGTGGTGTGCAGTGAATGTTTCAAGAGCATTTTACAGTTGGCACAGCCACAAAAGACATGCAAAAACTGTTTTTATTTAAAAGAGAAAATGGTAGGATTGACTGTGACGGTATTTTTCTCTCAAAAAATTGTACTTATTCTACAAATATTTGGTTTCTAAATGAGTGCAGTTGTGTCAGCAGCCTAGCTGTTTCAACCACAAATAGAGTTGCTAGTTTGAAAGAAGAGAAGTTACTGGAGTAATTACCTCAGCTTTCATGACTTTTGAACTGTGTTTCAAGCTCGAGGCCAGCATTATTGTGAAGGAGTTATCTGACAGATTCAGGGCACTGTGAAGTACATCTCCATGTGGCTTTCACATAACCATATTGTCAGATACCATCTATTATGTCAGCTCCATACAGAACTTAATTCAAAAGTGTCACAGTGTAAACACTGTACATATGTTAAATAGTGCCTGATCATCTCTCATTTTAGACTTAGTCTAGCAGATTTCAGGTTCCTCACAGAGCCAGAGAGAGGAACACTATTCCTACCAGCTGCATTGTTAAAACTTCCCTTGCATTGCTGGAGCTTGCATTGCCACATGTCTGTTGTGTCCTGCTCAGTTGGAGGGAAGGAAAAAAAAGTCCTGGTGACTTTCAGGGTAAGGGGACAAGTAAGAGGGAAGAAGCTTTGTGAATGTGCAATATCCTTTTGTCACAAGAGATTTTGTGGGGAAAGCTTAGTGGTTTTCCTCCTTCTGCTGGTTGTTATACCAAATCAAGCTGAGCATTTGAATTGCCTTTCTTCCCTCTCTACTTAAATGTTTGTAGCAAAGTGCTTAAATTGCAGTGTCTCCTGTGCAAAATGGAAAATTAGGATCCTTTAGGGTTGATAGATCACCACTGGCATACAGTAAAAGCCTTTAAAACAAATTTTGGGTCAACTGGCACTTATCAGAAGACTGCACAATACCTACTTTAAAAATGGTAACAGCTTTGAATGGAGCTAATGAAGTTACCTTTCCACTTGGGACAAGATTTAGGGATATCTAATGGTGACTATGTCAAACACTACTGTTGCCACCTTCTGCGTCACACTTCTTAATTGGACTCTTGAATGTAGGTATTTGAACAATAGTTGCTTACATAGTTCCTCTCAGAAAGGGGAAAAACAAAGGTGAAGAGAATTCATAGTTTTGTCAGCATTTAATTGTCAAAACAGCTAGTTTAACAGATCAGTCCTCATGATTATATGTAGGCTATGGCTTTTAAAGTTCTTGCAAGTTGGTCCCATAGTCAAGCTGAATTTGCATCTGTGTTCTTGTAAGTATGAAATTTCTACTTAAAATAGTTTTCTGGAGGTAATATTGTGTGACATGTCAGGGCAACACTTTCTAGTGTTTGACCTGCCCCTGTTCTGAAGAATTTTGTCCTTCACCAACTGGGAGTTTGCCTTTCCGCACTGGTAACCATTGTGTGCCTTTTGTTCTTCTATTGTGCACCTCTAAGAAGGAGCTGACATAGTCCTCTCCATAATCACTTCTTTGTCAGCAGTGAGGTCTCGTCTCCCATTAATCTCCTTCTTCTTGAGGCTGATCAAATCTGTTTTCTCCTTGGTATGATATGTGCTCTGACTGCTTGATCACCTTATTGGTGACACTTAGAGACTTGCTCCAGTTTAGCAACATCTTCCTTCTTGCCAAACAAGGGGAACAGAAAGGGGAATTACTTCAACCAGACAGTTGGTTACAGTCATTATACTGTGTCCTCATATGACGTGTAGCCTTCATCAGCACATGAGTGTGGGGCTGATGCATATTCAGCTTGTTTCTCCAGAGCCCTCCTCTGCAAAACTGCTTTCTAGTGTGTTTCCACCATTCTTGTGCTGTGTTGGGGAAAAGGTTGTTCCTGATTGAGGACAACTCCCACCCTTTGTTTGCTTTGAACCTGGTTTCCACTGTCTTTATTTGATGGCTGCTTCTTCTCAGGACAGAAGCTGTTGATGCCTAGCTACATTTTCAGTGCAGTCAAAATGTTATACCTCTTGCAGCCCATCTGTGTTGACTACTTTTCAGGTTGGGCAGTCCCAGCTTAAACAGTTGTGTAGCTTTCTTTGATTACTTTCCTTGCTTTTCACTCAACCTTTATAATTTTTAACTTAGCTTTTTGAAATAAGGGAACTAGAACTACATGCAGTTCTCAGGATGCTGGTGAACCAGAGATTTGCATTACCACCTTCTTCTGTTTTCTGGATGTTTTTTTGTTTGTTTTCTTAATTTTTATTTCCTCTCCCATAAGGTTTCCAGGTTTTTGCTTTTGACTGCCATGGAATTCTGAACTGCTGGAGATTCCTTTCACATTTGAGTTCTTGCTTGTGAATGGTAATTTTAAGCTCAGGAACCATCATGGCTAGAGATGTCTACTCCTAGTGTGTATAAATTTTGTTTACATACAATTGTTTCCATTGCCTATTTACTCTTGTAAGGTCTGTTTGCAATTCTTGAACCATTACTTTTACTTTCTTATGGAATAAACAATATATTTCTATTTCCTTGCAGCCTTTGTATTTACTTTCTTTCTAATTCTTTTATGGAGCAAGTTTTCTTACCTACCGCTTGCTGTCTTTTCCAGGCTGTGCTGGTGATCATATTAGAAAAAAAGATTGCAGCAAAAACCCCTGTGAAACTCCACCAGTGAACTGTTTCTGGCATAGTGCTGGAGGTGATTGAAAAGTAGATTAGAGCTTGCTGAAATTGAGTTTAATCTTAACCGAACTCTAGTTAAATCAGGTTAGACTTAAAAGTCAGTTATTTCCTGAGGTTGTCTCTTTTACAAAAGAAGCCTTAGTGCTGCACAAACCAACAAAATCCTGCAACAAAACAAAAACTTAAAATACTACAGCCCTGTGAAATAATGCTGTAAGCCTTTTTCCATTCCAATTTCACTTGAAAGTATTGTGATTATATTTCCAAGTTAGAGATTTCAATATTTTTTCCATAGGTTTATATGAATCTTGAAAGCATCAGGGTGGGCTGTTTAGATTTTTTTGTTTTAGGTGTTGAGTATTATTTCAGTTGCTAGCTAGCCTAGTTATAAAATACACTTTCTAGTATGGGGAAATCAGTTCAGGAAATTAATGTGTTTGGTGAGTGTCCCCGAACATTTTTATAATGACAATATTCTGTGTCTAATGAGAAATTGCAGAATGTTTAAGAGTCTAGTCACTATAAGTTGCTCCCACATTTCCTTTACGTTCTTCAGAACATTTGTTCTTTGTGAACAAATTAGCCCTGATGATTAAATTATAGATTAAAGTTCTTCGAGGGGTGTTAGGTAAGCTTTGTGTCAGGGCTGCCTATATGAAAGTATTTTGTACTTCTTACATGATTTGAAGAGCTAACTGGCCTTTTTGCCTATGTGATAACAAAACAGAAAACTGAGGTTAATTTGTGTTTTGGTTTAAGACTTCTCAGTGCGTTTGGGTTTTTGGATTTATGGTTTTTTTTGTCCCTCTCCCTCAGCAGCATGGACGTTCTTTTTTATTTCCCTGTTTTGTCTTTTTTTCTTCCTCTTGAAGCTTTTTGATGTTTGTATAAACAGTTGGTCAAAGCAACTTGTAAGGTGACCAGTCAGTGTATTGACAAGAACAGACACAATAGCAAACTGCATTAGGAGGAAAGCCGTTGGGATTTGCAGTAAATATATTACAGAACACAAGTGCATTGCCGATACTGCTTGTTTAGCAGTTTGCAAGGGCAATGGTAGTATGGATTTTTGAATTAGAAGGGAAGGACTGATCTTTCTGTGTGCTGGAACATCTAGTTGATGGCTGAAGATAAAATTGATTTAGAGAACAAAATGCTGCCATCTCTATTTGTGCCATTTTTTTGCTTCTGTGGATTAGCAAGCAAAAACAAAAGGTAGCTTTCATTTTGGAGAAGGGGAGCAAGAATGGGTAGGCTTGTTCAGCTGCATCTTGATTAGGTATTAAGTCTATGAGAACCTGCTTTCGTTAGCTCAAGAAAAAGAAACGACATCTGAAACTCGGTGGGTTTTATGATATGTGAAAATCTGCCTATTTATGAATTTGTTTAAGTGTTCTAAACCCCTTGAAATGCCATGCTCTCTGCTTCAAGATGTGATGATCTCAGCTTCAAGTATAGAAGTTTGAATTAAGCTGGGGAGAAGGGATGAAAACCCTACACTTTCTTGGGAAAAGCGACTTACAAAAAGATCATTTTTTTGTACTTTTGCCCCAACAGTTTCTATTTGCAACAAAGTTTTTTGTTTTGTTAAAAAGAGGGAAAATATTTATCTTTCCTTAAGGTGTAAGGGTGTGAGGTAATTCTGAATTTGTATTATTGTAACTGGTTATAAGATTTCTAGCCATTACTTTTTGGACAGTAAACTAGACTAACTGTTTGTGGTCTCAAATGGTGACTATAAATTGTCAGTTAAACAAATGCAAACAACAAGACCTATTTGTTTCTTCAAACTGAAATATGAACTGTAGAATCAGATCACTAACAGGGACCTATTGCCTCCCTGTGTCGTCCTAGCAGGATCAGCTACACCAGTGTCATTGCTGATAGGTGCTTGTTCTATCTGTTTGCAAAGACATCAACAGTAGTGGCAGCCCTCACAGCTCTTCAGGTAGCAGATAGCTTTTATGTCCTTGCTGTTGAAGTGCTTCTTCATTTACAATTTCAGTCTTCTCTGCTGCAGCTTCTGCTCTTTACTATGCATTTTCTTCACCCTGAATAAGGAGAACAAATAATTCCCCTGCCTTCCAGAACCATGCTGCATACCTCTAAGGTCGAGTGTTCATTCTCTGAATGGTGTTGCCCAGCTGAAGTACAGTGCAGTACTCCAGGGGAGGAAATGCTGTGCTGAGTAGCATAGAAGGTTTACTTAGTATACACCTTACTGGGGTGGCAGCCTTTTTTGCAACAGCATGCTATTGACTTATGTTCAACTTCTGATCCTCTGTGACTGAGAGATTCATTCCTAAGGCCCATTATTTCCTTTCCTTTATGTTCCTGTCTAGGCATGCTATGGGCCTTTATCCCTGTCCTTTTTTTTGCTTTTCAGTCCATTTTTCCATTCACTGTAAAGTGAGTTCTGAAGCTATTCTCCAGCATATTCTGTCTTTCTCAGCTTGAAACTCACTGCAAATTGAGGATTAGGGTAAACGAGAGATCTTTATGCTTGTTAGTGGGAAATACTAAAAAATACTGGGCCTGTCATGAATGCAGAACTTCTTAGTTTCAAAAAAAAAAAAAAGAATTTATCCATACATGGTTTAATAGTCAAGCAGTTTCGTCCTTGTTCCCATGAAGTTTTTGCTGTGCTGCTAGTGTTGTTCCCAATAATGCTATGACTGTCAGATTCTTAGCAAAGATGTGAACATCATCTGCCTCTCTTATCTGTAATTATTCTGCCTTTTTGGACTTTGCAGAATTCTGATGTTTTCTGCTGAAAAATATTTCTGAGCTGTGCTTTATATCTGTTTCACTTAAATTTTATGCCTAAGAGGCTTTTTAATGCCTAAATTTGAGTAATTAAGCTGGAGTGTCTTTGCTTTTTCATTTGTTGTGTTTTGTTAGGCACTGTTCTTTCATAGTTTCCTATCCATTTGACTTTTGAGGTTCTGCAAGGTGTCCACTAGCTGCTCAGTCTTCACTAATGTGCTTTTGGTATTTCATCAGACCTAGTCAATATAAAGATATTTTACTTGGAATTCTCTCACATTTCTTTGCTGTTTAAGCTGCAGTGTTGACCGTACATAACTAGTAATTTATAATAAATGATTTGTAATGATTCTAATATAGTTAAGATGCATGCAAAAAGTATGGACTTTCTGGCTTTTTTTTNAAAAATTTGGAGTTTTTTGGTTTTTTTTTTTTTTTTTTTGCTGTCCTGGACCGTATCTTTCCCTTTCTAAATGAGAGGATCAAACTTGACTATTCCGATCTCTAAGCAGAAGCTTTACTTTAGCTGTTTCTTACTACTGGCATAAATGCCTTTGTGCTGTATATGTTTATACTGCCTTGCTGGATTTAGTTTCCACTTCATGTATCCTTTCTTGTTTGTGTGAAGTCAGTGAAGAATCTGGGATTTAGTCTCTTGGCATGATTCCATCCTTTCTGTTTTTCCTCTCTCCCTTCCGCCTCCATGTGTGTATATCTATTAACTGTCATCCATGTCCTTGATGTTGTTTCAAAAAGAAAATGTGGTCTCTCCATAATGCTGTTTGATCTTCCTCATCAGTAGCAGGTCCTATAAAGCTGACCTTACCATTTGACATGTGCTTTTCTGAAGTTTTACTTGGTTTTCATTTCCTTCCTTTCCCAATCATTATAAACTCTGCCGTGATTGCACTCTTAATCAAATTTGTTTCTGTTTGGACAGTTTCAGTCAGCTCTTGTCTATTAGAATGCAATCTAGATGGTCTTTTTACTATTGTTTCTATTCTATAAGCAACAGAATATATATAAAAAATAATAAAGTGGGTAAGGAATTTAGTGTCGTGTTCCCAAAGTTTTGCTGAAAGATTTGCGAACCTTTTCCCCCATGCAGTGAAAATATCCAATATTTTCACCTTTCTTGCAAATCTTATGTGGTGGGTAGTTCTGCTAGTTACTATCAAAGGAGTTGTCAATCCTCTTAAGGTGTTATTCATTAGTGAGTCACCTGATGGCACCTGAAGCATTGCTATGAGTAAGTGTTTAAATTGCTTTTCTGACTTAAGAGATTTTTGAAACTGAGCTGTGAATATACTAAGTATTTTTAAATGGTGAAACTATATTTAAGGTAGGATAGTACATGTGACTTAGTTGGTAAGCTTAATTTGGTAGTTATTTCTAAAGTCTGGTTGTAACACAGTGATAAGTTTTTCCCCCTCACCCCCCATAATTCTTGTCTTAATGTGTCTCTTATGTTGGACAGCATGCTTATTATTCTAGTAAAGTCCGGGTTCTACTGCTATTACAGTCTTACTTGAATGTGGATAAGGACAGACTCCTGACTGGGAGTTTTGGTATTGACTTGCATACTGTAAATGTATGTGCTTGGTTTGAGGAACTTCATGCTCTAATTTTTAGAAACTCTTGTTATTCCAGGTACTTCTCCAGGTGTGTAAGAACTCTGACTTTCTACTGCTATCCCAATCAAGTGGCTCAGAGTGACAAGTACTGAAAAGATATTTGCAGAAATTCCAATGTGACTTATGGGAATGAGAGTAAAATAGGAAGTAGTTTTAGAATAACATCATAAACTAAATGAGGAGTCACTGGGGCTCTTTCCTGGTAGGAGTGTAGCAGTTACAGATACACTTTTTATGCTCCTTTATCCTTCTGTTCTCTTTGTCTCCTCCTTGTTACTGTGTAGTGCAGTGATGCTCAGTTGTCCAGTGTAAATAAAGTTCTTACTGACCTTAGAGGTAATACTGCAAAGTGTGCTGGATAATTTTGGAGACCATACTGCTTCTAGTGCACCATAACAGCTCATTAGTGTGGTCAGATGAGAAAGGGGGAACTCATTGATAGCTTATGTTTCTTCGAGAAACCTCTGCTCCCAACTTGCTTCTCCTGATACTCTAGGCTGTTCTCCTACTGGATGGATGCCTCCTGTGAGTTTATTTAGCTCCCTGATGTAGTGGTCTACTAAGCTGGCCCTTTCCCACTTCGTATTATAGTAATATTTTTTGCCTGACTAGTTGTTGAGATGTTTGGCAGGTCGCTAGATGTCTCCAGTATGGTTCAAAGAAATTGTTCCCTGGAGGCAAAGGTGGCGAAGATCTCTTCTGGATTGGAGTCAGCCTTTGATTCGTTCAGCATCTCTTGGAATCTAAGTTAAAGTGGGAACTCTGTGTCCTGGAAAACAGCTTGAAAGTAAAACAAAGTTGTGTGCTCACTTCAGAGATTTAAATACTTCTGTGTGTATCTAAGGTTAGCTTAGGCTTGGAAACTAAACAATGGAACTGAAATTTAGATAAACACACCTTTTGTAGTTGTGAGTGCTTAAGCAAGATGGGCTGAAGTTAGATTAAAGGAGAAATGTGGTAACTGCCCTCTTTAGCCAAGTTTAAGAAGAGTCTTGACATAGTGAAGATATGTGAAAGGAGCACTTCGACATCCTGACAACAGAGTCTTTGTTGCCAGTTGGCTTTGTTTCAACAGGATTTACAGCTGTAAATGGGATGGGCAGTTGTGTACAGTGGTTCATTGAGAGTTACACACAGCCTCTCTCTATTATTATAAAGCATTGAAATTAGACCTCTGAAATGTATCCAGTCACTTTACACTTGAACGGGATCCAAATCTGTAGTAGATATTTGGCAAGTGTAGCTGTTGTCTTGTGCATCATATGTAGCTTATGTTTAAATTAATGTGACCTTTCTGCAATTTTAACGAACATCTAAGAGGATTCAGATCAAAGTAGTTTAGGTACTGAATTAAAGCCCTCTAATTTCACTTTGGAAATTATTTAGCATTCTGTGGCTTTATAATTTTGAGTTTTTATTCTGTTAATATTTCTGCTATTTCCTTTCTCCGCTCCCACTTACGATATGGTGGCGTTTTGGTTTTTTTTCATCACTAAACATTTTTCATCCCGGTCTTCTGGGATTTTAGTATCATCATCTTGTGGGTGACTGATCTCACAATTAAAATGAGTAGTACAAATGTGGGGCAGAGGGAAAACTGTATTTATTAATGATGCATCATGCTAAACTGAAGTTTATGCCCAAAATACAGAGATTATTCCTGTTGTTGAAATGAATGCTACCCATTGCTGCTTGTCAGATTGAATATCAAGTATCTGTTGAGAATAAACCTTCCCATTCCTTCCTATTGGTGAGAGTATTAGTGATGACAGTATTTATAATTTAAAATACAGTTGGAAGGCCATCTTCCGCAGTTTGTCACAGGTTGGTTAATATAGCAGTAAAGGGGAGATGGATGTGGCTACTTGTGCAAGTCTATTACTCAGGAGGCCTGTAAATTTGATTGGCTGCTGCAGTTCTTCCAGAATCATTGGATTTGAGAGCAATAGAAAGATAAGATATCCAATTACCCAAATGATTTGCAGGGTTAGCCAACGTTGTCATGGAAACGCAAGTTGGAACAAATTAAATTTTAAGCAATAAAATAATCTTAAAGCACGTCTGGGAACAAGAAAATTTGGCAGTGGCACTTACCTGAATTGAATCTTAGCTTGACACGCTGTTGTTTGACATTGATATACTATGGGGGTCTAAACTTTTAAATGGCATGTTGTCTTTATTTTTTTATTTTTATTTTGCAGCCATTGCCAAAATGGACCGTAGTGTATTAATTTTAAATAAAAGGGCATTCATAATATATGCATATCTCTGTGCTCAGCCTGGATTCAATAACTCATGAACAGCAAAGTTCACAGAATGCTAGCCTTAATCATTTGAAGCTTTTGAGTGTTTAAGTTTTGAGATTTAATTATACCTCCAACATCCCCTCGTACCCTGAATTCGTAGCAACAAATTTTTGGAGGTGCTAGAGTCTTGCTATAGCAAGTACTAACAAAGCATGCAGAAAGCTAAGCACAGTGAAATACTTATTTTTCTGTAATTGCTCTGTGAATGTGTGTGCTTTCTGTTTTTGAAGATCTTGATTACAAAAAAAAATAAAAGCTTTGTCATTTAAGTGCACTGCTTTTTTCACTGATTCTGTTGGAAAAATTAAAATACTGAGTGCATACTAAACTTCAGCACAAGACTAAAATATACAATTTCTTACTGCATTTCAGAAGTCTTTGGTATTTGAATGAGTTCTGGCTTGCAGCAGGGATTAAAAAAAATGGTCAAGCATGTCCCATAAAGAGGGCTTTTATTCAGGTGTGTTATAGACAGATGGAGATGAAAATTGGGCTGAGGTCAAGCCATTTGCAGCATTCTCATAGGCTTCGATTTTCTTCTCATCCACACCACAGATAATCTCAAATGATTCAGTAATGACCAAAAGTGCAACACTGACCTTTATTCCCCAGTGGATTACTGTGTTACATGCTGCAAATGGCAGGAAGTCCATTTTGTCCTTCCAGGTTCAGTGTAGTACTTGGCTTTCTAAGTCTTCAAAGTGTAAGCGGAGGCAGAGTGCTTAAGAATTACCTTCTAAAGCTTTTGTGAATGTGTTTTAACAGTACATTCCTTTCTGTGCATTAAAGGCTGATTCTCTGATTCTTTTGCTTGAAGGGAATGAATTAGGACATGCTTCTTTGGTATTATCAGAACTTCAGGGTTTTTTGCTTTGCTTTTAATCATGCTGTTCCTAAGCTGTATTTTTCTGAATTTAACTACAAATTTGCTTTTCAAAATTGGATCAAAATAATGTTGTAAACAAAAATGTAATAAATAAGAATACATAAATCCATCCTTCAGAACTGGAGATAAAGTGCTTTCAGATCTGATCTAACTTTGTGATACTGGAAGTTCAGTGAGAGAAAGAATGACAAGCTTCTGACAAAAAATGGATGTTTTTAGTTAAGCATTGCTTTGTGAAATAGAGTCTGGACAGCTTTGAGGAGTCTCAGCAATAATAATAGAGCAGCTGTTGCAGCACAAGTGATTGTTAAAACTAAGGTGTTGTAAGATTTAATTTTTGTTTTAAATCACCGTGGATGCTATACCTAAAGTAGTACTGGGGTATGTACTGGTTAAACCTCTGAAGCTGAAAGGAGATTAACTACTCCTCAGACAAAGTCTCTGTTCTTCACTCAGAAGTTAAACTGCTGGTTCCCATAAGCTAGGGCTTCTTACATTAGAACTAAAATACACATGGGTGTTTCTTATGCTGTGAAATAGAATTTGGATACTTGTACTGTTATTCCTTTTCATTTCATTGCAAAAATCTGTAATTTTCAAGAAATGGTGGTGATTTAAGTATGATACCTTACGTGGAGCTTTGGAAAGTACAGGCTATCAAAATGCAAAATTATGTGGAATAGACTATTGTAGAGGAAACAGGTCAATACTTTTTTTCTGACAATACAGAAGGAAAAGAACATTCAATTCTACAAACAAGCTTAAGTCCTTAGTAAAATGCCTTGTTTAAATGAGTATTATATTTAGTAACTAGTCTGGCTGCTTTATTCTTTGTCATTATGTTAAGAATTCACTTTAACAAGTGAGCAAGACAAACTTAAGTACAAACACTTGAGTTTGGCAATGGTTAGGTCAAAACATTTAAGTCCTTAACTAAATGGAACAGAGGCAAAAAAAATTACACGAGTGAAGAGAAAAAAATCCATCAGCTCAACTTAATTTTACAAAATGCAGCTGAATTCCTTCATGTTAATTTTTAATGATACTTCAGAAAGGAGGGTAGCACTTCAGTCAGGGGTCTGACAAGCTAGTCATTTGCAAATAAATCAAAAGACAATCATTACAGCAGCAAGAACCAGTGAATGATGTAGTTTTGTTATTCTTTGATGGGCCTCACACTCAAGTTCTCTATTAAAAATGAATGTATTCAAGAGGCTCTGCATTAAGGACACAAACAATTAAGGGCACTTCAGATGCTTTGCTAAGAGCTGCCATAGAGCTCAGAGGACTTTCATGAGAGATGCAGGCTTCTGTAGTCTGCTTTACCAAGGAGCCATAGAACACAGGCAATTAGTCGTGTTTGTCTATGTATGAGCAGCTTTCTGCAAAGTTTCCTTTGTTTATTCATCCTTAGGACCTCTCTATATGTCTCAAGATCAGCAGTTAAGTAATAGTTATGTTATATTCGAAGGCCTCTAGAAAGAGGAGATAAGTACCTTTATTTCAAGACTTTCAAATTTATGAGCCCCAGGTCTGGGGGCTTGCTCTAATGACATCAGTTATTGATGTCTAGTCTTGATTAACAGAACTGTCCTTGACTCCTTCAGAAAGGGGTTTTGCTCTCCAGAATGAATGTGTATACACTCACAGGCACACGAGCATATATATACATATATATATATATATATATATGTGTGTGTGTGTGTACACTCAAGGGTATTTCACCTCAACAAGCAAATGTACATTCTCCTGAGCGGTTTCATTTATATTTAAAGAAACAGATGTCCCATTTTCTCAACTCTGAAAAGAACCCCTTGCTATTCTTGATGAGCAAAATTACATAGATTGTGCATTAAAACCTTACTTTCACAACTTGCTAGGCAACAAAACCATTTTTTAATGTTTGTGGGTAAAAATATTTTTTACTTAATATTTGAGGGCAGCAAACAGGAGGTGCATGAAATTCCATAGTAGATAAATAACTGTAAGTACTTTAAACATATGTGTGAAGTAACTATTAGGCAAACTGCCTTTTAAATGCAAACAGCCTTTTTATGATGAGTAGAATAGGCATTTCAGTTTTAAGTGTAGATATCTCTTGTCTGGCACTTGTAACAACAGCAAGAAATCTCAAAATAAACTTCTTTTATAGCGCATACATTTAAGTTTATCTAGCACTGTAGTTGAATTAAGGTTGCTGTTCATATATGGTCATCAATGATGCCCAGCTTTGGTAAAGACAAACTAAGAAGAATACACTTTTTTTTTCTGTTGTGATATTGAGTCAGGTGTGATAGTACTGAGACAATAATTTTAACGGAAGATTTCTGTAGGAAGCAGGAAAGTTGATTATGCGCTCTTTTTTAGAAAATAAATTAAAGAAAACATCTAACTGACCTTCATTGGAAGGTAATTATAACATGATGCACATGATGATGCATTCTTTTATCTTACTGTGTGATGTCATGTATGCTATATTTTTACAGTGTAGCTCAGATATTTGGGACTTGGGGCAGAAAAATCCAGTATGGACAACTTGCATGTTTTACAGACTGCTAAAAATAGGGTTGCATTTTGTTTCCTTATAGCAACAATAAGGACACTTACCTCAGAATAGAGAGACTTTTGTGTGGGCCATACAGGCCAAAGAACTTCTCAGTAGACACCAAGTGAGTTTCTTACTTTATTCTTTCTCTATCCCCTCTTGTCACCTGCTATGATTCATACTGGTTTCTGTCCTGAAAAACAGTTAATCCCATTGGACTAGGGCAATTAACTCCTTGAATCCTAAACATCTTAGCTAAACATCAGCCAAACAAATTGCTATGTAACAGACTACCTTTCCACAGCTGATGTACTCTGCTTTCTGGAGAGATATACTAGGCATGTGGAAAAATGCCCTTTAGTACGTGTTTGGTTTTTTTTTTATCTTTAACAGAGAAATACCGACAGATTTGGTAATAGTTAAGTCTTATAACCAGTAATAGTTAAGCTGGTAACTTCCAAGTATTAACTTTGCTATTATGTGTGTAGTACTAGTACTAAAGGTTAAACATGGAATTATGGATATTTTGTGGTTGTGGCCCAAACAGAACGGAAAAGACCACTGTGGTACTCTGAAATGGTAAGTGTTTCAGTTGAGAATACAGATATGTTCACCTTATTGCAGGGGGTAAAGATTTCATCTGAAGCAAGGGAAACCTTCTTATGCTAGGAAGAAACCATCCCAGAATTTCTTTGGAAGCTTCTGCAAAACTTTATAGAGTGGACGTGTCAAATATCAAGCTTTGGTCAGGTGGGGTGCATCATGTCAAAGAGATGAGGTATTTTACAATGCAAGATGCTATCATGTATTTTGCCAGTGTCTGTCAGAGATTGGGAAAGAGGTGTTAAAGCTTGCTAATTATATTTAGATTCCCAAATCACTTGTCTGCTGAGACATAAAACTAAGGGTGGATTTTGTATCCTAATTATTGAGTGAGTGATGTATAAGGATCAACATATCATAGTGTCTTCTTTAAAAACCTCAGAATTATGGGAAGGTTGAGGAAAAGGCTTGTCAGAAGAGTTAACAGTTTTAGTCTGACTTAAGTGAGTTTATCTTTGCTCAGCTTTAATATGTTTTATAGAAGGCCTAATGATTCACAGTAGTGACCTCTTGTTTCTTGTGTCTTAAAACATAAAAAAAGCCCCCCAGCTAACCAAGAAATATCTTTATGGGTTAAATATACAACAGAGATTGACAGGAGCTGTTCAGTATCTTTTACTTAGGTTGTGTTCTTGTCTGGATGCTGATTTTGGTTTTGTGCAACTGTGCTACAGTGGCTGAAATAGCTGTTTTTAAGGAAAACTGAGGAAGTTGCATGGGTACCTTGAGGGTTAATTATAATAGTGGTTCTGAATTATGGGCAGATGTATAGGGCTGAGAAGCTGTAAACACAGGTAATACTGACTAATGAGAGAAAAAGATCCCTTCCCCCCACCAGGAATCCAGTGTTTAAGTTGACATGCCAAAATGGGAGATAGGCATGTACAAGATACATATAGCTGTTGAAAAGTGGGCCTCAAGCTCTTTGTCCTGCTGTACGTCTGTTGATTTCACTGAAGGAGTGTTCTGTTCTTTACTAGTTCCTAACCTTGTTCTCCTGCTGGTCATGGTTTCACAAATTTGCTGTTACAGACTATCATGTTTCCTGATCTGATTTTTTTTTTTCCCTTGTTTGCATTATTTTAATTCTCTTTCATTATGGATTTTAGAGGTCTGTACTTTTTGTCTCCGTTCTACCTCACTTCTGTTTTAGTATTTCTTTTGTATTCCCTATCGTACATTTCTGTCAGTAAAACTAGTTTTACCTTCTAATAGGCAGATAAAATTGATCATGAAAGAAGCATTTTTCTTCTACGCCTGTTGCCTTCATGTTATGCTGCTTGATAATTTGAGTAATAATAAATCTACCTTTTAAAAGGCTTTAGCTTGGAGTTAATGGATTTCAAAAATGCTCTGCTTGTTAATGAACTATATACAAGGAACAGATTTGTGCGTAAATGTGTATACAGATTAGGTGCTTTAGACATGGCAGATGTCCTAGAGTAGCTAACGAAATCTCTTTCCTTGTCTGGGCTTATATATTAAGTATTTATATTTGCAGTAGTATGAAAAATGGGTAATTTTTTTGTTACTTTCTTCACTGTCTGAACTTAATATAATCCTGTATATAGTTAATATATGTCAAACCCCCTAAAATGCAGTTTTTAATCAAAATACTTTTCCTCTGTAGACAGAAATCGCCAAGAGATTGAATACAATTTGTGCACAAGTCATCCCATTTTTGTCTCAGGAAGTAAGTAAAACTGTTCAGCTGTTAAAGTGCAATTATGTTGTTTTTCTGTTTCCAAATTAGCTAGTTTTAAGATGTTAATTTTATCACAATACACAAGTGTAAGGAACATCTGTTATAGCTGAAGTGTGCAAACCCCCTGCTAATTTGATCTAACAAATCTGAGTTCAAACTAGTGACAATGGCTCAGCCTCGTTCATTGCCTGAGGAGAGTGTGAGTCTGTAAAATAGTAGCAATACAAGAAAACGTTTTAATTTGTAATCATGGTGATTGCTTATTAGATATTCAGTTGTCAAATGTAGATCTAGTGAAATAAGCATGCTTATGTTCTCTTCATAATTTGTATCAAAGGTGAGTATTTAGCTCATATGGAAATCACTGTTTAAGGTTGTAAACTCACATTTGGTCTGAATGACTGTGATTTTTAACATGTGGGCAGCTGCTGTTACATTTTGAAGCTTGTTATTTTCAAACTACATTTTTACAAAGAGTATTTGTAATTCTTGATTTCAGTGAATCAGTTTTCCATTTGAAATTTCAATCAGTTTTGCTATGTGGGCATAGAGTCTATAAATGTTGAAATTGACACTACTGTAAAATTGGCATTATTGTGCTATCAATTCAATTAAAAATTATTATTCATCTGCCAGAAAACTAATGATGAAGTGGTGTGGGGTAAGAGATAAGCTGGCTGCCTTCAGGTCTCTTCTTTCCTTTTGAACAGGTGAAAAATAGGGCATTGTTACCTTTTACCTGCATGAGATGTCTTGTAATGGGTAATGTGGGCTTCTGCAGACAAACTGGTTATTCAAGTATTTGTGATCCTGGTTTGATATGGTGCGGTCAATACCTTAACACAAATCCCTCCTTATACCCCTTCTTCTTTCAACAGCATCAGCAACAAGTGGCCCAAGCTGTAGAACGTGCCAAACAAGTGACCATGGCTGAATTGAATGCCATCATCGGGGTACGTGGCCTTCCAGGTCTACCTCCTACAGTGTGTATAACTTGCTTTCATATCTTACTGCTTTGCCATTTTAAAAATAAACCTAATGTTTTGATATCTAACACTGTTTTGATGCCCAGTGTTGCTGAAGTGTTTTTGCTTCACAGATTTTAGCAGAGATAAAGGTAATAGTTTACTTTGTCAGAACATAATTTTGTCCAGCAGTGCTGCATGTAACAAAACGTTTTCTGCAAGAAATACAATTTTAGGAGAGCTGCTTGTTTATTTATGGGTATTGTGTGTCAGTTGAGCTAGATACTTTTTCCTCATGCTTTTGTGACACTTGAGTTCTTGGAGCTTATACAACTATTCATTCTTCTTTCTTTCCCTTTCTTGTGAATCTTTCATGAATTTTAAATTAGCAAGCTACTGAATAGAAACTTCACTTGCTTTTGAAGTAGTATTAATTGTCTGACACAGTGTTCTAATAGCCTTTCACCAAGAATGTGCTTTTAAATATGCTAAAAAAAGTTAATACTACTTGCTTGTGACTGGTTGTCAATCACAAGTCATTTGCTTTGTATTAATGAACTTTTTGAACCATACATTCCTTCCACTGTATGAGTTCATTTCCCCTGCCACTAAGTCTGGAATATTTCTCATGTTTTCTGCCCTTCCGACTAAGTGAAAGAAGTAGCCGAAACAAGAACCTGTCCTTTCTGATTTTATTCATATGTGAGCGCCTTGAGCGGATTCAAATTACTCATTTATCAATTTATGTTAATTGCTTGTGAGAAGATGCCCTGCTGGTCTTTATAGTTCCCTCAGACACTTTGTAATGATAATTAGACATGCTGCTGTACAGATTAACAGTGCCATAGTCCAATGACGTCTACAGACAATGGAACCAGTTAATCCATCTGTGCTTAAAATTACATCCCAACTGGAGATGGAAAAAAAAAAATAGGAGTGAGGGAGGATTAAAAGAATGAGCCTCAGCTTGAAAATGCTCCTTTCATCAGTTTCTCAATTGCAGATTTGCAGTCGGTTTGCCTGTGGTAAGCTATTGGCAGTCAATTAGGTGAAATAAACTGGGAGGGTGACCTTCATTTCCTTTTAATAGCTTTTCCTCCCTGAAATGGGGAGCTTCAGTGGATTTTCAGCTTAAATTTTATTCAAGCTGCTTTATTACACTTGACAGATTAGCTTTGCATAAACATACCCCCCCTTCAAATCTGTGCTGTTTTTCCTTCGAATCAAATTTTGACTGTTACTTAGTTGATTTGCTAATCACATCTTAGAAAACCACACAATTACATCTGTATTTGTCAGAATCTCCTCTGTGCTTTGCTTGTGTCATGAATTAGTTTTTGAATACCTGATTTGATCTTTGAAATACACAACATGTACATTTGTGGTATTCGATTAGCAAAGATTAGAGAACTGTACTTTCTTGCATTTGTTAAAAAGAAAATGCTTCTTAAGGATGAAAATGGAATAGAAAACTTCTTTTAAAGAAGAGTTTAAGCAGTAAGGAAACATATTAATATATTTTAAAAGATTCTTTCTCCCCTTAAAATAGTGCTACTTAGACAAACCAAATTTTGCTGTCTCAAGCATGTCATCTAGTTCTTTTTAAAGTCTGCACAATACAGTATTTTAAAAGCCGTAGGATCTAGATGTGCCACATGCAATTAAGAACTTTCGGTTTTTTGGGGGGGCGGTGGGGGGGGAAGGGAAGCTCTCTGGAAGCAGGAATAGCAGCCTCTACCATTTTTGTTTTCTAATTATCTTAAGTTCACCTGAAGAAATACTTTTCTGTGTCTTATGAAAGACTTCTGAATGATGCTATACAAATCCAAAACTGTGAGTGAGGAAATTAACATGCTGGGCATAAAATCTGTTTGACCATGTAGATGCATGCATTTACATAATGCCAAAATTAGATGTATGTCCCAGTGATCTTTTACAGTCTTATTAATCAATAGTTACCTTGTGCCGCACAATAAGTTTCGTGCTCTGACATATGCTTGGTTTTGTTTGAAAGGGATGGTGTATGTCCTGGAAAATCTGAATAGCATAAAATCAGGCTGACAATTCAGTGGACCTTTGCTCCCCCTCACTGAGCACTCAGGGTGTCAAGCCCTTCCCCCAGAGGGGAGGACACATCAGAAGCCTGTCTGTTCCTACAAGCGGCAGCTGCGCTGAGGGTGAGCACAGCACAGTTTGATAGCAGCTGTCAGTATTGTTCAGGGACCCGACTTAGTGTAAAGACAATGGAAGGGCCATGCTGCTAAAGTGCAGTGTCTTTCAAGATAAGAAAAGATATAGTAATTTAACGGTTTAGACACCTATTATGAGCATGAAAGATCATCAAACTTCTTTTCAGAGTGCAAATAGGCTGGACCAATCTGTAACAGTAGAAGATGCAATCGAGTGGCTTCTGGTGTCACACTACCTAAAATACATGCATAAATCTTGAGGATAGGAGGGAAATTCCATTTTCCTAGCTGATATTAACTTGCTTGGTTTCTCTTGACTACATAAAATTCTGCATTTTTGCCAGGATTTGCCTTTTTCCCACCCCCCTTCCTATCTGTCCTTAAGGGCCATTGTTTCCTGACACCGGATGATTCAAGAGTTTCCCAACTGGCTTCCTTCAGTTAGAGCAATTCTTGTTACTCCTGTGCAATGTGTGAATTTTGGAAGGATACAAAGACTTTTTAATTACTGGGAATAATGTTTTGAAATACAAAATGATTTTGAAATATATTTATTTTATACTTTTTATTTCCAGTTGAAAAGAGAGAAGCCTATTAGAGGACAGACTATGAAGACAGAGACTTACAGTCTCTCAGGACTGGGATTTTTCAGAGAATTTGTCTACAAAATCAAAAGCCAGGCTTTGGAATAGGTGTATAGCATGTACAAAACACAATGAATAAATTGACACATTTTTTTTAAAAAGTAATATAGTTGGATTCAGTGAGCTTGCAAGCAGTGCTAATCCTCTGTGTTGATTAAAAATTCTTACTTCAGGAAAAAGCCCTGGATGATGTTTGGTTATTAACAGTCATACTTCTGGCCTTACACTTATCCTGTTTGTTCTCGAAGGCTTTAACTTTCAGCCATGGGGAGCAGTGTGGCTAAACAATCTCCTTTCAATTTCTTTTAAAATAGCAGCATTTAATATTTATTATATTAGAGTAGAATGAAGTAGCAATTTTGCTAGATAAATAATGAACAAAGGAGAAACCTTCAACTAAAAGGATAAGTGCCTCCATTAACTCCTTGGCATTTCTGCAGCTGCAGGCCATGTCCACTTCTGGGGTTAAGGAAGAATCTAGATCATGGTGTGAAAGAGTTAGGTAGAATGTTATGGTTTAACTTGAAGGGTTGTTTTGACTTCTTTGTGGGTGGTTTGAGGGGGTTTTTGTTTTGTTTCATTGTTTACTTGTTTTTTGTGGGGTTGTATTCCTGAGATATGTCTAGAAAATAACAGGTTCATGCTAGGAAGTATGAGTGACAGTTAAATTGCTATGTCTGGGTGTGAACAATGCAAGATTAGATTTACTTTCTAATCAGTAACCTAGTTTTATGAGTAGAATATGCGAATATCTGATTGAGAAATACAAGCGGCAAACTGGAAACTTTCTGTAGCACTGCATTTCTGATGCATGATCTCAGCATACCACTGAGAAGCCAGGTATGTCTTATTTTGCCTTTCAAGGTGGGTTGCTAATAATTCTGTGAAATATATGTCTTTTGGACTGACAGTGCTCCTGAGACAGATTGAGTTGTTGGCCTCTGTGAGGCCTCTCCACTGTTGCATGAGGTGATTGGCGAAAGGATTAGCAAGATGTGGGATTATTTTTTCTCTCTTGGCTGTGGTTGCCAGCTATCTCTGGGATTGTAGTGTGTGAAGCTTAAGAGGATGAGGTTAACCTCTTGAGGGTTTATTCTTATGAGTGTGTAGTTAATCCTTAGAAAGCCTATAAATAACTAGGCTGTATGTTTCATTATAAAATAGAAATACAGACTAGAGCAGAAATGAATGCAGAATTTAGTGCAAGGGAAGAGCTAAGCAGCTGTAGCATTACTTTAGATCCTTCTCAGCCATGATCTGCATTATGTGCTGAGGGAGGGGAAATTGCCTAGTTCTTTTAAATTAAATAAAATGAGATCTAGTGAGCACAAGACACTCTCCTCACTTTTAACATGAACTCCCTAACCACAAGTCCAAATTACTGAACTCTAGCAATAGAAGCTGTATTGTGGAGCAATGTCCTGGGTTATTCTTCATACTTTAGAACACGTGTAAGCCTTAGTTTTATCCTAGAATTCTGTCATGGTAGCTGCTTTTAGAATACAAAGGCTTCTGGCTTAGTTTACAAGTTTAAAATAGATAACAAGGGAGGAAGGTATTTGTCAGCATGGTAGTCAGTATTCTCAAAATATCAGTCCCCAAACAATGGTCAGAGTTTTACTGTTAGTGCTACTAAGCTTGGAGGAAAAATAACGAAGTGGCATTGATGTGTATTGGTAGCTTGACCTACTCAAAAGAGAAAATCTGGGAGAAAGTGTGTAAAATATGAAAGAATGGTGTTAACCAAACTTGGTTTCCACTTGACACCCCACTCCCACCCCCACACTCTCTGTGGGCTGATGGGGAAATGAAGAATCTTGGAGCAGTACTATAGAGGAAGGTAGTATGTAAACAAGACAATTTTCTGCAGAAGAAGATATTAGTCATTCTGGAGAGGGCAAAATTGCATCCAGAAATCAAATGGAATTGAATTGCAGGCCAGACCTCCCTTGTCATGCAAGGCTTCCTGTGGGGTGGATGGAAAAAGCTTCACCTTTGGTCTTGCCCAAAAACAAAACAAAAAACTTCAGGTGGCTTTCATCTGAGTTGAATATCTAAACTACAAGTCAAAGGTGAGACCAAGTATACAGTTACAAATTTATGATGCTTAAGAGCTTTCAGGAAAGGAGTGAAAGGATGACAGTTGAACAAAAATATTGTTAGCTAGTGCTAGAACCTGAAGATACGCAGCTGCAACTGTGAATGCAGGGGGAAGGTAGATTTTTATGAGATAATGTGAGGTACCAAATGTGAGTTGGTACCACTGGCTAGATTCCTGTTTACTGAGTGGGTGTTGGGGATGTGGCATGTACATGTTCAACAGTGTAGAGCTCAAAACTGGTCTGTTTTTGCAGCAGCGGTGAATGGTAAGTTTGGAAAAACGTGTGATAATAGTGGACAAAAGTCTCAGCGGAACATGTGGTTCAAGGAAGGGTTAGATAGAAGGATTTGATATTGAAGAGTTGATTGATTTATTTTGTGAACTTGGCTCCAAATGGTTCTGTTAGACTGGTTTGGAAAGAATGGTTTTGGTGGAATATAAGGGACTGAAGTTGGATAAAAATGCCAGAATAGTACAGTTGAAAGCAAGAATTTGCAGAATGTGGTTGGAGCAGTATGCGTGTGTATTCATATATGTAATTGGCACAGAGGGTAAGTAATTTAATCCTGGAGGAAAGAATTACTTCCTCTAGAAAGTGATTCAACTCACCTCTCTTGATTCAAGTATATAGGCAGAATAGCTTACTATGTCTGAAGATAGTGATAAAGTGGATAATATTCATAGAAACGAGGCTGTTAAGTAAAAGGAGACAAAATGAAGAGATGGACATAATTTTCTTTCTTACAAATGTCTGCTTTGTGTTTATACTTAGTGAGATATGTAGGGGAATTGGAGTAGATAAAGAGTCAGTAGGCTGTGATAAAATATGATGTAATCTTCAGTACTTGTCTGGAAAGTAGTTGGAAGTATGATAGGTTTGGAGCAGGAAGGAGTTGGATGGGAGACGTGAACTGGTTGGTTCAGACAAAAGAACAATTGTCTTGGCCTGCATATGAGGAGAAATTAAATGCAAAGAAGTTAGTTGAGTAAGGATGAAGGATGTTCGTGGAGCTGTCCCATCCCAGTGCGGGTAGGAGTAGAGAAAGTTGTTGGGAGTTAGAGCTCTGCATCCTTCAACATACTAAGTAGGCCTACTTTGCAGTAAAAGTGGTGCAAAGATTTAACCATATGGATTTTGAGAAGGAAACACTGATAAATTGAGGAAAACTGATTGCCACTGTGTGGATGGGAGTGATGTGGACTGCACAGGCAAAATATACCTTGATCTAGGTGCCAGTGTCAACGATGGAGTCACTGAGAGCAGAAATGTGCAGAGGAAGATGCAGGTGTAGGAAGATACAGGGGGACGCAAGTACTGTACATATGAAACATTGGAACTGTACAAGAAAATGGCAACCTGCTTGCTGTGTTTTTCATGGGGCAAGAGCAAGACAGACTGTTGAGATAGGGACTGTGTGGGAGGACTAGACAAGAAGCTTGCTTTCCTTATTCTTTCATAGACAGGCTTGCACAGGCAGTTAGGATAACTTTAGGAAATAGTAAAGGCATGACAAAGACAGAGTTTTCACAGCATTTTGGTGTAACTCTTCAATATGCACGAGTTTGTTTCAATTTCAGAATTTTTGTTATCTAGTAACTGCATTCTTTTTGAATTTTTTAGAGTACTTGCTGAACTACCAAGGTGGCTATCTTGTGAAATAGTTAATTGCCTGAAATTAACACTGAACTGCCTGAAACAATATCTAGTACTGTTTATAAAGGCACTGGCTGACTGGCTCTTCAAATTGAATACTTACAAGCAGCAGTAGTGAGGAAGTAAAAGCAAGAATTAGCAAAAGTGCTTAAATACATGTTCAGAAATGATTGTTGTTTGGTGTGTCAAAGTTGCTATGGAATGTAGAGAAAAACGTACAAGAGTCTGGTCTTGGCTTGGAGCAGTAATTAAAGATTGATGTAAAGCTTTTCTTATGACGGTCATATTTTTCTTTTTTTGATGTCTCTGAAATGTTTTTGTAGTTCGTAGTAGCTGAGACAAAAGGGTGGGGAGTATAATTTCAAATCCTCTATTTAACTTCTGGATTTTAATTTACGAAAAAGCCTTGCTACTTAATCATTTCTGTCATGTTCAGCAAGAGTTAAATTTCTGGAGACTAAAACAGCCTGGAAGGAAAATAAATACTTTTTAAGATAATCATACATCAGTAATAAAACCCTCTAGAGTAATATCTGTAAGTCATTTCCAAATTGGTGCATGCTTGAACTAGTTGTTTTTGGCAGCTGTGCAGCAGGAGCATTCTTTTGAAGTGTTGTTGGATGGTAGTGGTATGCTAACAGTAGCTAAAAAGGCAAATACATAGATTTGAGGTTAGAAGGTGAGTAATAGTAGGAATTTATGGTTGCCGCAGAAATGAAATGTGCTGGCAGTTTCTGCAGACCAGAAGCAGCGTGTGCTAACAGCTTCATTCTAGAGACTTCAGGCATCTGAGCCTTCAGAGAAGGCAATATATACTTGTCTAAAATTAAAGAAAAGCTTTGTTCTTGAACTGACTTAGACTGACAGTGATAGAGGAATGTGAACTGTTTCAGAAAACCAGCCTTTGTCTTGCCTGGACCAGGAGATTTTAAGGTCATCTTCTGTGACTTTTAGACTGTGGTTCTGAATTTGTTACTGTCATTAAGAGTCTGGGAAGTCCTTTGGTGGAGACATGTTTTCCTGAGCAAGGATCATTTTTTCTGTGGTGACTGGCTCTACCCCTCCTGTCCTGTGGCATCTGTTTTTTACAAACGCTTGTCTGGCTCCTCCATTGTTGCAGTCTTTTTCTCCTGGTTGCCTTCAGCTTTGCTGTTTATGCCTTATTTCTTCAGAATTTAGCCTAAGAAAAAAAACCCAACATGATTTTATCTAAGTTAAAAAAACAGGCAAATAACATAATTAATACAAGGGCCCTAAGAACATGGTCTTCTGATTAATTTCTATTTATTTTCATTTGGGGTTTTTTTGTTTTGGTTTGGTTTTTTTGCTATGAAGTGTTTGAGACAGGAACTGTTCTTAAGCCAGCCCTGGAATATTGATTTTTAGAAGAATAACTGGACATACAAACACACTGAAGATCTATATTTTTACATAGAAGTATAAAGAGTCAGTTTATCTGTAACATATACAGAACAGTATGTAAAATATATAGTATATGTTGTGTGTAACAGTATATTAGTGATATGTTAAGTTGTAAAATATTGTGTATGTATCATATAAAATGTGATGTGTTTGTACATACATAAAAGGTTATACTAGGAAAAGGGCTTCTTTAGTTTGTGGGCTCCTTGTTGTGTTGCCATTATAGCTGCTGATACAAGCTCTGCTCATGCTTCAGTGGGTCTGCACATGGTACAACCTACAGAGTTTTAGGTTGACTTGCAGTGCCTAAAAGCACAGAGGAAGGAAGAAAACCCTTTCCTGTTGGCAAAAGCCTTTGTGTGGGTGCAGCTATACCAGTGGAGTGTTAATGCACCTTGGGGAGATGTCACTGAACTGGAAGAATTGCATCTGCTGGTGATGCCCCACATCCTCACTGCAGGGCTCTGCCTGCATGGGGTGGGATGATCCACGACATAGAGAGGCTGCTAGTGCAGACCGACTCCGGTGAAAATGTGAGTCATGCTGGCAGTGCTATATAATTATTACCTCTATGTTAATGGGGTGTTAGAAATCCTGCCATTTAAGAATTATTGCTAAAAATTTGTTAAATAGTTAATTGCTGATCACTTTAGTGGAAAAACAGCTAATGGGCTTATTTGCTGGGTGTGGTGGCAAATCATTTGGGTGGGGTCACCCACATCTGTCATTTACTGTTTACAAAAGTGATCTGAAGTGTATTATCTCTTATCTTTCTAATTCTGGTGCCTGGGCTTGCCCTCAAAGATGCCAAAAGGAAAGGCAGTGAAACCTAGTTGTTTATGGAAAGACAGGAAGGCGCAGCAAAGATAAGAGTTGCTGCTCAGATTTATGCTAAGGGAAAGATGAGTCCTTGCTCCCTTGCAATGTATAGTGGTAATGTGGAAACTAATCAGTGGTTAATAACCTACCCTTGAATATTAATTTTTAAATGCTTTTTGAATTATATTGGGAAGCATTGAAGACCTGTTTCACAGTTCTGTAGGTATAAAGATAACTACAGTATTAAAATTTTCAAATGTGATCTTGTGATTCAGCAAAAGTACTGTGTGTGTACTGGTACTGGCCATGTAATTAATAGCACCCCAAGCCTTTCTAGTGTTGGAAGACCTTGTTTTTTCTCTTCTCATTGAAAAAATTCAAAATTTTTTGTAAAAAAAAATATTTTAGAATACAAGCCAAAAAATACATGTACAGAATCAGAATGAGTAAGGTTGGAAGGGACCACAGGGGTACATCTGGTCCAACCTCCCTGCTCAAGCCAGGTCATCCCAGAGTACATGGCACAGGATTGTGTCCAGATGGTTCTTGAATATCTCTCTTGAGGGAGATTCCAAAATCTTTCTGGGCAACCCATGCCAGTGTTTGATCACCTGCACAGTAAAGAAGTTCTTCCTTGTGTTCAGGTGGAGCTTCCTGTGCATCAGTTTGTGGCCATTGCCTCTTGTCCTACTGCTTGGCACCACTGACCAGAGCCTGGATTCATCCACTGACACCCTCCCTTGAGGTACTCACAGACATTGATCAGGTCCCCTCTGTCATCTCTTCTTGAGGCTGAACAGGCCCAGCTTTCTCAGTCTTTCCTGATACCAAAGGTGCTCCATTTCCCTAATCACCTTAATGACTTCACTAGGTGAAGGCTTCACTAGGGCTGGGTAGAGGGACAGGATCACTTCCCTTGTCCTGCTGGCAATGCTCTTCCTAATGCACCCCAGGACACCTTTGGCCTTCTTGGTCCCCAGGGCACACTGCTGGCTCATGGACAGCTTGTTGTGCACCAGGACCCCCAGGGCCTTCTCCTCAGAGCTGCTTTCCAGCAGATCAGCCCAAGCCTGTGCTGGTGCTTGGGGTTGTTCCTCCCCAGTGCAGGACCCTGCACTTGCCTTTGGTGAATTTCAGACAATTCTTCTCTGCCCATCTCTCCACCCTGTCAAGGCCCTTCTAAAGGGCTGCACTCTGGGGTATCAGCCACTGCTCCCAGCTTTGTGTCGTCAGCGACCTGCGGAGGAGGCATCTGTCCCTTTGTCCGAGTCACTGACGAACAAGTTAAACAATACTGGACTTATTTTGAACCTTGGAGTACAGCATTAGTGACAGGCTTCCAGCTAGGCTTTGTGTTGTTTTGAAGTAGCTTCATGGATTACTTTCAGCATGTTGCTGGGCCTCCTGTATCTGATATTTTTCTTTTCATAGTTAAAGTGACACAAGGGCTTAGTGTATTTATAATCACTGTATCAGTGGAGCACTGAAATACAACTTCTCTGCCTTATTTCATTTACCTTAGAGCTGAAATTAATTTGTGAAAAAGGACTGTTTGGGGAATGTGTGTGGCAAGCTGCCTTTATCCCAGTATAGCATCAGTTTTCTGTTTTATGAGAGACAATTTATGCAACCCTTTACTGCTTAAAAAAGTTATTGTGCAATTGATACTTGTTAGTGTGGTTTGCGTTTTCTGAACAAGCAAAAACAGGAAATGGGAAAAACTTTGAAGAGTTTTTTGTTCAGATATATAACAAACTTGAGTTTACCTGCATCTTCTTTCTGACTTGGATATTTGCTTTCTGACATAAATTCTCTTCCCAGTAAAGTTGTGGGGTTTTGTTTGCTTTTTTTTGGTGGGAGTGGAAAATCAGTGTGAAGACCCCAAGACACTACCCTATACATCTTCTTTAATAAAGCATGAAAAAGGAACAGGATTTTACCCATGAGACAGTTGGGCCTTTAAATAATTGTGCCACTGCCATGCAAATTCTGTATGTGTAAAATATATGGCTTTGAATAGCGTTTGCCAATGTTGTCCTTTTTTGGACTTAAATTTCTGTAGCACAATAACATTTCGTGTGGTTCATAGATGGAAGAGACTTGCTGAAGACACTATTCTTTGTTTCTGCAGGGACATTCTCTTCCCATGTTAGGCACTGTGGCTTGTTCACATAAGGATGGTTTTCAAACAACTTCTACAAACCCACATGCTTGGCTCATTAGCTAGACATGCAGTGGTGGGCACTTTAAAGTTTGTTTACTGTAGTATAGTGTGGCTTTCTTTCTGTCAGGATTTAGAAGATGAGGAAGCAAGGAAACCAAATTGACCAAAATAAAGAGGTATTTCAAAGGAATTAGTTAGAAAATTAAGAAATTATATAGTAGCAGACTCATTTTTCTAAAACTTGTTTAAATACAGAGACAACAATAAGCAGTAAGAATTGGCACAGGGTCTATTGGCAGGCCTGTCACTAGCAGGAGGGCTACAAAGATGATTAAGGAACTGAAGCATCTCACTTGGGAGGAAAGGCTTACAGACTTGGGCCTGTTTAGCCTTGAGAAGAGATGATTGAGAGGGATCCTCATCAATGTCTATCAGTATCTGAAGAGATGGTGTCAAGAGCATGGATCCAGGCTCTGCTCGGTGGTGCTGAGCAATAGGACAAGAGGCAATGGGCACAAATTGATGCACAGGAAGTTCCACCTGAATATGAGGAGGAACTTCTTCACTGTGCAGGTGACTGAGTAGGGGAACAGATTGTCCAGAGAGGTTGTGGAGTCTCCCTCCCTGGAGATACTCTAGAACCATCTGGACACAATCTTGAGCCATGTACTCTGGGATGACCTGGCTTGAGCAGAGAGGTTGGACCAGATATCCCCCTGTGGTCCCTTGAAGCCTCAGGCATTCTGTGATTCTGCAGTCTGAGAATCATGAAATTGGTAAGGCTGAAAGGGACTGGAGCTCATCTGATCTACTTGTCCCTGCTCAAACAGATCACATAGAGCCAGTTATGCAGGACTGTGTCTCATACGGCTCTTATGTTCAAGGATGGAAACTCCAAAGCTCCCTAGGCAGCCTGTGCAAGGGCTCGATCAAAAATTAATCTGTCCTAATGTTCAGGACAAACCTCCCATATTTCAGTCTGTACCCTTTGCCTCTTGTCTTGTCATTGGGCCATGCAGTGATGAGCTACAAAGGATAGGGGACTGGGCTATGTCACATGAGGCAGGGCTGAGAGACCTGGCACTATTTAGCCATCTCAAGGCATACTGTTGGATGCTCTCCATTTTTGTCCATGCCTCTTGTAAGGAGAAATCCAGAACAGGACATAGCAATCCAGCTGTAGTTTCAACAGTGATAAGTAGAGGAGAAGGATCCCCTCTCTAGGCCTTCTGGTAATACTTTGTCTGATGCAGCCCAGGATGCCATTCACCTCCTTTTCCACAAGGGAACACTGCAAAATTTGGTATGGAAGGACCTTTTCTGCAAAGCTGCTTTCTAGCTGTCTGGACCCCAACATATATCAGTGTATGGGATTGTTCCTCCTGGTGTAGGATATTGCACTTGCCCTTGTTGAACTTCATGAGATTCCTGTGAATCCATTTGTCGAGCCAGTTGAGTTCTCTGTGAATGTTAACACAGCTGTCTGGTGTATCAGCCACTCTTCCCAGTTGTGTACTGTCAGCAAAAGAAAGCAAACTCAGACCTTAGTTTTGTAAATTGCTGCAGTGGTACTGAAGGTTAGGGTTGAAATAGGGCAGAAGGAAGTGTCTTGTACGGACTCTTAACACACTTTGTGTGGTAGTATTATCAAGGAAAAAGAAACATCTAGAAGCACTGAAAAAGACACATGACAGCTGCTGCCAAAGCAAAGCTGGGAAATGGAGCAGTAAGCAGTGCATATTTGGTATTTCATAAATCAATCTGTTTACCTATGATAGAAAGGTTTGGCTTGGAAGCAACCTTCAGAGATCAAGCCCAACCCCTCTGCCATGGGCAGGGACACCTTCCACTAGACCAGGCTGCTCAAAATCCCATCCAGCTTGACTAGGAACACTTCCAGGGATGTGGCATCCCTGTGGGTGGTGTCTCACCACCCACAACATAAAAAGTTTTGTCATTGTGTCCAATCTAAACTTACCATCTTTCAGTGTAAAACCATAGCTTCTTGTTCTGTAGCTACAAGCCCTGGTAAAAAGCGTCCTTCCATTTTCTTACAGACCCACGTTGTATATAAAGATCACAGTAAGGTATCCCTGGAGCCTTCCGGCTGAACAACCCCAACTTTGTCTTTTTTTCTTAGGCAAGGTGTTCCAGCCCTCTCAGATCATTTTTGTGGGCCTTCTCTGAACCTGCTCTAGCAGGCTAATGTCCTTTTTGAACTGTGAACCCCAGAGCAAGGCATGGTACTCCAGTAGGCATCTCATGATGTAGAGGGAAGAAGAGGGTCAGATTCTCTTCTTTTGACCTGCTGGCCAAATTCTTTTGATGCAGCCCAGGACAGAGTTAGCTTTCTGGGCTGCAGATGCAATGATCTAGTGATTTATCTTCTAGCACCTCCCAGTTCCTTTTCAGTAGGGCCGTTCCCAAGCCCTTTGTCCCCCAGTCTAGGAATTGCCACAGCTCAGGTGCCAGACATTGCATTTGGCCTTGTTGAACCTCATGGGCCCGCTTCTCAGGCCTGTCAAAGTCTATCTCTATGTGACAGATTCGCTTAAGCGAATCAATTGCACTGCACAGCTTGGTGTCATCTGCAGACTTGCAGAAGTTGCAGTCAGTCCCATTTACCTGTGTCATTGATGAAGATGTTGAGTAGTGTTGGTCACATTTTGGACTCCTGAGGGGCACCACTAGTTACTGGTTTCCACAGAGGTGTGAAGCCATTGACTCCTTGGGTTGAGTTTCATTGACTCTTCAGATGCAGTCATTCAGCCAGTTCCTCATCCATGTAATAATCTATCCCTCAATGCCCTATTTCTTTGAGTGGCAAGAATTTTGTGAGGGACCATATAAAATACATTCCAGAAGTCTTAAACAGATAGTATCTGTTACTCTTCCCATGTCCATGGATACAGTCACTTTCATGGAAGAATGTGAATCTTCTGAGAGATTATTTGTTGTCCTGCTATATGTTCTTCCATATAGCTGAAATACTCTTTGGAAAGTACTTACAGAAATTTAAATACAAGTATTAATTAATGGCTTAGACTGTCTAATGAGTTTCCTCCTGCCAGATTTGACTGCTAGTGCTGTGGGTTGTGCATGCAGGGTTTTTGGTTTTTTAGGATGAGGGAAAAAACAGGATGTGACAGGACCTTCCTTTTTTGAAAGGTTATATTTGCAATATTGGTTTTAAGAATATTTCTAAACAGTGAGGGAAAAGGTTATTCCTTGATCAACTACCTGTATGTGCTCAGACAGTGGCTCTCTTGTGTTTGTTGGCCACAGATATTTGATGCAGGCTCTTACTTCCTTGTGAAATTCAAGGAAGCAAGTGAAAAACTGGAAGATGTCCTTTTGGAAAGGAAGTGAATATGATAATGAAACTGAACACAGTAATACATGTTTTTCTCTCACATCTTTCTGCCTGCTTGAGTTGAACAAAATCACATTTCTTCTGTTTTACAAAAGTTGATATGAAGTAGTGTCTTTTTAGGTTTCTAAATGACTTATGTGTTTTCCAGATATTTTTCAGAATGCCTCTGTGGAACTTGGGGGCACCTGTTGATAGTATTACTGATGCTAGTGATTATAAGATTTTTGAAAAAAATGTCTGTGTTTATTTTTCCAGTGTTTATTTAGAAGGGCATAAGATAAGAAAGTTATTGTAGTTTGGGACTAGGCATAACCTTTTTTCCACTGTTCATTTACAATCACATCTGAATTTTTAATTTAGTGCTTTTTCAAGAGATGCAGAAGAGTACATCAGACATCTGTTCTGTTTAAGAACTAACTGTTTAATGATAGGAATTTAAAACCAGATATTTAAGTAAAAAAGGTGTTTAAATAAAATAAAGGTGTTTGATACCTCAACAGAGCTGCTTAAAGGTAAGGAGTGGGATTGTAGGAGCTTGTGCTCTATCTTTATGAGCAAGGATCCTAAAGGAGACCTGTCACTGTTTAATTATAGGAACTCTATTTCACAAAGACATACTAACTGTCTCTGGAAGTCTTTGTCAGAGATTAAAAATGTAATTCCACATTTTAAGTCCTGATTAAAGATGTCTTTATAGCTGGACTTTGCCTAAAACGTGGGAGGTAAAAAGCTGTACTACCTTTAAAATTGTTAGAGGGTGCTTGGTCAAAGACGCAAACGCTATTTTTTATATGCCGAGTTTTGGGTCTTTATGGTTTGGTTATGGAGGTGCTGGGAAATAAATATCTGAGGCAATAAAACCTACATCTAAACAGTACAGTAATATGAGTTTGTAATTCCTTTTCTCCCTTTGCAAATATGAGGAACTTCTGGGTTTGCAACAAAATGGTGGGTGAAGTACCGATGTTTTTAAAATCACTGCTGTGGCTAATTATCTTAGTGCAGTCACTTAAGTATGCATCATTGCACTCTTCTCTGCCTTCCCACTTTCCTCTGAAAGTGGACACAGCCTTTGCTCTGCAAGTAATGATAATAATTGGTGCTAAGACAGACCTGTTACTCATCCTTTTTTGAGCACATTTCTTATGGCAGATGTCTAGTTTTTAATTAACTGCTAATGAACATGCCTAGTAGACCATGATACTGCTGCCAACCTACTCCATTTTATATCTCACTGCTGCTAAGCTCTTAAAAGGTTACAGAGCAGGCATTAGTGTCTTTGAAGTGATGGGAAAGTGATTATATGCATAACATAATTGTTTGTAGGATCTACTATGGCAAATGTTTAGTTACTAAATGCATCTGGTGCACATTGATGTTATCCCTCTCCCTAGTCTTTAGTTTCTTCCTTTGTGTGCAGCACATATTCTTTTTACCCCTTCTACAAAGATAATACGATGTGCTTTTAAAATTAATTTTTTTTAAATAAAAAGAATATGAACTTCTGGAAAGGATCATCTTTATGGATGATTCCTCATCTCTCAGGGAGAACTTTAAACCTATTATGAATAAGTAATGTATAAGCAATGAACCAGTATACTAAAGTCCTAAACAGCAGTGAACCTTAGATAATAAACATGAATTCATGATATAACTTGGGTAGCTTAAAAGACCATGATCAGGATTTCAGTCTGAAGTCAGCTTCATGTAGTGCCATATTTGTGGATCTTTGTCTACCATGCCCCCTAGTAACCATTTGCAAATCTACAAAGACATGCAGAGCAGCTTTGCAATGCACTTTCTGCTCTCATACCACACCTTGCCCATTGCTCCCCACTATCTGTGTGCAATACCACCAGAGAAAACAGGACCCAACCCTCCCACTTTCAGCTTCAGAACCCTTAATAGTGCATTAATCTGTTCCTCCTTTCTCAGACTTTCAAAATGCGTGGTATGTAGGCTACAAACCAGGGAAATGGTAGGTAACGTGCCCTTAACATTTCTTAAAACGTTAACCTATGCTTCCTGAAATCAAGTGGATTAACTTGTTTGCTAATTAAACCAAGCAGGAGAGAGATGAATAAGGGTTATCTTCATACACTTCCTGAAGAGTAGGGACAAGAATGGGAACAATTTAACTTCTGTTCCCTGTTTCGACCTTCCCATGGTCACACTGCAAAAGAAGCTAATTTGAACTTATTGTTGGAGAAGGGAGGAGGCTTGTCTCTGTGAAACTGGTTTGGAAGGAATAAATCACTCTTTATTCTTAGGCAGTTGCACACCAGAGCTAGGTAACATAGGGTGATAGTGCAGCTGGGGACAAGTATGACCAGTGCCAACAATTCTGCACAGCACTGCTGATTTGTGTTGTCTCACAGCTAGAGTGCAGATGACTGACCTGGTTGAAGTGGTCAATGAGGAAGGAGGTGACTAAATTACCATCTCTGAGAGAGGCTGCCAAAATATCAGGTTGTCTCCTATTTTGAGGAAATCTGCTAGAAACTACTAAGTCTTGTTAAAGTCTGGGAGAAGAGGGATGTCTTCTTGTTCTTTAGAGACTGGATCTAAAAAACCAAACCAGGCTCCCAAACCTGCAGTCCTGTCAGACTTTACAGTGCTTCTTACTGATAGTTCTTCAGTTAAGTGAAGCTTCACTAGCAATAACTGATTGATATTGTAGAAAGTGGTCTACTGTGTTAACTACTTAAAATAAAAATTATTCTTAATGCTTCCTTCAAAATGTTACCTTTTGTGTTGCTGTAAACACATTAAATTAGAAGAATAAGAAGTACCTCACTTCTACCTTGTTTTCTAAACATACTAAAAAGGGTGGTGATCAGATGTGTGTATTGAAGTGTAGACTAGCAAGGCTGTTTATGCAGCACTTGAAAATAAATTCCTGATATGTGGTGTGAGAGATTTGGTAAACATGTGGCTTTATAGAACTGACTAAATGGATTGTGGTAAATTTAAAGATTTGTCTTGTATATCAAAGTAAGTAAATGATTACTGCATGACAGTTGGGACAGCAGAAAAGTGAAAAATTATCAAGTCCAATCTAGAGTTCTTGAATGTGTCTGCATAATTTTATAAACAGCTTAAGGCATGTCTTTGGATGGGGTTATGAAAAGTAAAAGTGAAGGAGTGCAGTAGTTATAAATAGTAATAAATAAGTTCATTCATATGCCAGTAGATGTTAAACAGATATTGTTGATAGTTTGTCTTAAAGTCTTCACATCAATGGAAAGAGATAAAATATTTCTGCATTATTTTGAGTTGAGGGTTTTTTTGGAATAATGGGTGAAATATTGTAAGCTGCAGTCTAGGTATTATTTCAGTACCTGCCAGCAGTACTGTAACAGTTTCACTTGCTCTTACAGGACCACTAGCATTCACCTGGTCAAACTTGAGTTCATCCTGTTCCGACACGTGTTTATCTGTCTCCTTTTTGATCCCATGAATTGGATGGTACTCTAGCTGTATCTGCCTTGAGCAGAGGGATAGTGGAGAGTGGCCAAGGTGGAGAGGACTGTTGTGTTCATATGCCCAGGCACAAGGAAGCAGGAGAGAGCAGCCGAAAATCTGTTAACCTAGAGCAGATTATGGGAGCTATGACTAAGCTAAAGATGCTTTTGAAGCTTCATTTTCTAAACAAAAACCTGTGCTGAGCGTTGTGGACAAATTAAATGGGTAGCTGAACTTGGTAAACATTAATAAAACCATGAAAGTTTTAAGTAGAAAATATCTTTACAATATGGGGAAGTCATTCTATTGGAAAAATTCTGTTTCTAAAATTGTTTACAGGTTATTTTAGCACATTGGTTACAGGGTTGTATGTCTATGATTTTGATCTTGCAAGGGCCTTTTAAAACAGATGGAGGTATTCATTAATACAGAATTCCATGCTATCTAGAATTACCTGAATTTTAAGCTCAAAGCTGGTTCCTAAACAGAGTGTTAGGTCATGAATAATTTCCCCTCTTTCCCCTAAAAACCTTGGCTAGAATAAAATGGAAATTAAACTCTACTAAATATGAAATTCAGTGTATCTTTTACGTTTTTTAATATTCAGAATAGAAATGTACTTGCTTTTTCCAAATTGGAGGAAGAGAGGGATGTGAGCTTAAATCAATCTTGCCACTGAATTTTTCTTTTTTCTGGGGCAGTGATAAGCCTTTCTATAGAAAGAAAAAGGTGTTTGAGTCTTCTGCTGCTGTTCATTGTTGCCAGAGATGCCGTGGCAGGCAGTAGCTGCCCAAAATAACCTATACTTGTTGAACTTATTTGTCAGGCTGCAAAATAATTATCCAGCTAGCCTTTTTGGTTAATGGGACACGAGCAGAGTTGTCCACAGACGGAATGATATAATGCAGAATGTGTAGTGTGGTGGGTTAAAGGGGAGAGGTTAGATGAAGAAGAAACAAATAAATGTCAAAGTCCACTATTGATTCTCAATAATTAACCAAACTTCTACCTTATCCTTCCCGAACTATATGTTTTTCTTCTGGGGATGATGATACCACTGGGAGCAGCAGCAGCAGTTGCAGGCTCAGCATCTCTCCCATGGCCATGGACCTCCAGTGCCTCTAACGCCGCATCCATCAGGACTTCAGCCTCCAGGAATCCCTCCACTTGGCAGCAGTGCTGGCCTTCTTGCCCTCTCTAGTGCTTTGGGTGGGCAGTCTCACTTGGCAATAAAAGATGACAAGAAGCATCACGATGCAGACCACCACAGAGGTGAGAGGCATGGCAGGCCTGATTAGGACATTGTCAGATTTGCACATTGCTGCAAATTATGCGCATCTCTAAAGAATTCAAGTTATCTAGAATGAGAAAAAACTGTTGGCAAACTTTAAAATGTCTGCATATATACCACTGAAGCAAAATTCAGCTTGGAAATTTTCAGTATTTTAAAGGGGATCACTAGGTGTCACCTGCTCTATACTTCGCAGGGGCTGTTGGCATCCTGGTAAATGCTTAGTTGTAATAGCAGTGGCCTGCACCATATTGTGGAAAACTGTTAAACTGCATAATGGTGATTTTTTTCAAAGAAAGTAATGTTGTTAAATAGATGGGTGGGAAGGTATGGAAAACAAGAAGCTAAATTTTGAAGTGAATGTGTTCAAAAAAAGATTTAGATAATTGCATCTGTTACTTTAGTTTCATAAGCTTAAATTCTACTACTCAGATAAATATTGGACAAAATTGCACTTGACTAATTTTTGAAAAGAAAATAATTTATTCTGTCATGAAATAAAACTAGGCTTTGTGTATGGTTAAACTGTAAATTATGTTTACAAAATACTGTAATTTTCAGGAAATCACTGTATTAGGAATGTGCAATGAGTTATATAAATAAAAGCCATTTTAAAACTGTTTGTGGCTTGTGTTCTAATTTTTTTCCCCCCTTTTTTATTTCTGTTCTTGCCTCTGTGTCCGAACGGGCATGTCTGTCCATTTCTTGGTTACTACGGGAGCAGAGAGAGAGCCAGGCACAGTAAGTACCCACGTTCCTCTTAATGTTTCCTTTTCCAATAATGTAATGATGAGAAGTTGTGCTGTTTGTCTATTTTGTCCTCCTTTTAGTCATTTTCATGATAAAAGGCATATGTGTTTTCTGTTAATGTATGTCTTGGTTTATGCAGAACACCAGATCATTTGTCTGATGGACTGTATGAAGGAGTTGTGTTTCTGAGCAGAATGCTTTTAGGCAAACTTGAACTTCGGTTTGCTTATTGGCGGCAGAAAAGGGGCATGAAGCTGCAAATCAAAAAGATCATTACAAATGCATCATTTTTAGTCCAGATTTAAGATTTTTAGTCTCTAGGATTTTGAAGAATTAGAGTGTGAGAACAGGTGAGTAATTTAAATGTGAGAATTTTAAATGTGTTGTTATGGTGTTTGGCCCTAGGAGGTTTTTTTAACTACATCTGTTTAAGCCATACTAATGTCATTACTGCTTAATTTGTGCTTCAGGTATAACTCCTACAGCGATACTTTTTTCTCTGTAGACACAAGATGTAATAGAATTGGTCTTATCTGAAAAGATAAGAACTCTAAAGAACTACTTTGTTGCAGCTTTTCATACTGTGTTGTTTTGAGTGATATTGCTGTATTAATCTCTTAGAGATGGTCATGCACAATTTAATGTCAATTCAAGTAACGAAGCTAATTCTGTTCTTTTATGTCATAGGTGAATTTGGGCTCTATTTTACTCCTTTTCTCTGTTGGAAAAGACAATAACTAGGAAAAGTTATTTGAAAGATAGCTTTACAGTATTAAACTTCTGATTTTTATTACTGCTTATTTAACATATATACAAGGCTTGTTTGACAGTTATTTACTGGAAACTATCTGCATATCTTTTGCAGCAGTCTTTTAGTGTTGGATTACTAAGCAAGAAACATTCATTTAAGCTTGCTTAATGTTATTAATGACAGTGCAGCTGCAGAAATAATTTTAAGCTGGGTTTTTATGAAGTCTCTGACTTATTAAGGACTTTTTCCTCTGTGTGGGACATACTTCTTTGAGTGCTGTTATTTGACTGAGGGAATCTCAGTATCTTTCCTTAAGGGCTAAAGAAGCAGCTTTGCAGTGTGTGTCTGTGTGCACACATACATGCTCGTGTTAGTGATGGCTCTGTGTTTTGATTTGGTTATGTTTCCTGTCCTTGCCCTGGTCCCAGCTTCCCCTGCCCTGTCCATCATGTAATTTGGTCAGGGGTCTGAGTTTAAAATCAGATGCTTAGCGTTGTGGAATTTGGACTCTAAATTAATCTTGTAGCTGAGAATAGTTCTTGCCTATGGAAGAAGAACTGTTAGAAATTAAACCAGGCTTTTGTGTTGTGGGAGAGTTGCTGGATTACTTGCTTAGTTTACTATAGATGTAAATTTTACTTAAACTGTGCAAAATTGTTGCTGCAGTTGCTTCTGTCTGTATATGTCTAACTGATGATTGCTTTGTTATTACCTGAAGCAGACTGGTTTTATGCTGGGTTTATCACTAATTAACTTTTAAATAATCTGAGGCTTTATATCATAAAGGAATTTTGCCTATGTGGATATATTGAGTTCTGGATACTACACTATGGTCATTCTAGTTTCTTTTTGATGTCAGTGTAGGATAATACTTCACAGCTGAGTTAAAGTTTAATAGCTGCATACAGGTGAACTTGAACTTAAAATTGTTTAAATACAGTGTTACATCAAAATCTTGACTTAACAGCAAATGATATCTTCAAAGAAAGAATCATAATTCAGGAAATAGTTAAGTTCAACTCTGTGGCTAAAATGATCGGCTGGGAGTTATGGGCTCTTCAAACTTCTCTAATTCTCTTGTAGTTTTAATGGATTTTTTTTTATGTAAAATATATTTTTAAGGATAATATGAAATGGGTCTCAAGTACACAAGGCATAGCAGCAGGTGTGTTTGGTTACTATGTGTGGTTGAAATCACTTTGTAACATCTGGGTCATCAAGGTAAAATCAATTTGATTTTCAGAGTAGGATTTTAAAAGTAGTGGTGCTGCCAAAAATCCTGACAGGCATGCTTTCATCATCCAAGACACCAAACCCCATGCTGTTTGTAAGTTACCTAAATTCACCATGATGTTTGGTATTACTGTGCAATTCTACAGCATGATTTCCATCAAATATGTCTAGCATGACCTTCGAGCACTATCAGTAGAAGCGAACAGCTTGAAATGTGAAAGTTTGGAAAATTAAAATTTAGTGCTTGTCTATGGCGTTTTAAATTGAGTTTCTGTGACATAACTTTGAGTTAAAGCATATTTTGACAGATTAATAAGCATATGAATTTGACATTAGATTTGGTTTATTTTTTCAATGTCTCCTTAGATAAATAAGCAGTCATGAGCTTTTCTGTATTGCATGTTTAGAAATACACCAAAAGTAGTGAAATTCTTGTATTTATAAGTTAATATAAAGCCATGATTTCATTATTTTTTATTTTGACCAGTTTAACTATTTTTTTTAAATCTAAATAGCAAGGGCTACATTTTTCTTTAATATACTAACTCAAGTTCCAGAAAGCAAAATTTAAAAACTTTTTTTGGTAAATGCATGTTTGTGTAATATATAACATTTAAGTGAGTAATAATAGTGTACTTATTGCATGAATGCTAAAATTATTTTGTCAAATTTAAATTGTGTGACTACATGAGTAATGGCTGGTGGGTTTTGGCTGATGTATCTCTAACCATCCCAAACTGGGTCATGTTTCTGTGCAAATGCAGGCGTCCCTTCTAATGTGGCAAATTCTGGCTGCAAGTAGTGAAGCCAGGCAAAGGAAGCAAGTTTTGCAAGTGAAACTGAAAGCTTTGAGAGATATCAATACAAAAGAGCTTTGATGTCCACACTTTTTTCTTTGAGAAGCATACTGGCAACATTTTTCGAACTCATCTTAGGTGTTCATTTATCACTTGTCTTCCCACTATTCTAGTGTCCTGTTTGGACAGCATAGAAATGCAAATGTTTTGATGCACTCTGTTGTAACAGTAGTAATTTGTAGACAGTGAAATCTTAATTCATTGTGTTCTTAGGATTTACATTAGTTGATGCTTATCTTTTGTCCTCATGAAAAACACTGAGCTTATTTTCTAAGACCTAGAAAGTATTCGTGAATTTTCCCAGACATTTTTTTTTTGTCTTCATTGTTAAGCCTAAATGTTGGTATTGTTTTGTAATGCAAATGCTCTTTTCCTACAGTAGAGAAATATTCTGTGCCCTGAGCTCTCTATCCTATTCTTCACCTCCCAGTCTTGGAGAAATGGGTCATGAACAATTGAATGCTACTTTTTGGATGATATTATGTGCAAGCTGGTTTTGTTTTGTGTTTTAATTATTTTAAAGGGGGGAGAAAAATCATAAAAGTTGTTATATGGAAGTATAGTATACTGATCAGCATAGCACAACTATGTTTCTTGGACTTTGTGAACAAAGAATGGCTCCAGGCTACAAATTCTCTTCAGCAGAGGTTGCTCATATGTAAGAGCTGTGGGTTGCTGTGTTGCAGTTTAGTTTGTAGCTGATAGAAGGCAGCATAAGGTTGATTACAAAGGACAAGGGGATTGAGGTGGTCTGGTATAAATTTTTAAGGTTACCTTGATTTTGAGAAACATTAGCTAGAAAATACTGAAATCAACAGATGTCTTATTCCTTGTTAATGTTTTCTGATTGTAAAATCTATGTAACTTGAAATGGTGGTTGAAAAGAAGGTGAAGTCAAGTATCTTTCCATCATGAGTAATTTGACACGAAACCTACTGACTTTTTAAGTCAGCTTTTGGGTTGTTGACATGCATGTTTGCAGTAAGCATATTGAACAAATTGAAGTTAATGATTCTGGAGTAGCATAGGTTTGAGCCCAGTCTTCTTTTGCCTTTTTGGGGGATATTGAAGTCCATCTTCCAGCATCTACTGTATTCCTGTCAGTGAGTGCTGACAATGAGCAACTGATGTTTTGGGTGTAGGTGTTAGACTTGATCCTGTTTTCGCCTGCTCAGCAAGGAATTGCACCTGTTCTTGTGTATATGTGCATATCTGTAGATAGCACCTGTGTGTGGTGCAGCAGCAGGGCAGAGGTCCCATGTGTGGTTAAATAAAATAAACACAGAGGCTCTCCTGAGCACTGAAGGCAAACCCAAGTTGTTAGCTGTGGTAACTGGCTGTGATGGCTGGCGGCTGTCCTTGGCACGGATGTACAGAGAGTCAGGGAATGACCAAGCACAGAGCAAGCCTGTGTGTGTGCACGTCTTTGGGGGAGAGGGGAGTGAGAGGACTAAGGTGCCCAGCACTGGAGAAGATCTGAATTGGGACCAGGTGTAGTTAAACCATGTGCATAGATATAATGTAAATACTGTTATTTAATTGCTGTAATGATCAGCATTGAGTCAATTGTCCGTTCTGTATGTACTATTCTGTATGAATTGTCTGTGCTGTATTATAAGTGGGATAATGGGATAAATGAGATACTGTGTGCTCTCAGCCTGTACCTCTGGCACACATAGCTGAGGTTTGGAAATGGTTCCTGTGTGGAACAGTATGGCAGTCAAAGAGGTGCATTTGAATAGTGTGCATTATATTCCTAGTAGGGAACCTGCCTTCTTTCTGTGCATCACGACTGGGTTTTTGTTTCACATTTGCCTTCTGGTGGTTTCAGTATTTAACTTTTGCTGGCAGCAGAGTTGCTTTAGGATCACAAGTTGCCTGTTATATAGCATTTATGCGGTCTGGTAATTCTGACAGGAAGCAGTGCCACATTAACCTTTTTATTTTCTTTTGGGACTTATCTGAAGAAAAGGGCTTCGTGTGTATAAAGCAAATGATTTTGTCCACTTGCTCTGATCTGAGCTTCATGGTTTGCAAATGTTGCATTCGTAATCCTTTTTAGACTGAATTCTAAGTATGAAAGCAAGGAATATCCTCAGTTATGTATCTAATCTGCTGAAATTAAGAGAAAATAAAAATGGGTGCCATGCAGTTTTTCTTTAGGATATCACCTATACATGTATTTGTCTTTTTGCCCTTTTTTGCATAAGCTGGTTATTATTGAAGATCAGTCCCAACTGAAAATTTCTGTAGAGTTATTAAAAAAGTATTACAGCCAAAATAAAAATTCTTGTCCTACTTTTGAAAATAAGTCAGTTATTAGTAGACCTAGTTAGAAGAACTAAACAGATCACTCTTCTAAAGAGAAGATAAGGAGACTCTAATATTGTGTAGCTGTTGCTGCTGTCTTCTGGCTGACCCTGTTTGATAGCAGACATATAGCAAATATAAACCCTACCAGAGCTGAAATGAGGAAAGCTGGCTTTTGGTATGCTGCTGTCACTCTTCCCTGAACCTTAACATTACAAGGGTGAGAGATATCAATAGCCCAAGGCTTATACGATCATCTCTTCACTGGTTCTTGTTTGTATTTTCATTTACTTAATTTGTTCTTCAGTGTTTTGGATTTACAATTTGCACTACTTTAAAAGATTGATATTTTCACATACTTGAATGAAATCTTACATATTTGGTAGTTTGAATTATGGTAGTAGCTTTACCTGATTTTAGTCACAGTTGTTAGAACTTTCTTGAACTTCTGTGGGAAGCAAAACAGGAACTTTTTAAATTTTTGAGTTTACTGGTAGATTTTGCCATAAAAAGAGCACAATCTTATTTGCAGTTTCTGATGTAGCTATTGGGAAATGAGATGCTCTACAACAGCTTCTAGCGTGGATACTCTGATCACAGAGAACAGTGGTTTAAATTAACGTGGTAAGTTATAGAAAGGTGGTGTAAATATGACCAGAGGCGATATGTTTTGCAGAATAGGCTTGTGATATAATTACGTGTTTGTGTGAGAAACCATCAGTCTTTTGAAGAAAAAACCAAATCCAATAATCTTTGTTTGGCATTTGGGATGAAGTGGGAGCTGGGATTTCCTATATATGTTTCACAGTTTTGAAATTCTACAAGACAAGCAGTATAAAATATTGTCAGCATTGCCTAGGTAGACTAAATTAAAAAAGGAAAAAAAAATCAGCTATTTTAGTTATACCTATAGGTTGCCAAAATATTCAAGCTGTAACTCCAAATAGTAGGTTTGCTAAATTTTTTCCAGCTGTTGCCCCTTTGCCAGCTTTCTGCTATTCACACTTTTTTTAGAAAATTAAAGCAAGGAATTGACTTTATTCTCTTTACTGCATTTTCTTTAATTGTTTTATTCTAAACTCTTCAGTAGTAAAATTGATATTTTAAATTATTTTTATTAAGGAAAGTATCTCTTAACTAAAAGACTTTCCTCATTAAGAGGAAAACATCTCTGGTCAAGTTTGAATTGACACCTTGCTTCTTAAGGTGTTTCTGCTGCTTCTTAAGATGGTTCTACTCCCACAAACATGATGGATTCAGTATTAAAATGTTGAAAATGAGTTTTAAGGGTTTTCAGGTTAGTGAATCCCTGAATTTGTGTGCATCTGGGGGGAGATAAGGGGTTAAATTCCGACTGTATTTGTCAAGGCAATTAGTTCAATGATCCAACAAGGCCACCTTTTAGCTACAAAACATTTCGGTAAAGACATTATTTTGAGCTTCTTTATACTGAATTTCAATAGACCCTCCTATATGCTTTATGTAAGCCCTTTGGCATTTGTTTAGCTTGAATAGTCATGAATAAAAGAGCTTAGAGTTGGCTTTAAAGTGCAGGTCCTGAATTAGGAAAAAGAGGATTCAGATTGCCTTATGTACCCTGTTTCCTTGTCCTTCTCCTTGGGGCTAAACATTTGTGCGTGAGCAAAACTACCTTGATGTCTTCAGGTTTTAAAGGGGAAACTATTCAGTGCACAGTTCACTGGCTATTAATATATGTTTATGATATATTACAAGTAAATATCTCTGTCTCTTGGGTAGATCTAAATACGTCCTTTGAGGGCTTACACTGAAGTACATGTTGGTATTAGACTTTTCTCTTGAGAGAGATATGTGTATGGATGTAAATCATGTTTACTTATATATTTATCTGAGCCTATATTTATTTATCTAAGCATGTACTTGGCTTTTAGGATCTAGGCTTACCAGGTCTTTGTGAAAGGAGATTTTTTTCTCAACTCATTCAGTATTGTTCACAGCATTAACACATCAGTGAACAAATTGCCCTCTTGCATATGCTAATCCTGCACTTAAAAGAACTCATTGTAACACATTTTAATGCTTTAGCTGGAACTGAGATGGAGATGGGAATCGGGAATCACAGGCATGTCAAATTGTCATGTGACTAAAAAATGTCTAAAATGCTCTCTGGGTCAACAGTTTGTACTTAGCATAACTTAGCTTGAATGAAAGCAGTCCATGTAGTTTGAGGAAAAGATTAGTCTTTGCTTTTGTCTTTTGTGTGTGTGTGTTGGCCTCAGTTTTTCAGATCAAGTCTGATTAAACAAGACTTTAGCCTTAATTTCACACTAGTAGTGAATGTTATGCTGGAAGCAAAAATATTTGATCTTTGTTTGCAATACATTTGTTGAAGGAATCCAATTGGAGTTTACTCCAGCTAACAATTGATTACTGCATAACTGTATTCAGCAAATACTTGTTATTTTAAGCATTAAAGGCAAGCTGCTATTTATCTGTCCACACCTGCAGGTGTAGGCATACCAAAGCCTCATCTATTTATGACATTCTAAAAGTGACTAATCAATCAGATTATATGTAGTAAATCTCTTTTATTATATGGAATCTGAATATTAAAAAAAAATAATAAAATCGTTGTTACTTGCTCATGAATAAACAGCAAGCCTGGCTCTCCTAAACAATAAATTCAGTTGAATTAATTAGTTAAATAGATGGTGACTGACAAGTGAACTGAACTTTTGATAAGTTGAACAATGAAAAGCCAAGCTTCTTAGAATGCGTGAAGCTGTACATGTTTGCCTAGAGGACTTTGTTTTGAATTAAATTGCATTAAAGACTAAGTAGGTATCACATTTCTAAAGCATCTATCACATCAATTTGAGTTTTTAAGAATATATGAAGAGTACTAAAAGGAATTTTTGGTTGACTTTGTTTTTTGTCTTTACAGAGTAATTCTCTGTTGGTCCCGGACAGTCTACGAAGCACAGATAAACGCAGGAATGGCCCTGAATATGCCAATGACATCAAAAAGAGAAAGGTGGATGATAAGGATTCCAGCCACTATGTAAGCAAATCCGTGTCAAAGAAATGATTAATTTATTTGCACATGCTGTGCTTATATGAGGAGTAAAAGAGCTGTGAAGAACAAGGCGACTTTCCTATGGCTAAAGTAGTACATGATTAGATGTACCAGAAGGGCACAAGATTCAAGTTGTGGGAAGAGTAGTGACTCAGTAGTTTGGGATATTGTTAACCGTCCTCAATAGAAGCAGCTGTTTGGGATTCACATGTGCTCTGGGGCATTTCTTGGAGTTTGTGATATTCTTTCTGGGCTGCTCTAGAAGCTGCAGGTTTGTTTGAAAAGGAAGATTTTGTTATTGAGTGGGGTTTGGTAAATTTTAATAACTAGCTATTACCATGCTGAGTTATAATTACCATTGCAAATTGCATATGCTGTCAGGCTGTACCAACTAACTGAAGTTTGCTTTTGGCTGATACAGCAATTTCAGCAGAAAGCAAACTGAAATATTGAAAGTTCACAGTTTTGTGTTCTGCATTTTTGACTAGCTTGCTTGTTGCTTGTTTTCAAAGAGACACTTCAGTACAACAACGTATGTGAACATCAGAAGGTTCACACAGGCTTTCAACTTCAAGTCTAAATGCTCAGACAGATCACAGGATGGTACTTGAAAAGGCCTAAGAGACTAGGACTGGTGTGAGAGAGTACTAAAAACCAAAATTTAAATCTAGGAGAACATACTGTACTTAGATATAGCACTAATGTGGCAAATTGTCTGGTTTATGTGATTTAGATCACTAATTAGTTCTTGGTTACTGAAACCCAAGAGAAAATTAGGTGCCATTTTATTTTCTCAATTCTTTCCACTTGGATAATGTCTTTGAGAAGCTATTGGATATTTTAGTGCTGTTAGCGGTTTTACAAGTTGTATTTCCACCACTTTGTAATAATAATGTTTTGATTACAGAAGAGTTTGGCAAACTTCCCCATGTCACTCCCTCATCTTCAAGGGTTTGATATTTTATTGGCATTTTTCATTTCAAATATTTGAAGATTAAGCATTCTTAAGCTACGCTTTATATAAAAAGGAAGAAGAAACTTTACTTGTTTTTCTTGTGTTTCTACTGTAAAGAAATGCAAAGGATGTTATTGCACAGGAGCAGCAGTTTGTTTTAATCCACATTTTAAATATGTTTCTGCCCGCTGTTTGTTTGAAATAGATTTTACAGCTAAAGACAGCATCAAAATAAAAAATGGAGCAAGGCATGGATATTTGGAAGCTCCAGATTTATTCTAATTTTGAAGGTGCTCTTTTTTTTTTTTTTTTTAAGGTCCACCAATTATGTTAATACGGAGCTGCTGCTTTTGAGCTCATTTTAGATGAGGCCCTAGTAGGGACAAGGAAATACTGCTTTTGTCAAAAGGGGCATAAATGAGTTGTAGGACCTGTAGCTTTTGGAAAAAGAATGCAAAATGAATTTTTTTTTCCCCTTTTTAATTTTGGACTAATTTTCATGTTAGTACCTATGTAGTTTCAGTGTGTGGCTTTATTAGTGAGGAGAATCTTCTGATATTAGTAGAAGCTGCAGATGCGTTTGATAATCCCAGTAAATTTCTATTTATTAAGATGACAAAGTCAGTGAAGTTCACTTAAGCATTGCTTTGCAGCTAATTTTTCCCTCCTGCAGAGTGGTATTTCTGGCAAACAAGTCTCATCTACTGTTCTCTCCCACATTCTCTCACATTTTCTTACTTATTCTAGCACTCAGGGTGCTTCATGCTTCTCAAGAGGTGGCAGATAACAGGAGCTAAAGCTTTCATTTCCTTCATTTGCACCTTTTGGGTGGATAGCGTCCTGAGTAGCAAATAGAGTGACTGTTCTGTGTCCAGTGGCACTCTTGGATCCGTAATATGTTTGTGGTATTTCTTGGAGCAAGATTCAGCTGTTAACAGAAGGGAAGGGTTGGAACTACCTGTTGGTTTGGGGTGGGTTTTCTTAGTTGGATTTTTTGGGGTGGTTGGTTGATTGGTTGGTTGATTCATTTGGGGTTTTTTGGTTGGTTGGTTTGGAGTGGTTTGGTTTTGCTGTGTTTTTTTAAGGCATTGTGGCATTAAGTGAAAGAAAGGATCTGATGTTACGTGTGAAAGCTCAGACACTTTGAAAGGAAGAGATGGGGGACAACTGAGTAATCTTGTATGTCTGGTTTGTTTGCATAGAAACTTTTTAACTAAAAATACTTTTATTGGAAATTTCAGACTTGTTGCCACACAAATTAAAAGTTTTGACATTCATTTAATTTCTTTTTTTGGTTTTGAGCCAAGACTCACCTTCTGATTGAACCACTCTGTGGTACTGTGGAAATCACTAGACCTCTGTGTATCAGAATGTGTCTACTGGGGCATCCTGGCCTCTATTGGAGATAGGGACCAGGAGGCACTACAGTAACAGTAATAATTTGTAGAACAGCTCAGGTGAACATAGATATAAGTGAAACAGTCAAACTGCAGCTTGACAAGCTGCAGTAGAACATTTCTGTTTAGGAATGTCCAAGTATTTTGGTTTTCTTGGGCAGAAATGTTGAAATGCCTTGGCATTTCTGAAGTTTTTCCTTCCCCAGAACTTTTCATTTCAAAACTTGCCTTTCTGGAAAAGGAGAAGAATGGTACTATCACTTTGAGGAAGACAATTCATCAAATATGTCAAAAAGCTCCATTTTCCTGGGATCTGTTTTTTGGTGTTTTTCCAGGTATGCACAAGCAGTACTTTCTCTAAATTAACACAAGATCAGTGTATGAACAGAGTACCTTTCTCCTTTAGGAATAGTGATAACACTGTTTGTTATGGTAATAAGGAGGGGTTTTGGACCATCTTGCACTGATGCTGAGATTGCCATCTTTCAACTAGTTCTACCATACTTGGGTTTGACTATTGTAGCAGAAATAAGGTGTTGTGTTTCTGTTTTGATTGTTCTCCCTATTGCTAATAACTTCATGAAAGGCTGTTTTTCTTTTGTTTAGGAAAAACAACAAATGTCTGAGTAGATGCGTAGTCTTTCTCTCTGGGCTCTTATTGTACTAATTGAAATGAACACTATATTTATTTATTTTTAATAGGACAGTGATGGGGACAAGAGTGACGATAACTTGGTTGTAGATGTATCCAATGAGGTAACTTTTTTCATTTTTGTAGTCTTGACATTTGCCCAAAGGTTAAAGGAAAAGTACATTTAGATGCTAGAAGAAAAATAATCCTCTGTGTGGATATGTTAAAATATTCACATCTTCTCCTTTTTATTAGTACTGCAGTTACTGTGTCTTCCTCTGAGCTTTATCTGGTTGCCTTCTCGGTTCTTCCTTCTGCTGCTTTGTCCAGGTCTGTTCCCTCCGCAGTTAATGTTCTGACACTTCACAGCTGCTCTGTAGTGTAGAGGGTTGTGGTGAAGAGCGTGTGGAAGGCTGAGGTTTTCGAACTACTGTCTTTGAATGGAACAGGATGACATTATCTAACATTGTATTTAGTAGTAGGATTGTTATTAAAAACATTGCCTTAAAAGTTGCTTGTATTTTAATGTCCTAGGTTAAAGACATTTTCCAGATACGTTGCTTTTTCAGAAAGAAGTTAGTTTACAAGATTTTCCAGAGATTGTAGACACTTCTTTTCTCCAGGGCTGAGATTTGGCAATAGCATCAAGGTGAAGGGATGGGTGTTCCCTTTTCTTCATCTTTTATTTCATACAACGCACGGATTTAGGAAGCCTGGATATGATAGTGAGGTTCTTCACCTCTCTGCAAAGCACAGGGAGAGAGGCTGATAGAGAAGTGCCCTCAGTAGCTCCAGGGGCCCAAACAATGTCAGCCTAGTAGAAAAATGGGTGTCCAACTAGTGATTTTAGCAATCCTTTCAGAAGGTTGGCTTGCAATGAAACTGCTTAATAATCAGTCAGACTTATTGCCCTTTTGTGAGGTGTGATTTCTCCTTTGTGCTATTCTTATGAGCCAAAGGAGCATGGAGAACCTGCAGAGCTCTGATAGCATTGTAACTCGTGGGGCTGGCTATTTCAAGTTAAAGTAAATGCAGAAAGTGCCTCTGGAACAGAGAAAAATAATCACCTGAGAGGTGGTTTCAGTTTTCCTGTAGATTTAAGTGGCAAGGCAATTACAGATGGTGTTGAGCAAAAATGTGACAGCTGTTACGGCATATAAAGATCCCTGTATGGGTCATTCACTTAAGAGTTGGACTCGATGATCCTTGTGGGGCTCTTCCAACTCAAAATACTCTGTGAAATCTGTGAAGGCATGCATCTATCTCTTCCTTTGAAGGCAGAGATGAGCAAGGTCTTTATCAACTAAAAGAGGTTATTGAAATGTTTATTGCAGAGCATGGAAAGCGTACATGATAATGAGTGTCAAGTTACTGCCGTTTCTGTTGGTCTTCCTTGCTCTTACCACGTTTCCTGCACTTGCTTTAGTTTGTACTTAGGTATGCTTTGCAAGCTCTGTGCTTGGAAACAATTTATGATTACATATAGTGTAAAATAAAAACAGATTGCTAACTTTATATGACTTTACTTCTCTAGACTGATGAAGGGATTTCGGCTTTTTTTCTATAAAGATGACAAAGTGTCTCATCATTTGCACTTACTGCTTAAATTCTTCTAGTTTTTTTTTTTTCCCATAGACTCCTTAGTGGTGTTTGTGTACCAGTTTATGACACGGTTCTGTGCCGTTCTTCCCTTCCCATTGTTTTAGGATCCTTCTTCCCCAAGGGCAAGTCCCACTCATTCACCACGTGAAAACGGTATAGATAAAACCCGCCTACTGAAGAAGGATGCCTCCAGCAGTCCAGCATCTACAGCATCTTCAGGAAGTTCCACTTCCCTCAAATCCAAAGAAATGGGTCTGGTAGGTAGCAGTCTGTGGTCCAGATAGTCTTCTTTCTTGTAAACTCTAACTCTCCATTCTGTGGCAACTACTTGCGGCACAGATTACCTGACATTAAACATTTGAAACTGAAATTGGCTACTGCTTTTCCAGATCTTTAAAGTATTATTGAGCTTTCCTCCTCAGCAATATTTTCTGCTTTCTTTTTATTTTTTGTATTTACTACGTTTCTGTCAAATTAATTGCAAATTTGTTACAAACAACCAGAGTTGCTTAAGCATTGGTTTGTTTTTTTCTAGGAACAATAACTTATGGTTTAACGTGGCCTGTGAAGAAGTTCTTCAGGCTTTTGTTAAACTCTTCTAAAGAAGGTGTTACTCCTTGAAGAATTTTTCTTGCAGTATCACTAATTATTTGATCTGATACTCTAACTTTTGTGTCATGGTTTTTTTGATACTATCAACTATGGTGGTATTTTGTTTTTGCAGTTAGATTTTCTGTGTCCAATAATAATTGAGATATTAATGATTTCAAGCTAAAATAGTTTGGTAATGCATACTGTATTTTCCTGAAGAAAAAAAATGAGCCCAGGCATTCCTTTTTTTATGTCAGTAGAAGAGGAAAAATAACTTTCTATGTTTCTTATTTTAATTTTGGCAGCAATCAAAAAGGTCAGCATTTCTCTCTCATAAGTTAATGTTGTCAGCGTTGTGTGGATTTATAAAAATTGGCTGAGGGACTAGGTAGTAGGTGCCCAGCATCCCAGCTGCTGTTGTGATAAATTGTATGATATGGCCTGGATTAAAAATAATACTCATTTAATTTGTTTAATGATACCAGCATGAAAAAGCCAGCACGCCTGTTCTGAAATCCAGCACACCAACTCCTCGAGGTGACGTGCCAACCCCAGGCACTAGTGCAACTCCAGGACTCCGTCCAGGCCTTGGCAAACCTCCAACAATGGACCCTCTGGTTAACCAAGCTGGTAAATGCATTACCTCATGTGTTTTTATGGTTCCAAAATTAATCTTTTTTTACGCATGTAGTTGTTTGTGACTGTTAACTAAATATATTGCTTTGTTCTTGATATCAAGAGAAGGCTTGATGAGAAGCAGATGTTTAGATTATTGAGAGTTTGAATATCTTTCTCTCTCTTAAGTCTTCTTTGTTTACTTTTGTCTTTATCTTTTTTTGCAAATAATCCACAGACTGAATGCAATATAAAAAGATTTCTCAGAAGTTTCTGGTACTTACTCTGCATGGAATCCCTTCTACAGTCTTTGTCTGAGTCTACTAATATTTGCTGCAGTGCACAGCTTGACAAATGCCAGGGGAAGTTTACTTTTGCTATTCAGGCTGGTACACACAGTTGCTTCAGACATGAGCTGTGTAAACCATGTCTGTCAGCTTTACTGCTTAATTTGGCAAAGAAGAGATTAATGTAAACAGGGGAATATTACAGAAATGGAAATAGGTAATGCTAGAAGAGATTTCTAGAAGTAATCAGCAAGTTCAGACTTCAGTAGATCTTATTTACACTGAAAAGAGCTGGTGGTACTGACAGATCATGGCAATGTCTCTTGACATTGTGTGTATTTGAGAGGGGAAGGTGAGATGTTTTAAGGGGAAATGAGACCTGCTTTCTGTCCTGTATGCAAGAATACATAAATAAACTCACTTAATTTCATTATTCTGTAGCCGCAGGTTTGCGGACACCGTTGGCAGTACCAGGACCGTACCCTGCTCCGTTTGGAATGGTACCTCATGCTGGCATGAACGGAGAGTTAACCAGTCCAGGGGCAGCCTATGCCAGTCTGCACAATATGTCACCCCAGATGAGTGCTGCTGCTGCTGCAGCTGCTGTGGTTGCCTATGGAAGATCTCCTATGGTAGGCCATACGTTGCATGCAATCTCAGTCCTGTGAGTTGTGGTTCACTGAGAAAAGCTACATGCTTCATTTAGCACTGCAGAATTCCCAACTCATAACAGTGCCAGAGGCTTGACAGCTTCACTGTGTGCTTCACTGCGTGCTTCACTTTGCTGTGTGGCTGAAAAAACAAATTTGCACCTTGAAAACAAAGAATCTCAGTGTATTAATGTATGTTTTCTTTTTGTTCTTCATGTTCATCAGTGCTTTAACTGATTAATTAATGCCAGAAAATTATTTTGTGCTGTAAATGAAAAAGTAGTTTTGGTAGACACAAAGTATTTCACTGTAGCTGTGGACATCTGCTTTTTTGGTGCTGAACTACATTTGAGTTCCTTATAGACATAACAAATTAATCTTGAAGCATGTAAAAGTCTTTTTATCTGGGTGTCTGTCCCTGTATTTTGTTGGTTTTTTTGTGGAAATTAACCTGAGAAGTTGGTCAGTACCTACTTTGGAGCTCTGAGATCAGGTGTGTTAAGAATAGTTGCTGTTGTGGGTGTAGTAAGTAAATGGAACCTGGAAGTTACAGTGGCTCTCACACAAAATAACCTAGGGGCCTGATTCTGCAAACATGAGCTTGATGGCAGCTTTCTGCATAGACAAACTTACCTACTCGTAAATTTGCAAAATTAGATTTATGCTTGTCAACTTCTCATTATTGTTTGTATGACCACTTTTTTCAAACTGGTTATCAGGGGTTTTATGTGTGCAAATTCTAAATAGCATACATCCTCCTTTTAAAGCAATAACAATGTTTACTCTAATATAATGTTCAGAAGAAACACTAAGTCTTTTTGGTCCAGAATTTCTGCTTGGATTATTTGATGTACATACTTATTCAGAATATAAAAATTCAATGGAATTGCAATATGTAAAGGGAAGGTAGTTTTTTAAGCTGTGGACAAGTTTGTTTGCACCCCACAGTGTGGCTCTGTGAGAGATCTCTCAGCTGCTGTGCCTAACCAGAACACTGTGGAGGCAGTGAGATCCTAGCTGGGGCCCAAGGCTTTCCAGCACCACACTGTGCCGGCCTGAACACGTGCTAGCTCTCTCAGGAGTAAAGAGCACTTGCATGGCTTGGTGCTGACATGGACTTTAATTCCACAGCTAACATGGGACTCTCCCTGCTAACCAGGACTGCTCTGTTATGCTCAGTGGTGTGAATGCATGAGAAATTATTTTCTGGTCGTATATGAGTGCTTCTATCAGAAGTATGCTCGGGGAAAATATCTGGGTTTTGCCCCCCAATGGAGGGTCATGCAATTATCTGATACTGTGGGTAAAAGCCACCTTTTGGTTAAATGCATAATATCTTGAGAGTGGAGAAAAGAGGCTTGCTGAGAAATTGATGAGAAATTCCAAGTGTGAGATTAATTCACTTTTTGTTGTCAGGTTGGGTTTGATCCTCCTCCTCACATGAGAGTACCTGGAATCCCTCCAAATCTAGCAGGGATTCCCGGGGGAAAACCGTAAGTAACTTTTAACATTTTGGTAACATCTGCAATATCTAGAAGGAATGAAGTTATATTGTGTCAGTGAACAGGGATTTGAAAGGGGATAGTGTCTGGGTGTTTTTAAGAAGATGTTTTAGACTTCTCCAGGTAAAACCTGTAGCATAAAAATTCTGAAATGGTTGTTGCCATATCCCAAAACAGGTATGTATATACCTGTTTCCAAGGAAAGTTGTTGAAGGTATACTTCAGGTTTTTTTATTTCATCCTGTCTAGGGGAAGTTAAGGGGACTACAAACCAAACAGTAAATAGTGGTAAAATGTGTTAAAAATATATTGAAACTAAAATTTGCAATACACTGAGGATAAATGTGTAGTGCAAACTTGCAGACTCCTTGTCTGGCACTTGTTTTATCAGGCATGGGAGTCTGCAACTCATGGCAACTCTGAAGCAGTTACTTTAGCAACAGATAACACACCTTGCATAATGGAGCAAGCTATTTCGAACTTCCGTGTGAGTGCCGCTGGAGAGCAAAAGGATGATGAAGCAATTGTGGAGCAGGTTGTGCATAGATGCAGAAGAGTTTTCCCAATAAGTTCTCTTTATTTAAAAGTTTTGGTTACTGATGAAGCAGTCGTTAAATAAAATACTTCAGTGATGCTGTGACTTACTGATGTTGCAATAAAGTAAATTCAGCAGCATACATGAAATGTTTCAGTCATCTGGCTTTGGTAGACCACTGACCCTGAACTTAACCAGTGCAGTAGACTCATGAGTATGCATGACCTCTGAAAATATACAGTTAATGTTTAGGTATTTCTGGACAAGTACTCTATGCAGGCACTAACAGAGCAAATTTAACTCAGCTGTTTTGCTGGACAGAATGAGGCAGCGAGAATTCTAACAGTTTTTTCAACACTCTGTTAGAACCTGTTCTTTGTTCACACTTGGCAGTCGGTCCTGACTTCTCTTTCAACAGGAACTTGCAATTAGAGTAGTTTTTCTCTACCTAGGTACTTACATGATTTTGAAACTTAACATTTTGCACTTTCTGTGCGGGATGTTCATGTTACATAATGTCTACTTACCAATCTAAATTTAAGCTTTCCATTTGCAGTTTCAGGAAACATTTAGAAACTATTACTTTTATGATGCTGTCTAAGTTATCAGGCTGTGGTGGAAGTTATATACTTGTATATTTCTGTTGGCTTTCATTTTGGACTCCTGTTAGTAACTAGTGATACTTTGTAATGTCAGTCTTGGAAACATCTTTGAAAGGACACCAGATTAGAGACAAAAAAATGTATGTTTTCTTCTGATCTTTTCCTATAACAATAGGAAAGCAGTAGACTTAGTTTGGAAAGCCATCCTGACTGTGTTTTTGTGGTTATCCACCATACTTCTGAGAACAGGGTTAGCTATCTGTTGGCAGTGTGAGAAACCTGTTAAATCACGGTTTTACTTAAAGTTGGTGGTGTGTTGACTGAAGATTACTGAAGTGAGGACTCAGTGAGTTGGTGTGTATCAAATGGTGGTGTATTTAAATTTAGTGCAGTAAGGATCAGGCTTTGTACTCAAAACTCAGACACATTCTTGCTGACTTTCATAGAATTTGGCATACTTAAATAAAACGCTTTTGGAAATCTCATGATCAAGTGGCTGTAAGTTTTTACTTCTAAACAAGTATATTCATAAGCTTTCAATGACGTATTTCATTATTAATGCCTCGCAATATTTTATATTGTAAGCTATTGAAACCTGTTTTTGTTCAATCAGAAATTTTCTGTGGCTGAATTCTAGTTGTTACACTGTTCAAGACAAAAGGACAGCATATGTATGCAGCTCTACTTTGCATCCTGGTAATTTAGCTAAATTACTGTCTGGGGAGGGAAGCTGTGTGGGGGTTGTTTGGGTTTCTTTAATGTTTTTACCACTTTATTCACACTGCTTCATATACTGCCTACTTTGATACATACTCCCTAGTTTCCACTTCATTTAATGTGTTCTGCAGTGTTTGGGGGGTTTTGTGGTCATGTTACTTGTACATTTCCTCTAAAATTACTTCTTTGCTTATCGTAGTGAAGCAAGCCTAAAATTCCATAAACTCATCTGTTGTCTTTCCACTGACAGCTATAAGATAATCTCATGTTTTAGTCAGGACTGGCTAAATGCTGTCTGCTACCTGCACCATCTCTGAGTATCTCACCTCTTTTAGGTTTTTCTCCTGTATTTTCTGTACAGAGCAGATATAATCATGCGAACTGGTGAAGTACACCTTGTTTATTTTCCAAGTAGGCCTTTTTCTTGAGTGCAGATATGGTGTCATGTTGAAATTTTTTTATTAGATGTGACATTTTAGTGAGTCTTGTTGCAAGTGGTACAGAGAATTTTCGAATTGAACTATTGAATCCCCTCTCATGTGTATGCTTAAGGCTGAACATTTTTTTATCAACAGTTATGCCTATACTGTTTCTTCACCCAAGAGAAAATTATATTCCCTTGTTTCTAAAGGACAGGCACTTCTGATAGCACAAAGGTTTTTTTTAACCCTTGTGTGTTCTGAGATCTGTTAATGACCTGCTTGTTAGAAAAATTAGTAGCCTGTTAAAAACCCACTTGGACATGAACATGTGGTGTCTGAATCCTGAACTCTTTTGTTTTGAGGCATTTAACTATACCCTGGAGTATAAGTTTTTGGTGTGTTGCTGTAATAAGTTTTTTTTGCTTTGCATAGCCTTTCTAGCAAGTACCTACTTAGCTTTTAGTCTTCTTTAGCTGCTAAATTAACATTCTTATGGATTTATGGTTTATGTGAACCATGCCTTCTAATAGCTGGATTGTGGACTAAATACAGATTTTCAAGATTAGTGGTAAGATTTATGTCCACAGTATTTCTTCCCTGGTGTCTGAAGTTCTGAATTAATGGTAGTATTGAGGACAAATATATTTCTCAGCGTGTTTTCCCAGACAGTAAAAAAACCTGAAAATACATGTTTCTCATTTTAGTGGGAAAGGGAAACTCTACGTGGTAAATATTCAATCTTTCTCCATCTAGTTTTAAGCTGACTTTCCATTGTGTTTTTGGAGAAGTGTACTATATTCTTTTGGAATTGCTCAATTTCAGTTCTGCTAAACTGAACTCTGTTCTTCAGATCTTCATACTTGCACAGTGAATGCACAGTGAGAGATATCATAAAAGAAGGCTAATTTTACTGTATTATGGGAGATTGAGGGGTGTGTGCATCCCTGCCCTGTATCTCTGGCTAGAATTATTTGGTGACATGTATGAAGATGAAGATTCAGTTATTTCTGTACAAATACATGTATCCTTATTTCTTGGCATTTTGTTCTTTATGATGAAACAACACACTCAGATATTCACTGTTTCCTGCGAAAACGACAATTAAAAATGATCTGGAGTGCAAAGAAAAGCTGAAAGCAAAATGAACTCATGAATGGAAGGAACTTTTTGCTTTTGTGTTTTGTTTTCAGGGGTATTGTTGTGCTAGTTAAAGAAGTCTGCTTGAACTGAAGGGATGAAGTGGAAGTTTTTGAGGGAGTTTTTTTTTAAGGCATGGTACTTTAGTAGGCAGGAATTGAGAGCATTTGTATATCAATCTGAAGACTTTGCATAGCTGGCAGGTAGTTTAGTTAATTTGCTATATTCTTGGGTAGTGAGTTAATTATCCTGATTTCTCCTCAGCATGTCAGATGATACTTGCTATATACTTACTTGGAAATTGGAGATTAAGCTGAGAAACCGGTTTGTATTACCATCACTTAACCATGTTGCTGTGTATAGGAACTTTGCAGATTGTCAGTACTGCTTTGACACACATGAGGAGAAGTCTCTGGATGTAGTAATTCAGAAGAATATTTCCATTACTCAGAAATAATATAAGTGAAAGTATACTATTTTTCAGAACTCTTGTAAGTAAAAGGCACAGAAGTTTGTCTTGTAATTGTTCTTTTCAAAATATTCAGTTAATTAAAAGCATACATTTACGTATTAGTTGATATGTACTCAGCTTGTTTTATGTTAAATTTTAATTGCATTTGTATAAGATAATTTTCTTTGTTTGTTGTTAGCCCAACACAAGGAAGGACTCTCCTTTGACCAAAGAGGGATGATCATGGAATCCATGATTGGATAGCTATCTTTCATACAGGCAGAATGCTCTGAGACAGAAATCTGTGCTAGTCATGAGACTAAACAGCATTTCTGGCATACATGGTCAGTTCTAAAAGAAAAATGGGTGGTCAAGTGGTGCCTGTTAAGAAATCCTGAGCTTTAGGGAGCTCGAGAATTTGTCAGATTTTGCTAGCTGTTGACTCTTTTGAGGTTAGACAATGAAAATTCTTGTCACTTTTGAGAACTGAGGTCTGTGAATATGTCTAGTGTATTAAAAATTCAGTCTTCTGTAGGTAGCACCAGAAGTACAGTCCTTCCCAGAAGTAGCAGGCCCTCTGTCATGGTGACCTGGTGAAGAGGAAGCCAAGGGCAACAGCGACTGAGCTGCGAATAGTCATTTGCACTGCTGTGTCCCGTCCTGTGTTCTTCTGGAGACAGACACTTTTCTTGTCTAGGGAGTGTCAGCCTGGCAAATGATGCAAGTTTTCTCAAGGTTAAAAGGTATTGTGTAAAAAGTTATGCCATAATACCTAGCAGATACAAGCACTGGACTACCATACCATAAGTATGCTGGCAGTGGTGATATTAGCATCACGTGTCTTCAAGCAAACAGGAACGTTTACTGTTTTGCTTGCTTGTCTTGGCAGAGGGATTTGGCAAAGTGTAGCCATTTCTTTCTACAGTGGATTGCAGATAACTTGCATTGTTGAAAAAGCTGTCTTGGCTTAGTGAGAAACTATCGCTGGTCTGTTTGTTAGGCCATCAAACTCAGTCATCTTGTGTCCTGATCTAGTCTTAGAAGCAAATGCTAAAAAAGAGAGATGGCTTCTATGATCATTATAGCCTCACTTTAAACACAGACATACTGGTGAAATTCTGCATGATTAAAAATACACTGGGTAGGCCTCTGATGTTTCAAAGCCTAAGAGTCATTACAATTCTACAGTAAACAGGAAGTGCTTGAAAAATGTTTCTATTGTCTTCCTCACGCCCCATCTCAGCAAGAACTGAGAAGCTCTGTGTATGCACCTAAGCATTTCAAAACACTAATTATTTAGGTATTTTGATTTGAACAGAACATTCAGGCTGTAACCTTCAAATAAAAAAAAAGTCATGGACAAGTAGATTATTCGTCTTGAACATGCTGGAAAAAATTGCCTAATACTTGCTTAATTGTTTTGCTTCAGTCCATGATAAAAGCAAGGGCGGGCTGAAACTTCAAAGTCATACAGTTCTGTGTACTCTTACTGCTAACAAATATTCTGCAACTGACTTTGATCTGAAGCCCAGGATGGGGCCAAGCTTTTCAGTGTCTTAAATGTTGTGACTCTTTAGTTGGATTCTGTAGATGAACCTGAGCAGTTGTTCAGCCTCAAGCAGTCTTGTTGCCACTCCTGGTCTGCTTTCTCTCCCATCCTGTGTCTAATCTGTTTAGTGAATAACTACTTTGGGACAGTCTTGTCTCTATTATTCACAGAAAGGAATGGGTTTCTAGTTAAGCCTTTATCATTACTGTAATTCTTCATACAAAAACCCAGGAAGGGTCCCATGGGACAGAATACATTTGATATACTATGTGCGTTATGTACATGTAAGGGAGTGAACTTTGTACTTCCTTTCTTATCTTACATTTCCCATTCCTGACATTTCTATGACAAAAAGATCTGCCATCTTTTGCAGTTGCTCATCCTCTATTTTTGGGTCTTCTCTGAGCAAGCTTTCTGCTCATACATCCAACCATGAAACATGAATGAGTACAGGAATTGCATATATATGCACTATTAATTTCTTCTCTGTTTAAGAGCAGTTACTGTTAACCAGTTTTTACCCTTCACTTAAGAAAAAACTGTGATACTGCATGGGTGGACTGTTTCCACTGTTACTTTCTGTATGAAAGAGCTGTAGAGTTCTTTCATCTCTCGTCACTCTTTTTCAAAGGAATATCTTATGCCCAGGAACAGAGCAAATTCAGTTGCTTTGTGATGTCTGTTCCAGAAACAGGCATCTTCCTTGTTCCTTCATTTCAAACTGTGTGATACTTGGGAGCACGTAATAAAGTACCTTGAAAATACTAGCTTATTATTCAGAACAGAAGATTAAATAGAAATATCTATTGTTGAGTTCTTGGAAGATGGATGTGATAGTAATAGCTGAGCTACAGTGATTGAAGATTTCTGAGGAAGAAAGTAGATTTGGAAAAGAAAGGGAAATTCTGAACAAAAGAATATATTAGAAAAATAAATGTTTCAGTAGGGAGATGGCAGCTCATTAGTGGAAAAAAAAAAGAATACTCATCTCTCACCATTTTTTATCCACTTCGACCTCTTGAAGGATGCTGTTAATGTAACAACAGCATCAAAAGCATGAGCTATGGATGCACTTACAACAGAAGTAACAGAAGAGAAGCTCACTAGTATAGCAAAAAACAGCCTTTTACAGTAGTATTTTCATTATTATTTAAAATAAGCAAACTAACCCCCCTGCACCTTAAACCTTTATTAGCTGGTGTTTGTGCTCTTGTCCTTCAGTAGAGCTGACTTTAAACTTTTCAGTGACCATGAAATATAATTTCATGTACTTTCCCCAAGGAGGAGTGTTTTTATTCAGTGCTAGAATGTCACTTCCTCAACCCTCAGTTTCCATAAACTTGAAATCATGCAATGAATACCAATAAAAGGTATTTCAGAAGTGCCAAAAGTACCTTGAAAACTGAGCCTTTCAGGTTTTCTGAGGTACTTATTCAAGAAAACATGTTTATGAGATGATGATATCAGCTTTCTGATGAAATGTGTGTGCAACCACTCTAGGTGTTTCTATTTTCTGTTTAAAGCACTATTTACCAGCTAGAAAGAGAGGTATATGAGCACAGCCAGTGGATGTTAAAGATGAAGTGCAGGAATCAAGAAAAACTTTGGCTTGTGGTCCTGCAAGGCAACAGGTACAAGCCTCACAGAAGGATGAGAGTAGTGCCTGGTGAGGGACTGCTGCTGTAGGACTTCTGTTGTTGAGACTTGGAACTGCTAGCTGGAAACCAGGGGCTGAAAGATCTTTTGATTATCTAAGTGGCTGAGGGATAGCAGCCATGACCTTGGTCTGTAGAGTTAAGGGTGGAATTTAACCTGCTTTGCCATTACACAAATACTTCAGCTGAGGCAAGCTGAAAATTTCTATTGTAAATCCTTGTCTCTTTCTGAGGGTTCATCTGCCTGTATTACTTGGCATTGTAGCTCTGATTTTCATGAGATGATTGGCAAAGAATTAAAATTAAAAATACTGTGTTTTTCTTGCATTGTAGTTCTGCAATGGCTGATTTTTTAAACTGTTTTGTCTTCTCTCTTCTTTCCCTTCCCCAAAAGAGCCTACTCCTTTCACGTCACTGCAGATGGTCAGATGCAGCCAGTTCCTTTCCCTCCTGATGCCCTCATCGGTCCAGGAATCCCTCGCCACGCCCGTCAGATCAACACTCTGAACCACGGGGAAGTTGTGTGTGCAGTTACCATCAGCAACCCCACGAGACACGTGTACACGGGTGGGAAGGGGTGTGTCAAGGTCTGGGACATCAGCCAGCCTGGCAACAAGAGCCCTGTTTCTCAGCTGGACTGCCTGGTAGGTGAACAAGAATTTAGGCAAAAGGGTATCTTCTCCTTAGAGACTCAAAAAAAAAAAAAAAAAAAGCTGTCCTTGTTTGGATTTTGTTCATATTAAAAGGAAATAGCAGGCAGATCTGTTTCCTGGTGTCCTTTTTTTTTTCATACATAACGGTGTTACAGAGAATACCGCTGGTTTGTTTAATGATAACCATCACTAAGGGTCAAATAACAGATTAAATCAGATTTTTGGATAGAATGTGTATGTCACGTTTTGAATAAAACATGATTTTGTTTTTCCCATTCTAGTTATACTGATGATTTTTGTGCACAAGTTTAAAAGGAATATAGCTTGTCTTATGCAGGGCTGCAGAGAACCTTCCTAGGTTTTTCACTGGTACAAGGAGTGAAAACCTCATTTTTGTAAGGTGGTTGTATCCACATACTGAAATAACGTGACACTCTAACAAAGGTTACTTTAAGTTTTGCTATGCCTGTTGTTCATGATCCACTAGTTATACATATAGGCTGGTTGTTTTCACATATGCAGGATGCAAAAGGGACTGGATGCAATGGTATAGGTAGCTGAAAAGCTAACTCAAAAAAGGTAATGGCTCAGTAAGAGAAGCTTCTCACTTAAAAGCAGCATAGAGGTTTGTGCAGTGTTAACTGAGAAGACTTAATGTTGTCAAACACAGCAATATGTACTGTAAATGAAAATTCTAGCTTCAGTGTTGATCCAGTTAAATGTGGTGAGGGTTTTTGGGTTTTTTACCCTTTATGCTTAGTGCTATCATTTTGTAATTGCCTAGAAGTAACCGTGCAGTTGAACATGTATTCTGTTCTGTGGCAGGTATCTGTCTGGATGCAGAGCCTTCACTTTAGTTATGGAGCAGTAGTGACTGATTAAGCCAGCATTTCCACTGCCTTACTTACTGCTGCTTCGCTGCAAATTAAAAAAAAAAAAAAAGTCATAGTAGGAATGCTATTAACTAATTCTTGCAGTGGTTTTTTTCTATGTCTTAACCATCAATTTTGTAAAAATCTGTTGTCAGTCAAGGAAGATTGTAATAAGGAAAGGTAGAAATGTCTTCTGTCACTAACTTCCCCACAGTACCTCTCAAATCAACAACAGTATCACAAATGAGAGATCAATAATCATGTTGAACAACAAAGGACCAACATAAATACAGGACCAATACAGGAATCCTTAATCTTTTAACTTTAATACTGTGAATACAAAATTGTATTTGAAAGAAAAATTCAAAAATCTGAAGGGCATGAGACTAGAATGACATTTTCATATAGGGTTGTTAAATGCCAAATGAAAGGTCATTTGCTTTCATATTTCTATTGTTGGTGACCTTCACTGATGGAGTACATTTGCAGAAAAGCAAGCTTACTTTGGCTCTGTTTTTGTGTAATGAGATAGAAAACTTGCCATTCATCAGGTTCGAAACAGAGTAGACTGTGGCAACAGGAGCCTGCAGTTTTAATTTCTGCAGCTGCAGTTTCTAATTAGTGATGAGAAGTAGGTGTTTCAAACCTTTTAGGATCTGCTGGTTCCTCCTCAGTATTGTGATAATGGAAAAAGTAACAAACTGTTTAAAACTTTGATGCAGTCAGAATTGTATTAGTGGTCATTACTGGCAGGCACGTAACTGAGGTGATTTGTGTTGTACAGAACAGAGATAACTACATCCGCTCCTGTAAATTACTGCCCGATGGATGCACCCTCATAGTTGGCGGGGAAGCCAGCACATTATCCATATGGGACCTGGCAGCTCCAACTCCTCGTATAAAAGCGGAGCTGACATCCTCAGCGCCTGCCTGCTATGCTCTGGCTATCAGCCCTGATTCCAAGGTGTGCTTTTCCTGCTGCAGTGATGGGAACATTGCAGTGTGGGATCTGCACAATCAGACATTGGTCAGGTGAGTTGTTGTTTACAGAAAATTTTAATGGAAGTTACTCTTTGGACAGCTACATAAATATTTATCTCCCTGAATAGGGCTCATGACAGCAAAGTAAATAGTGTCTGTTATTCAAAGGAGTGGTTTACACCCAAGATAGGCAGAAACTAGTTTTGGTAGCTTCAGCCTAGTCTTGGAAGATGTGTTTTCAGGGCCTAATGGGCTGGTCCATCACCTGCTGTAGTCAATGTAAAAGCTCCTGTGGGTTTCTGTTATTTGGGATTGGTCTGCAGGTTTCAACAAGAAGCATTCTTGCTGGTTTGTTATTGAGATAGACTGAACATGCCTTTTAGGGAACGCTTTAAGGTTTGTTCTTTTCCTTTGTCTTAAGCCTTGTGTAAAGAAGAGTATTTTCAGTTCTTATTTGGTGATTGTAAGTAGTACAATTAATCTTGCAAAAATGTTTGAAAGGGTGGATCCTCTCAGTTCTTTAGGGAAGCTCAGGGGCTTATGATAAGATAAATTTTGGTTTATGCTTACCAAAGTAGTGTTGGCTTACAATATTTTGAGAAGAGAGAGTCTAATTTGGGAAAGGCCATGATACCTTAAAAGTTCTGAACACAAAAACAGTAGAATATGCTTAGTCTGCTGTGTTTCAATTAAACTTCCTGTATATCCATAATTAGCTGAAAATTACATGCAGAGAGTCATGTTAATGTGCATGCAAATTTTATTTTCTGTTGAGCTTTTAGGTCAATAAATACAATTTTAGTATATAAAGTTTTCACTTTGTCATGTGCATGCTTAGCCCCTCTAAAGGTGCACTCTGCGGCATCTATACACATCTATGAATGTCTTGCTTTTAAGTGTTTGCTGTTTGTGTTCCCACCACTTGCTGGCTGATCTTGCTGATTGGTAACACGTGGAATTTTGAGACCAAAGCTGCTAAACAAAATGTGCCGTGTGACCTTTCTGTGGCATGCTCTTGGTGATTCATACCCTTCGTTCCCAAGCTAGTTGTCATTTCCCCACCCGCCCTCCACCTTTCACATTGAGGCACAGGACTTGCTAAAGCTAATTGCTGATGAAAAATGCAGGAACCTCAGAATGCTTTTGCCAAAGGATTAAGAAAAACTTGAGATGACCTTCTGGTTGCTGAAAGCTGAGAGTTGCTAATGAGAAGGTTATAAAACAAACTGCACCATTTAGATTTTTCTAATCTCCTGCCACAGAGAATGCAACTTTGTGACTCAGCAATGCTTCTATTTAAGTATCTGGATCTCTGTCTGGATCCCTTTCTATTAGTATATCTGCTTGTTATTTATCTTCGTGACTTACAGCCAAAGAAAAATACAGAAGCTGTTTTCTGAAACTGGAAGTTTTATTCCCTGACTGCTTTGATTTAATCTGAGTTATCCTTAGTGGTTTTAACTATAGTTACTGTGCTTTAATATTCTCACAAGTGGGTTTGGTTGTCTTTTTTTTTTCCAAAACCTGATAGGAAATACTTGACTTTACTCAGCTAGCCATGATGCAATTTGTTCCTCTAGCACCTGGAAAATGTTTTTGAAATACTGGTATTTAATGCTCAGTGACAGGGAGGGGCTGATTCTTGCTCATCAGCAGACACAGAAGAGATGACACACATGTACAGAGTCCAAAACTAACACCCCAACAGTGTTTACCTTGAGCTCTGGCAGGAAATCATTATTCAATCTGGTTTGTTTTATCAGGCAGTTCCAGGGCCACACAGATGGAGCCAGCTGTATTGACATTTCTAATGATGGTACCAAGCTCTGGACAGGAGGTTTGGATAACACTGTCAGATCCTGGGACTTGAGAGAAGGGAGACAGCTACAACAGCATGACTTCACATCACAGGTAACTGGATTTTCCTGCTGCTTGGGACAATGTGTGGGGTGGGTAGGAAACCCTTAGGATCAAAGATAAGGTTGAGCCCAGTGGAACTGGCAGGTTATTCTCTCTCTTCATTTTGGCTGCTCACAACATAATATTTTGAAGTTTTCTTATGTGCTTAGATTACAGAAGAAAATGATAGCCTGACTCTACTCTTTTCCTGTTTTTCTAGGTGAATAGGTAAAAACAGGTTATTTAGTTACTTGAATTTTGAATTACAGCTTTGCTTCTGAACTATTTGAATTTGCCCTTATCTCCCACTGTATCCCCCTCCCAAATAATTTTAACTGCAGAAAAAAATTATCTATAGGAAAAAAATTAAAAGTGGTAAATATGGTTTAATTTTCAGATATTTTCCCTTGGTTATTGTCCTACTGGTGAATGGCTAGCTGTGGGAATGGAGAGCAGCAATGTTGAAGTGCTACATGTAAATAAACCAGACAAGTATCAACTGCACCTTCATGAGAGTTGCGTATTGTCACTCAAGTTTGCTTACTGTGGTAAGTTGCCCTGAACATAGAACTGGAGGTCAGGGCTCTTAATTCGTATTTTGCTGATTAGTTATTTTATTGTCATTAGTTATTACATCTCAGTTTCTTAAGTAATGCATAAATGTCTCTACTTTATGAATTCAAATACACTTATCTACAAACAACCATCTGTTTGTCTAGAGGCTGCTGTGAGGATTGATTCATGTGTAAAAAGCTATTTCTGTTAGAATAGTTTAGGGATTTCCTAGTATGTAACACGCTGAAAATGCGCAGTGTCCACACTGATTGTAAGCAAAAGTACTGTGTTGATTAGTGGTAAGAGCTTCTATGAGGGTAATTAGTTAACAGATTTCATTGATGTGAATTGAAAATCCAAAATTTGTCAGATGTCTCTTTCATGTTTTTATAATCTTTCTGGTTTATATTCTAGGTAAATGGTTTGTGAGTACTGGGAAAGATAACCTTCTTAATGCATGGAGAACTCCTTATGGAGCCAGTATCTTCCAGGTAAGGATGATGTTGCTTTTAATGAAAAAAAATAAAATATGCAAGAGTCCCAAGAGTGGACTGAGCTATCTTCACATACATGATCTACCCAAAATGGGATGCTGAAATGGGGGTAACAGGCTTCTTTTTAATGACGAAAAATATTTCTATTTTTCTTCTAGTCCAAAGAATCTTCATCAGTGCTTAGCTGTGACATCTCTGTGGATGATAAGTACATAGTCACTGGCTCTGGAGACAAAAAGGCTACAGTCTATGAAGTTATCTACTGAAAAATATGATGGGGATATTCTTTTAGAAGTTGAACTGGGCCAAAATTGTTCTTAATTGTAGAAGTAGAAAGGTTTCGAATTTTTGAAAGGAACATAAGTGTTGAGGTTCCAGACCTTGCCATGAAACTACTCCGATTTTCAAAATAGAAGGCAACATCCAGCAACTAAATATTGGCTACGTGGACCAGACGGAACACAGAGGCAAGATGGACAGATGTAGCCTAGGTTTTTGACATAATTTTTAAAAGCCAAGTCTACTGAGGAATGTTGGAGCCTTTTATTTTTTTCTTTCTTTGTGACCTCATGCAAATTGTTCTCGTTGCCTGAATATGGGGGATAAATACCTTTCTGTTCCTTGCAGTTCAAGTTTCATTCTATCCTGTGTAGAGCAGCAGTGTCTGAGATGAACTTGTTTCCTGGTTTTGCATCTTGTGATATGTTTTTGTATTTTTGTTGAAGGTCAAACATTTGTACAAATTGTAAATATATTTAGTTTACTACAGTAAAGGCTTTAGTACGAACAACCAGTCTTCCCCCTTGCCCCCTCCTTGCCCTCTCCCTCCTTGCCCTGCTTATTTAAAATTAAAAATCTTTTGGGGATATAAGTACCTTTTTAGAAGCAAAAGCAAACACTATGTATAGTTTGAAAATGGTGTCTTATTCTTTATAACTATTCTTAGATTCCTTTCTCATACTTCAAAGTAGTTGATTTGACATACTAGGGTATCAAGTCCAGTAGATATTGTCTTGTTCTACAGAAAACTTAAAAAGGCAGTTTTGTACTAATTATAGTGTAAATATAAAAATTGAACATTTCATAAAGCTGTGCAGTTTAAGTTTATTCTGATGTCCCATGTATATGTTCTTTGGCAGATACAGTAATATGTGCCTGATCATAACTCATTTGGTCATTTCTCTAGAAGAGGAGGTGACTTCCCTGTCCTTTTTCCCCCAGCTGAACAGAATTCATGTGAGACTGCATTTCAACTAAGTACATCAGAGCCTTTATTCGTTAACTGAGGATGTCTGTGATTAGATAAGCTAGAAAAGTTGCATCCTTCATGTTTTACAGAGAAGTGGTAGTTAATGACCATTTCCTTTTTAAAGTCTTGTCTATACTTAGATACTCAGGTAAATTTAACTAAATTACCAAAAGTGTGAGTTTTACAGGGGATTGCTTAAAGACATTAAATACTTGCAGGGTTGCAAGTGAAGTGAATTAACCTAAACTAAGTTAAACTCGCTTCTTAATTTCTTGTGAGAATATTGACAAAGGAGTATTTTGATTTTTAACTAATCCACTCTACAAATTAATTAGAATTAATTTTCCTGAGTGTCCCATGTTACACAGGCCTGTAGGCTCTATGTATTCATGCTGAGCAATCTGAGTCCTTTCCACTGTCATATCAGTGTGTGACATCTGTGAAGAGCCATGCTAAGCAGCCAGTTACCAAAGCTATGCATCTTTAAGTTTTCTTGGTGTACTCAAGAGCAGTGGATGAGGAGAGAATGTGTTCACTTTATTTAACTATTTTTTTTTTTCAGTTTAATGTGTTCTGCCACTGTGTGCTAGACAGCAAACTTTGCTATTGCACTGGTGCGGGCCATGCATTTCCTACATTCTGTTATTTGGTTAGAATTTCTGTTGCTAATGGAGAGTACAGATGAACAGAAGAATATCTTTGAACAACTAATTCAGATTACACAAACTGGCAGACAGAAGAGCTGCTTTCTCATTTTGCTAGCATTTGACAGTGGCCTATGTTCCTGCTCTTTCAAAGACACATAGCTAGGAAGAAACAAGCTTGACTGACAGATGCATTGATTGGATAAAGAATTTTTCATCTGGGGGCAAATTTTATCTCAGTTTCTAGTCTGAAGAGACACAGGCTTTCTTTTCAATTTACATGACCATTCTACTGAAACCATTTTACAGCAGCTAGAATTGTAATAGCCTTAATGTACTAACATTGCATTTGAAATGTAGCATGTTACTCATTCCGGATAATCTGGTCTCCTAGACATTTAAAATTAACCTTCTATCCATATGTATCCATATACATCTTCGTTGATTGCTTCTGTGTTAATTTGTATCTGTATGAAATGACAGACCAGTTTAGGTGTTGGTCATGTTGCTTTCGGACATAGTGAGGCAAAAAGCAGAATCATCAGGCTTTTCAAAGAATTAACTATATTTGCTACACTGAAATACCGGGAAGTGCTATGCCATTTTTGAAAAGTAAAGTTTTAAAACGAGGGTATTTACTAGATTACTTGATTTTTACACTTTTCATACTGAAGTTTCTCTGAACATCTCGCTCTGCCAGTGATTATTTACTTTAGCACCACCCGCAAATTTGCTCTAGTTAGGATCTTTTGGATTTTTGCCAAACTGCTATCACCTTGGCTTTTACTTTATAGGTATCCTTTTGCTGTTCTCTGAAGCTGATATCAGAGGAACCAAGAATGCAAGTATTCTAACACATGGATATAAATTAAAAAAAAATAACACAAGCGTAATAGGTCTGCTATATGTTGCTAGTAAGATCGCATTCTTGGCAATCAGGAGGTTCAAAATCATAGTGTTAGGAAAATCATAAAATACCTTGTTTTCTTGGCTTCTAGAATGCACAGTGTGTCAGAGCAGTTATGGAATCAGAAATTCATGCATGTGAATGAGTTTAATCATATTTGTACCATATATTTCTTGATTGTAATTAAGAAATTATTTTCCCCCTGCCATCATATCTACTTTAAGCCTTGAGTGTGAAAATTAGTGGATGCATCTGAAAACTTGTAGATGCATCATCCATAATTGTGGATGAGTAGTTCTCTCTATTTGTTGTTTCAGATTTCACTTAATGTTTATAAAACATCATGTGTTTTTTCATTTGTCAGACAGTAAAGCATATTCTACTTGCAGAGGTAGTTTTTAATGAAAAGATAGATTCCCTGAACTCCTGGCATGTCTGTCTATGCAGTTACCTACAAGATTTGAAACCTGTGGAGCTTAAAAGTTCTGTAAGTTCTTATAGCCCTGTGTAAAGTAGTGGGTAGAAATAATTGCTTGTTGAATGAAGAAACAGACCAACCAAGATCAGCAGTAACAGAAAGGGCACTGGGAAAACCATATGGGAAAAAGAAGTACACCAGTAACTATTGTGTAGGGAATTAATTTTTTGGGGGGGGAGGGAGTCAATTTGATAACAGTCCTAAAAGATTCCTTTGGTTAGTCCCTTTTTGGGACAGTCTTTGTGTACTGGATGGCCCTCAGTATACAGAGACGTTGGAATGCCACTCTGGCAAATGCTAGTGCTGGATAGAAGCAGGGAGTCCTTACAAAAGACATTTTGGATGTGAGTGCAAACAATAACTGATGAAGAGGGGATTTGTGGTAATACCAATTCAACTGAACAAAATCCTTTGCTAGCTTTAATCTGTATATTTTGTATATGTGCACTTGGCATAACCCTTCATAAACCAATTGTGCAGAAAGTCATGTTATCGTTCCACACAATGTATTTGTCAGTGTGTCAGACTTTCTTTTTGATTATAATTCCAAGTAACAATAGTTCCCCATGTTAGTCCACAAGCCACTGGTACCTGAGTGAGAATTTTCATCTACATCAGTTCTTTTTAACTCATTTGGCATTTCAAAGGCTTTTGTTCCTTTAAAGAAAAGAGGGAGCACTAAATGAATATGATTTTCATAGACTGTTACAACACATGTTGCTTTTTAATATAAACATCAATGTAGAATCTTTTCATCTAGTCTCATATATACTTCTGTGTATGAATGATTGACCATAACTTTTGGGTCACATTTTTGCATTGGTGATACAAGTAGAATTTTCAGAACCTTCTAAGTTACTGAAGTAACTTTAACTCACAAACTGATTTTTGGTTTTGGTGTTTAATTCTTGGTAGAGTTTTTTTGTTTGTTTGTATTTTGTGGAACGACTGGCCCACTTATGAGCCTGTGGGATTATGTAGTCTAGTTAGAATAGTCTTTCATATTTCCTATTGTATTTGTGCAATTTTGAGTTGATGGGGAAATTCCACCATTCTGTTAATTAAGGTGGATTTTGAAGTTTTTGGGCTAAGGAGGAGTACTGACTTCCGATTTCACACTACTGATAAAGTTTTTACCCCTTAAATCACTTCACTGGAGAATCTGGACTGGCTCCAACTCTGCTGTCTCCTTGAAGGATTTTATTTTTTTCTCCTACCACAAGTACACAGAAGGAATTTGAGAATGTAGGTATATGTAAGACTTCAGTCATAGTGTCCTGCCAGACAGACATGCTTCACCTTCCCCATTACGTAATAAAGTAACTCAGAGTTGAACCTGACAAACACCAGAATGCAAGAGAGTTCATGGCAGGAAATACATAGACAGAATCACAGAATCACTTAGGTTAGAAAAGCCCTCCAAGATCATCCAGTCCAACCTTTGACTGAACATCACATGTCCACTAAACCATAGCATTATGTGCTGCATCCAGTCATTTCTTGAACACCTCTGGGAATGGTGACTCTACCACCTCCCTGGGCAGCCTGCTCCAATGCTGGAAAACTTTATCCATGAGAAAATTCTTCCTGAGGTCCAACCTGAATCTCCTCTGGCTCAGCTTGAAGCTATGTGCTCTCATCCTGTGGCTGAGAGGAGAGGCCGGCCAACTGACACCAAACTTGCTACAACCTCATTTCAGGGACTTGTAGAGTAATGAGGTATCCCCTGAGGCTTTTCTCCCAGGCTAAACAATCCCAGCTCCCTCATCCACTCCTTTAAAGACTTGTGCTCCAGACCCTTCACCAGCTCCTTTGCCCTTCTCTGGACACACCTCAATGTCCTTGTCGTGAGTGGCCTGAAACTGAACACAGTATTTGAGGGGCAGCCTTTCCAGTGACAAGGACAGGGAAAATCCACTCCCTGTTCCTGCTGGCCAAACTATTGCTGACACACGCCAGGATGCTATTGGCCACCTTGGCCACCTGGTCACACTGCAGGACAAGGGAAAATGAGAACATAGAAACACATGCATTTTAGGTGTAATCTAACATGCAATCCACACAATTCACCTAGAATGAGATTTCAGTGTGCAGTTTCACTGACTTCTGTTTCTCTGTAAAGCTGTTAAAATGTTTCTGCATAGTTATTCAAAGACATTTGATCTGTGTGTTTGAACTGGAAGTGGACATTTCTTTGACATCCATAAACATCTAATCGCTTCATCCTAAGAGGAAAGGGAGTTAAATCACAGCGAGTTCTCAACATTTACCATTACCTTTTATTTCTGTAGCTCAAGATCTGCTTCCAAGCAATTGATAATCCCATTTTCAGCAACATGCTCCCAAATGTCCCATTGCAGCTTAAGTGCTTAGTGCAATGTGATAGATTTTGCTAGGCAAACCAGACATATAAGAACTGGGTGCTTGAAAAATCTGCCCTATGGGTCTATCTTACTGACATTTCTGAGAAATTTACCCAGAATTTCTGCTCAACTGTATAGGAGAGCTCAAACACTGAAACATTTTCTAAATCAACCAAAAGTGTGTTTTGAACACACTTTATGCACATGGGTGAGCTTGGGGTTTTTTTGTTTTAGTTTGTGGTTTTTTACTATTTTGTGTTGATTTTTTTTTTTTTTTCTTCTGATATAAATTTAAAAGTATAAATTGAATACAACAACAAAACATGAAGGGAAATCAGAAGAATGAATGACAATCTTCAGAGGGCAGAATGTTGTTGAAGATGCTGTATCTCAAAGCAAAGAACCTACTGCTTCTGTGATACATTAATTCTTGAGAGAACTGGATTTCTATTTCCTTGAAGCTAAAGTGATGGTCAGAAAACTGAATACCAAAAAATTTCTGTTGTGGGGACAAATGTTAGTTATCATTTTCAAAAAAATGAGCAGTGTTTTTTGTGGGGTTTGGGGGGTTTTCCACTTATTTCTTAGATCTGGGTCTCACAGTTCACTCCTAGAAGCTGAACAACAGTCTGTGTCTTTTCTGGCTCTATGCTCTACTATGCATTAGTAAGAATTTAGTTGCCTCTTGATGATACATAGAATACAGGAAAATCTGATTGAATCTTTTAGTGGATAGCTGCATTGATTATATTGGGCAGTGTCTGCTGTAATGATTTCCCTTACTAAAACAAGCACTCAGAGATAAGATAGCTGCATTATTCTCTACTCATATTTTTATTTTTTATGGAATTGCTGGTTTGGCGTGGTTGACTATTCCTAGAAAAATTCCGTGGTGGCTTCTGAAGTAAAACTTAAAATTATGACATCTTCCCTCTCCTATTATTTCACATATGATTTTGCCCATATTTTTGTAAGGCTATGTTGATTCATAGAAGAGATGCTGCAAGGAACACTACACAGTTCTATTCTGTACAGCTTGGCAAGGATTGCCTTTGCTATGTTCACAGTACAAAGGTATAGTATCTCTGAAACCCTGTTTCTATCTGTTTTCTGCCAACAATGAGTTCGAGGTGAAGATAACACAGTCTGGAGACTAAGTAATCAAACATACCGTTATCATTATCCCTTTTGTATACTCTGTCATTAACATAAAAAATGGAGATGATAGCTTGTAACTGCAAACAATAAATGCTGTTTTTCCTTCGAGCACTGATTTTAATGGCAGTTTAAAGAAGTTAACAAGCAGAATGAAGGGGTCATAAATGAAAGTTAACCCATAGCACTGGGAAGCTTAGAAATCCTTGTTGTTACTTTCCTGGTAGTGAGCCTAATTTGTTTAAAATAAAATCCATCTGCTCATTTCACAGTCTTTGTCACACTTTCTTCAGTGATCCAAAGTGGATTACCCCCGTACTTCAAAAATTGGCTGCAATTATGATAAGCTACTAACTCTTATTTTGTGGTTTGCTGTAGCGTGATATTTTGCAGAGCAATGAGGATGCCCTTTATTCTTAAAAAAATAGTCAGCTGTTGGGTTTTTTTCACAGTTGGACCTGATTTTTTTAAGTTAGATTTCAAGTAAATATGCAATCAGATGGTTTTGCAAATTCAAAATATTTTCTAATTGTTGATGACTCAACCAAACACTTCTGTTAAGTATGTAAATGTCCTTAATGTCAGCCTGGTATTTGCTTAGCATGCCATGCATGCAACAAAATTTTGGAGTGATTCAACTTTTGTGGCCACATTAAATTTACTTACTAGAATAAGTTTCCTTTTTCATACAGAAATCAGTTTACTACCGTGCTCCTTTGTGCTTCCTCCTGAATATACATTAGATCTCTAGAGGTGTTTCAATGAGTTATACATACATAATTCCTCTAACTTTTCTCTGTCTTTTTGATTGTTAATTATGTGAGATGTGTCTTTCTAACACCGATTGAGTGAATATTCACAAATATATGATATAATTGAATTTTTGAATGTGTACTTCGAGAAGTTTATAGACTTGTATAGATAAATCATTGATTTTCATTTGTCAAATTCAAGATTTTCAAGTCCTTGTATTTTTATCAGTGAATCTGTTTAAGGAAATACTTCTGGATTTTGAATGGTTTTCATAGCTTTTTTTATTTGTTTATGTAGATACTCTTCTTTGTTGAGTACGAGTTATTGACCTGATATTCTATTTATAATTCTTCCTGGTTCTTCAGTATTTTATCTAGCTGTAACTTATTAAAAACCACAAATATGAAATGGGGATATTAATGACAAGTGGTTTAAATGTGAGAGTTTCAAAATGCATGTTAGAATATTTCAACACTTTGTTCACTGTAATTTTACATTTTTTCATTACTTAAGTAATTAAAAAAAATCCTTAGGGTTGAATTATAGTAAAATTTTATACATCTCAGTACTAATTTTGTCTCCCAGTGGACAGCAATAATTTAGATGGGATTGTTTTTACTCTACCTAATTTATTCTTGGGAAGGGGGAAGGGGAAAAATATTAACCTTGCAAATTTTGATAATTATAATAATTTCATTACTGTTGTTAATTGTTTTTATAACCTCCATGCCTTCAGAAATTTGTTCTTCTATATTTTGAAGAAAACATACAGATATACAGGGTTCTGTAATAGAATGTGTTTACAGTATTTATCCCCTGAGTAAGCTATAACAGTAAGGGGAAGTACAGTTACAGATACCACTTGCAATAGTTGCTGGTGCTATGTGCCTTTGAATCATTTTCTCTAGTTATTAAATTTTTTTGTAATCTTAGGTGGGGTTAGCAGCTTTAAATCAGTTTCATTTTTATCAAAGTGGATATGATAATATATTCTTAAGAGCTTTACTAGTCTTACTGATTTTAAATCTGCAAGGTAAATGGTTGCATGGATGGTTTTGAACTGACTTGACTGTTCAGGTTAACTTCTTAGGTTTCAATATCTGCTAGAGTTAGAGGGAGAATTTACCAGTTATATTTGGGGTTCTTTTTATTGCTTTCATTTTTTACTATAGATGATCAGTGGGACTTTCTTACCACAGTAAGTGTGCTCACACATTTTATATTCCCATAGTTTCCTCTGTCTGTTTCATTTGAATTTAGCTTACAAATTAATCCCTTTCCATAGGTGTCTGCTTTGCCTTAACAAGTATGAAAATAATCAAAATATTGACAGAGGCACTGTATATTTCTCTGTTTCTGATGTGGATAGCATTTAGCAGGGCTTGTCTAGTTAAAAGGCAGTTAAAATAGTAATCACACATGATCTGTGTCTAACTGTCGTTCATAGAAAAAGTGCAACAAAGTGATATGTGGTGATAACAAGTCAGAAGAAGAAGAATATGAAATTCAGATAGCAGCTTGAACGATTTGCTGTTAGCATGGGGCCCAATAACACTACAAAGCTATAAACTCTGTCTTTCTAGATTGCCCAGTTAGGTGGCAGAGATGCAATTTGTCTTTTCTGAAGCCGCCTGCTGCTTGCTAGCTCCATCTCCTGTCACAGCCTATTAGCTCCCCAAGAAAATTGGTGGGAAATTGCCTCCAGATTGTAGGAAATTGCATCTCCAGGCCCTGGAAAAAATGTAGGATAGCACAACACTGATCCTCCCAGAGCAGCTATTAATACAGCAAAAGCTGACCTTTGGCATGGTGTGAAACGACTTTGCTGAATAAAGACTGTATTATATGTGGTTGAAGGAGGAAAGGAATTATCCTAGCCGTGCTTGTAGTCAGCCTGTTCCAGGAAGCTTAAGCATTAGTAGTAGGTTTTGCTGCCCCCCAGCTCATTCCCACTGGAAGGTGGGAGAGGAAATGTTAGAGCCTTATACAGAAATTTCATTGTTCAGATGGGCAAAAAACCCATTGTGTATTTAAATTATGTTAGTACATATGAAATTCAAAGGTTTAGTTACAAAGCTGAAAGGTAATTTATGAAGCTAGTCGCAAAAAAATTAATAGGTGCCTCTGCTCAGCCGAGTCTTGGTCAGACTAGGAACAACTTTTTGACTATTTCATTCTATTTGTATATATGTATTATAAATTTTATTTTTGGAGCAGTTACAGTGAAAAAGAACTGATTTGTTCTGTACCTGTAAACTGTAAAAACTCATGGGATACACATTACTTATTGTAGATTTTAGCATTAAATTCCTTGCTGCTAGGAAGCTCACTTCTGTCATGTTTAAAACAATTCCCATGTGTTCTTCATGGTGTGATATCTAATGAGTTTCATCCTCTCTCATTTCTACTAGAGCTACCTTTCTAATTTTGTACTTTACCTCAGTTTTATAGGGCCTTTCAATAAAAGACTCAATTTTTCCTGTGAAT
>VXBT01006097.1:96610-141806 GCA_013400235.1 Oriolus oriolus
GGTATGTAGAGTTAGTTTGCAACATAAAAAGCCAGCACTTTCTTTGAGCTTGCAATTGTACTTAGTTGATTCAAAGCCTCCTGAGGAAGATGTGGTTGTGAATCAGAAGGGTGTATTGATCAGAAGCAAGTATGAGGAGGGCGGCAGCAGCAGGGAAAAAGTCATTTTGCCATCAAGAGCATTGCTGTTTTCAAACTCAGCTGAGATCTCTTGGTAACTGGCAGCTGCCCAGGGATCTAAGTGAAACCAGTAGGTTCATTTCCTGTTGTATTAGTGTCCTCTGTTGAAAATGAGCCAAGAGGGCTTACGAACACTCACACAGCTGATTAGAGAAAATTAGTGGCCTGCCTTATGCAGCTGAGACAGAGAAGCTGAGTATAGGGCAGCATGGCAAAAAAGGTATTGTGCATAGTTCAAAGCACAGCTGAAGGGGATCAAGAGAACTTCATGTTGTGGGGCTCTCTGGGCCACTGTTTTGAATTCTTGTGATCCTGAAATGCTAATTCATTGAGGCATTGTCTTTCTAAATTAGTTATAGCACCTTTTATGGAAGTTATGCAGTTTAGTGCTGTGTGTCTTTTCTTGTAAAACGCAAATACAGGCACAGAAGAGCTGTGGTGCTTGAGCCTTTATTCTGTATTTACAATAGTTGTTCATCTTCCAAGGTATTACATACTGATTGCATTCTCAAAATAAACCTTGCCATTTAGTAACAAACTGGGTTTTTTGTACAGTTCAATACATATATTGGATGAGCAAAGAACATTTAGAGGACACAGAGAATCTTCCCTTTTTAAAGGATACAGAAAATCTGCCCTGGTTAATCACTGAATTTACCTTCTCTTGTAACAAACAGACAAACTAAATTAGGTGATATAGTATTCAGAATTTCATTTCTTCTGGCTGATGGCACTACGAGCACTGTTACCTGCATGCATACTCTGGCTTTAATGAGGCCAATCCTATTATTCTACACAGAGCAAGGAGGTAACAAATCATTCTGTATGAAAAGCAGAAGCTTTCTTTTCATAAATTCAAAGCTGCAAGCTCTTGCTTTCTTGTGGAAAGAATCAAAATTCAGACTGGGCTGTGAGGAATTTGGAGTGCATCAAAAGCTGCTCTGGACAGTTGGATAGTTTAAAAGAGGATTGGCAGGGGGGAAAAGAACAGCTCTTGACAAACCAGTTCTCGGCCAACACTTAATGACTGGAAAAGATGTGCAAACGGTAAATAGCTCCCTTTATCCTGTAACAGTTGATCAGCTCCAGCAAACGACAGCACACTAAACTGTGCTTGCGTCCTTTTTCTGTAGATAGTTCAAAGAGAGTTTGTTTTCAATCTAAGCTCTGGTCAGTCCAACTTTGGTCAGACCATGTTTTTCATAATGCATAATTACAGCCAATAACACATCAGAAAAATGAAATCCAAGTTCTTTAACCAGCCTGATTTTATTTTTTAATTATGCCTTCCTGGGTAATGCTTCTCACTCGCCACATTAGGAAAATGGAGCTTTTTTTACCCATCTCTGTCCAAATTTCCAATATTCCAAGTGCAGAACCATAAAATGATTCTAATTTAGCAGTATGTTGGTGAGCATTAAATTTTTTGATAGTGTAATTTCTTCTAGTCCCAGCAAAAATTTTTACCTATGGTTATTTTTTTAACTAGTTATTGTACCCGGAATCAAATTCGTGGTCATTCATTGAAACAATTCACAACTTTTTTCAAGTTCTCCATCAATGGCTTCTACTTGGTGTTTAATTTTGAACTTGTTGAAACAGTTGATCTGAGTATTCCTGGACTCTGTGATAATATCCTTTGTCCTGCACCATACCTTTCTGATACTCTAGCTATGAGTAAACCAACTGAGTCCCCACCATTTTGTCTTAAGAATCTAACACTGTGAAACAAAATCCAAAATTATCTTTGTCCATTTAGCAAAAAAGCTTTTACTTCTATGAACTATCCCAAAATTTTTATTTTATATTCTATTAAAGATTCATCTTTCTGCCAAAAAAAGGCACTTAGAAGGCATATAGCATAACTACAGCCTTCTAGAGGCTTTTCATGCTGGGATGGTGTGTGAGTAGGTTGAAATAGGCTGGAGGGAATGAAGATGAAGATCAAAGCCTCCCTTTTGAACCAATTGGACCATGAGTTGGGAGAGATCAGTGGCCTCCAAGGGCTAGCAAAGTTTTGGAGGAGCAGAGGTGCCATGTTCTGGTGGACTCCTAGTAAAGCTGGGGGTGGGGAAATGTAAGCAACAGTGTGCACACAGGGTGGTAGCTGTAGTTTGGCCTCCATCTTGCCCAGGCAGCCCCAGTGCTGATGGCAATAGGGCTGGGGCTGGAGTGCTGGGCCAGCAGCTGAGGGATGGGGAAGTGCAGGAGAGGGACCAGTGTTTGAGGCCTGCTGGGAGATGGGTTGCTGGGAGAAATTCAGAGGAGAAATTTGAATCAGCAGTGGGAAATTTGGATCGAAAGACTTTGCATAAATCTCTTGTGGATGAGAATAAGCCCCAACATTTCTAAATAAATAATTTACAGCCTTGTCACTAAGTATTTCTGGGGGTATGAGCTTGTCCAGGATGGTCCAGGGACAAATGAAGAAAAAGACCTGGAGTGAAAGCATTTGTGGGGTGACATGAAGTCTTTGACTGGTCATGGCTGCTTCCACTTGGGGGGTGTGCACTAATTTAACAGTGAACTTCTCATCTCCCTCACCTCCCTGCAGCAAGCTGCTGTGCAGTGGATTTGAAGCATCTGAGGGAAAGGAATTGCGCACCCTGGCTCTGCTGCCTTTCTCCAGCCAGGGTGAAGGATTTTATCCGGGGCTTGTTTACTGGAAAGGAAGGTGACTGTGGATTGGATTGGAAGAACGTTGTTTATCTGCCAGCAGGGAAGATTTTTCCATCTACAGAAGAAATGGAGATACATTGGAAATAGCACACTTGAGCAGCAATGAAGATGCAACACCTAAAAGGTAAGCCAAGACTCTTTACTTCATTGAAAATATTCGGGTGGAATATTACATGTGTGTTGAACCAAATACAGCAAAGCTGAACACTCTGTTGGTTGTTCTGAGTTTTTCTTAATACCCTCGGGAAAGAAGGCAGTGGAAGAGCAAATAACCAAGCAAATGTTTATCTGTGTGTTTGATAAGTTCCCCAGAGATGGTCTTACCAACCAGGCAATGGCTACCAACTGGGTTAAAGTAAAATGTGCTTTTGCAGAGACTGCAGCATTCTCAATTGAGACAGCTTGCTTGCAATTTTGTTCTAATGAAAATAGGCTGTATGTAAGTACCATCAGAGGTCCTATTCTCTGATCCCAGGAAAACATCTTACTTGTCAGGAATTTCACCTTCCTGTTCAGGAACACAACATCCAGAAAAGACTGAAAATGTCCAGTGCAAGTATGTTGGTTATTAACTCTTGATCAGTCAAGCTAGAGACTTTGGAACCTGGATACAGAGCAAGAAACAGATGAGGTATTTGCCCAGAGGAAGGCTCTACTGCCTTTTTTAGCATGATACAACTATAATATGACATTACAAGCTCCTGTTTTGAAACTAGTACAGGCCCATGTCACAAAGTGCTGAACATTGTATGGCATTTACCTCTTAAAACAAAAAAATCCTTTGGTAATACTACTGAAAATTCTTTGCTGTCTAATTTTTTGAAATAATACAGAAAATTGCAGATATTGCTCAAAATCATTGCTGCTTTTCTAGGTCTGCTACCATAGAAATCCTTGAAAGTGGGTTTTATAGTTATGTGAGTTGTTATTCTCACATGTAGCGACAGAATAGTGTTCTGCCATGTTGCTTTGAAATGTTCCACAATATGCACTATAGCAGTGTCTTCACCACTACACTGCTTTTAAAAGTCAAAGACTTATAATAGCAATTTCCCATACTTTCATCCAAAGCCTGAAAATATGCCTCGAGCAAAACATTCAATCAAAAGTAAAACATTGCCAACTATTCGACTGTCTCTCCAGCTCCTTGGGAGGTAGCTTGCTGCTACGCCAATGTGAAGAAATTCATATTACAAAAGCAAAATGAAAGAAAACAGAAATTAAACAATAAGAGCAGCTTCAGCTCTGAGCAATTGTCTGAGTATCCCATAGCAATCAAGTTTTCCCTTCTAGAAGAACAGCTTTAATTTGATCTTACTTTCACTGATTTATTTTCTGCTTCAGTTTTGAGCTTTTTAAAGGAAGCGTTTCCTTTTTCCTGCATCTCTAATTGGAGATTTGAAAGACCTTCCTAACATCTGTAACTCTTCTACTCTTTTTTCCTCCTTGATGTTGTTTGTCTTGGGGTTGCACACGAGCAAAATATCCATTTCTCTCTTATCCAGTCCTGAGGAATCAGTGTGGTGAGTGGGTTGGGCTGCTGGACTACTCTGCATGACTGGGTAAATTAGGACTAACCTCTTTAGATAAAACTAGTTAAAAATGGCTTTAAATCTCAATCTGCTGGCTGTTGGCAGCTTAGGAGGCCACAGTGGTTAGTATCTAGTTGTACTGGCAGAAGGAGCTTTTTTGTTGTTTCTGCTAGCTTTGCAATGAATGTCATTTTGTGCAATCAACATGTGCCCGATTTCCTGCTGTGGGTGGAGGGAGTCTGTCTCACAACTACCAATTCAGGCATCCAGTGGGAAATTTATTGGGGAAAAAACCACAACAAAACCACCACAACCAAACCAAACAACTGACTGGAAAAAAGCCTTTCTCTTTAGACCTACTTGCTCCACCAAGGGGAGGACAACACATTCACAGCCACTATAGGTCTCCTCTATTATACATCTATGCCACTCTTTGCTAAAATCTAGTTAATTTTCAGCCAGTTCTCTTGTATTTGTCCCATAAAACTACCTCATTTGTTTATTGGAGGCCTGTACCTTCATATATTTTTCTTCTTCCCTAGTCTCTATTCATTACTTTAATAAAACCAAGGACTAAACATAATCCTTGTGCTGATGTTTATCTTAAAGGCTTCTCACCTCCTGCCAGCTCCTTTTCAAAGTTGAGTTGCTTAAGACCTGTGCAGTTGGATTTTGCTTAACTCTGAGAATAGAGATACCGTATGTTTTCTGGACAACATGTTTCAGTGCCTAGCTATTCACATTATGGCTTCTCTGGTTTTTGGGGAGGGTGTTTTGCTTGGTTTTTTGTTAGTTTTGTTTTTGTTTTTGGGAGGGTTTTTTGTAATGCTGTTGGAATAAGGAGTGCTGCCTCTTTTCCATTTGCTGTGCAGACAAGAGAGCTGTGCCTTGTCCTGTCCAGCAGAAATAGTTTGATGGGACAAAATGATTTTTGGACTGTTCTTTCTCCCTCGTAGGGGAAAAAAAGTTAATTTTAACTCCTCCATGGTTATGACTCAATCTTGAGTGGGCTGTAAATTCATGTCATGTTTTTTTCCCCTTTCATTATATGAAGAAGGAATTTTTATCTTAAAAATGCCATTGTGGTTTCCATCCTTGAGAACTGTTAAAACTCTTCTGTGTATAAATCGCTCCCTCCCATGCAGCAGCTGAGATGACTTTACCTTAACTTCAAATACAGCACTTGCATGCAGCACTGACTTTATGGAGAAGGACTTATTCTCGGGTGAACTGCAAAAGCACTAGAAAGCTCTTATTGTGCTCAAGTTGTCCTAAAAGGTCTTTGTATAACTTGAGCAGTCATAGGAACATTGAAATGAACTTGGAACGCTGGAAAGAGCTTGGCTGGTGACAATAATACAAAGTGTGGATTCAAAAGGATAGCAATCTTTTCACGGACATATTCCTCTGGGCATGCTTTCTGGAGAAGACCTGGGAGTACTCAGCTCTGCTGTTGGTATATGTCATATATGCACATGTATCCAAGATGCAGTGTGATGGACCAGAGGAGATCCTAAAACAGCTTTTTTTCTGCTCCTTATTCAGCTATTTGTAGCTTCAGCTATTACAAAATCCATTGTGTTCTTGTCCAATTAGACAGCATGTACCCTACAATGGCATTCAGATGCACAGGTTATATTTGCTAGTTGTCAAATTTAAGTTAAAGTTCCTGTGATGCAGAAACACTGTTTTTCCAGTGTAATAAGCATAGAACAAAAACTATGTGAGGATATTGGTGGTAATGTAAAATGTGGCCTATCCGATAAAACACAGCACATAATGTGGCTTGCAGACACAGGTGAACAAATTGCTCCAGGGGATTCGAGGTTCACTGCAGTGCAAACAGAAATCAGGGGCGACCTGTTCTGTGTTCTCAAGACATAATAAATACATTCTTCTTGCTACTGCTTACCTTTTGCTGGGTCAGGTACTTTAATACGCTGTGGGATTCCCTCTTTGGGAAAAACTCTGAGTCTCAACTTCCTGTCTTTCAAACAGGATTTCTTTTTGTTATCCTTGACGAGTTTAAGTGTATTTGAGACTTCAATCTTAGTTTAAGGAAATGTAAAATTCTTGGGTTTAGCAGCTGGCAAATTAATCTCCAAGTTCAAAGGTAGAAAATATAAAAGTTTTTAGAGAGATAAGCCGGACCTGCCTATCAGCTGTATACGATTTTGTTGTGCTTCATGAAGAGCAAGTACATTGTGCTGAATGGAGAACTGGGCTACGTGAGTAGCTGGTGAACATTTCCTTCTAGCTCAGGATTTCTTATGTGCTGTTTGTGTACTTTTATTTGTTGGTTTCTGTGTTGTTGTTTGCTAATCCTAATATAACAAGTATAGCTTGTCTCTTCCTCCTTTCTGGTGAGTAGGGATAAAAACTGAAACATCCATTCTCCTTGAGGAGAGTGGCGGAAGTGTGATAAATTCAAAGAAGTTCTTCTGAACTAAGCATATTTTGCACTCCTAGGAGCTCATGAACAACATAGACCTTATGGGCAGGTACTGATTTTGTCTTTTTGTGTGTAAAATACTAATTTTAGACACTAATGGTATGATACACTGATTTGGGCGTCTGTAGCTGCTACTTGCTGAGTACATTTTATGACATCATGAAAAGAAAGAGCAATAGTAGTGGCTGTCTTAAGGAAAGGAAGCTACTAAATGAGGCTTTCCTTGGCTGTCATTTGTCATGACGATTACCATTCAATTACACAGTTTTGGAGCAGGTACCAGCAGGCTTTCAAAACAGCCATGGAGCCTATCGCAGATTACTGCTGTGCCAAATATGATGTTGCTAGTCATACACATGGGACTGGAGGAAGAAAAATACTCAGCAATCTGCCGTAACTTAATCCAGATGGTCAAGTTTATGTTTTCTTTTAAAATGCAAACTGTCTCCAATGAATTCATTAGAACCATATTGTAGCTTTCTTTTCTAGTATAATTTTAGCAGCTAGGTTAAAAAGCCTGGGTCTGCCAAACTCATCTCAAGTGCCTGATTATTTTATTTTTGAAGGATTTAAACTACTCAACTAATCTTTTTCCTCCCCCCTCCCCCCCCCCCATCTTTTTCTCCTCTAGATTTTCTTTCCCCTTTCTATTTTTTCAAGTACACCGGTGTACAACACTGAATTATTGGCTTAGGGTACCTAGAGATAGCTAATACATTGTGTTTTGTCTGGGATTAATCTAGATGTTTGAGTAACACCGAGCTGTAATTGTAACGTATTCAGCCAATGTCACTGCATCATTCCTACCATGGCTGTGTCAGTTACTGACTAAGAAACACTGGTCCTAAATAAGATAGATGTCTTTACCCATGCTTCCAGACTGTTTCTTCCTATTCCTTCCTGTTATTTGGATTTCCTTCTTAACTTATTTCAAAGATTTGCCAAAAGTACCCAAAATTTGGGACAGAAGTTCTTATTTAACTGATTAATCAAAGTAGGCTAAAGCTGAAGCAATTCTGAGAAACTAAATAAAACATTTTTATGTGAATTGATTCTGGTAGAATTAAATCTTTAAAGAAACTCTAATACCTACTGCTAGTGGAGGAAAAAAATTCCATCCGAATAAAAAACCCCAAGAAAATACCAAGCTACTAGCACTGATGCATCAGTATGCCTGGGATTTTTATCGTATGTATTAGGCTATTATTAAGCAAAACCTTTTCTGTTTTCTACGATGCTTCCATTCCTGCAGTGAACGTGAACTTTAATATTCAGAGACTAGTGTTTGCAAATGAGTCAGTGAGATGCAATCAACCATAGTAATGTTTGGACAGTGTTTGCTGTACCTGGTACAATGGGCTTACTTATTTTGCTGACATGCTGCCTTCAATATTGAAGTAGTGTCCAGTAGGAATCAGCATTTCACTAGGCTTCACTTGTTGAAACAAGCAAAGCAAAAAGGCATCCTGTGCTGAAGGCTATAGGATCTGCTTTAGAGTAAATTAAACAAACTGGCAGAAAGGTGGAGTGGTAGACCAGGTTAAGCACTGTAAATTGGTTTTTTTTGATTGGAAAACAAAAAACCCCAAAAAACCGGAAGGTTTCTTTAACACAAGAGAAGCAGGCACTGATGCTTGTAAGGTGTTTGTTCTTATTTGTGAAGTAGCAAAACACTCAAGGGAACGTGCCAGTGTTGGTCCAAGAGAGTACTGCACCACAATGGGTTGTGTAATGATATTCATATCCAGCCTGACAAATTTTGTCTCGTGTGAGAATGCAGCAAGACTTAGAGGTTAGAATCAAGATGCTTAGAAAATTGTCACTTGTTCCAAAATCCTAACAAATGCATTTCAGGTATCACGGGATAGAAGGCTCTGAGATGCTGCCAGGAGATAGACAACCTGGTACAGGTTGCTGGAATCATTACAGTAAGACACATTCCCAGAAGCATGTGGGATTCAAACTTCAGACACACAATAGAAAGATGGAGGGCTTTTTGGTGAGCTTTTGAAAACATATGTACATTCAAACTTTCAGAAATTTTGTCATTGACTGCAGTGAATCTGGAATTTTATCACATTTTTCTATGCAAGATTTCTAAAAGCCAGGTATGCCTGACATAATAGCTGTATTTTATTTTCAATATTTCTTCAGGGGTCTATTGAAGACCTGCTGGAAATATTCAGAATTGCATCTCAGAGTTGTGTAAAAACACATGAGAAACTGTCTTGTTTTGTTGGATTTCTTTTGGTTTGTTTGTTTGTTTGTTTGTGAAAAGGTAGTGCTTTGTGATGATGAATTACCTGTGGTGGTTTAAGTGTGTTGGAGCTCTTGTCAGTTCACCCACTTAAACTTTCAGTAGCCCTTTTTGCTGGCGATGCCAGTATTTCCCAAGTCTCCTGGGAAACCTGAGTCATAAAACAAGCTCATTTCCCCCGAGGCACTACTTCTAATCTCAACAAATCATGATTTAAACATGGTTTTTGGACACAGTTTCCAAAAACCAGTATGTCTTTTGGTGAAGGATTTTTCTGACAAAACCCAAGGAGTCTTCCTCTAGGAACTCTGCTGCTTTTAGAGGAACTGTCACCAAAAAGAAGCTGAGTAAATACTAGGTTTAGCACATGCCAGGAGATGGTCCTAGGCAGCATGAGTGCTTTCCCCCGCTTAATGATCTCCAGTTTTCTGCAATTCTGTTGTGAAAAAACAGTATAACAAAGACCATGACAGCACAGCTAGCACTTTTAACTTACAACTGTACGCCATACAACTTCATCCTTCTGCTTTTTTTCTCATCTGCCAAGAAAAAACCCTGAATAGCCAGAATCAGTGCTCCTTTAGTACCAGTTCACTTGCTTAGCAATTTTGTTCAGAAACCAGATGATTCAGTATGTGAAAGAGGGCTGGTAGGGACCTCTGTGTGAGGTCCTTGGAAGGGTAATCTCATTCCAAAAATCTAGGTGGCTGGAATTCCCTCCCCCTTCCCTTTAATACAAATCCTTAAGTGTTAAGTCAGGCAGAAAATGAGTCTAGTCCACATTTATTTTACTGAATGGCAGTCAACTCCCGCCTAATCTTTCAACATATATTTGTTCAATGGATCAACAGATTGTGTAAGGAGCATGACGGATGGGTTTAGAAATGTGTCTGCTTATGTTTGGTTTGTACTGAACCACTGACCATTTTGTGTGTGAATTCATCATAAATTACATCTCCAGGTTACTCAGTACGAGTGAGGAGGGGAAATCCTTGTTCTCACTGTGTTGAAAGGCATCTTACACAGCTGTCAGCCTCCAGAATGGAAGCTGAATCACATCAGTACAAGTTTAGCTCTGTTTTTCCAAAGCTGAATGGGTATGGCTCTGCTTTCACAAGTTTTTGCTAATTGCAACTCTACTGCTCTTTGAAGATAACATAAGGCAAAAGGCAAGAACTATTATTGGGAATTAAATATGTGATAATTGGGGAACAAGGATATGATAGGGATTGTGTATATTATTTTGGGTGCATTTGACAAAACCAAGGCTAAGTAATGCCACAAATATATAATATTTTTAAAATAATGAAAATACATATTAAAATTTCATTGTCACAACCAATGTAGAAATGACCCAATGGGTTGTATTTAGTAATTAATCTGAAAGTAAGATAGGAGGGTGCCACTCCAAGCCTCAACAGGAATGTGGATTGTGTACTTTGATTAACTCTTCCTAATCTGAAAATTGTTTTTAATATACTCATTATGTGACTATGGCTAGATTGGGAGATGGAGGAAGAGGAGGAAGTTCCAGGATCTAGAAACTGCTCTTCTGCAAATAGGAAGAGCTTGCCTGAAAATGGCCAAGGAGCAGGGGACATGGAAATGACCAGAGTCCTGTCGAACACCCCTTCCCAGAGGCCAGAAAGCCAAATACAACGTCTTCCACTTTTGGTGACTGTGTTGGCTTTGAGCCACTGCCTATCCAGAGAGCATAGGCATGTGGCACAAAGCTTCCTCACCCATATACACCCCTTCACAGGGTTGGGTAAGGGCTTAAAAAGGGGAAAAATATGAATAAAAGGTCACGCCTATTGTTGCCACCCATCCTCATTTCCATCTAAAAGTTATGGCTTTGAAAATAATTTTGAACATGAAAGAGGCTTACCTTATCCTATCTACGTTTCCGGAGGCAGTGAGCCTCAGAAGTGACTCCCTGCAGCCTACCCCAAGCTTTGTTTGAACAGGTTTGAGCTAGAACTGAATGGCTCTGGAAAAAAAAAGGCAATGGGAAGAGAGCCAGAGAAGAAGAAAGACACTAGGCAGAGGACTAGGTTTCTCTATGCAGGTTGTGGGAAGAAACTGAAGGAGAGTGATGTTGGCTACTTTGCTCTTTTAGATGGTTATGTTCTCTTGAAAGCAAGTTTTGGATTCACGTGCGTTTTTTGTGGGATTTGTGCTATCCTCTTTTTTTAGTCTCTTGTGCATCGAAACTTTTAGGATTGGTAGGAAATCATTGCATTTTTTGTTCTTTGAAAGGCTATACTTCAATGGAAAGCATGCACTGAATATTTTTTTTTAAAGAAAGCACAGGAAAAAAGCTCTTTTTGGCAAACAAAGTGCACATAATTGTGTTTCAATTATGTTTTAATTTAATCTTTTTTTTTCCTTTGTGCTGGAAAGTAAATTTGTCATTTCTCTATGGAATAATGTTTCCAACCTTCAATTCAACAGAAAAATAATTTCTTTCTAATCATCTCTAATAAGATTTGAAGAAACTGATAAGTTAAAAAATGAGAAGGAGGAAAGCAGTCTTGACATTATGAAGAAGAAATGAGGAATGAAAAATTGAGCATATCTATAGAACTTGATTTAGGGCACAGAAAGGAAAATGAAGCTTGTAACTGAGAGAGTAGCATGAATGTTATCCTGTGAGCCTGAAACCACTTTTTCTTAACCATCATCCTCTAAGAAAAAAAATCTAACATCTATTCAGTATAGTAACCCCTGGAGTATCATTTTAGTAATTTTACTTACTGTATTTCTTTTATATAGGTCATAATACTGACTGAAATTTCCCTACTCTCTTTTGTCTTGCTGAGATGTAGGGGGCTTTAGAATCTTCTTCTAGAATACAGTGTTTTCCAAATACTGGCTCAGGGAATAACATGGCTGTGAATGCCTGTGTTTGCTGAAATAAATAATCCTACATTGTCCTTGTGAATACTTTTGTTGTTTTTTCCATTCCCTTTTTTAAAAAAAAATAAAGTTGAATGGGGTGGTTTGAGTACCCCCTCATGTACCATTAAAGGTTTCAAATATCACATTCTTGCTTTTATCTTTTGTTTATTTTCAGCTCTTCCTCTAGACAATACAGAGATCCTTTCTTAGCCAAAAATTATGGTATTATTGCCAGTTTCTTCATTTTGAAAAAAATAAATTACACTATTAAATCAAAACAAAAAGCCCTTCACCCAGGAACATATGCATAAACTTACCAATGCATGGATAGAAATATCAATAAGTATCCTGACTACTTTTTTTACAGCTACTGCTTAATACAACACACTGAATACCATGTCTATGAATATAAGTGTGATTTAGTGAATGATTCTACTTCTTCCATGCCCTTGTGTGAATTATACACTAAATATCAAGGTTGTGACAGAATTGCTTGGACATTAAAATCCATAATTTTCTCTCCACGTGCATTATTTGTCAGGCCAGCAAATTGAAAATTGTAGTACAAGAAATCGGCTCATTTGCAAAGTCATTCCTTTAAAAGTGTGTATTACTCTTATATCACTATCTAACTAGATAATTTGTTATTTGTTGTTGTAATGATTAATTACAGAAATTCAGTTAGAATATCTGCTGGCCCTCTACCAATAAAAAGGCAGTTGCTGTTTGTAACTAAGGCTAATTGAAAATCTGATTTCTTTTCAAGAATCGTGTTATCTTTTTCACAGAAAATCTATTTTTGTTGTTGAAAATATAATTCCTTCTGTTCTCAGATGCTGCAGTCTTCTGTGTCCTCAGGTTCCTCTTCTTCTTAGTGCTCAAAATTCCTGACTGGGTTTCATTGTGGGGATGCTGGAGGGAATACAACCACTCTGAATACAAGTAATGCATCATAAGAGAACATGGGCAGACTTACCTACAGGAAGAAAATGAACATGAAATCTTCAAACTAGAAGCCCCATGTAATATGATTATGAAACATATTTTTAAAACTTTATTTTTGTCCTTTGAAAGCTTATCTCCATCTTGCCCCTTTCTTCATAATACTTTGAGTAATTTTAAGCAGGTAATGTAAGTTCTCATTGGAAGCCTGAAACTGCCATGCAAGTCCAACAATTCAAAAGTGGTCTCAAAGTGTTTTCATTCTGTTTTGAGTGCTGTACTCAAGGTATGCAAATTATAATTTATTCTCATTCCAGTTACTTTTAAACCGTATTATATGGCTGAAGCAGCATGAATCCACTCTTCAAAGCATTGAAAAGGACTTGGAGAGGATAAACAACAGAAAACCTATGGTGTGTCACTATTCCTTTTGCCAGCATTGGCAAATGTTTAGTTGTCACTGAGACAGAAGATGTGGTGCTGAGACACACACAGGTGTAAACAGTGTTAGTTCTGCAGTCCTCTCTGAGATGCCTTTTGAGTGGCCTTCAAACACATCAGACATATAGACATTCAGAAATGCTTAAGCATTGTCCTCTATGCATGTTATGCATTTGCTTCCTACTGCAAGTAACCAAGAAGTTCAGGTTTGGATATCCAGCACTGCTTCAGAGATTTCTCTTTCTTGAAAGATGTAGTCGGAATTTTGTTTATTCAAGCCAAAGAATTCTCCCATGGATGTTTTAAAATAAATATTTTTTAAAACTTTTGGCTTTTAAAAACTAGGAGTTTGCTACTTTTGCCACCCGATTTCTAAACTGGCATAAACTACCTTTGTTTTATTCTGTCAAAAGGATGTTTGAACGTGTTTTTACTTTTTTTCTGTCTGCTGCTTCACCTGTTTTTTATCAGTGTTAGAGGCTGTGTGATTAGTAAAAAAATCTTCCTTAGTGAAGGAAGATACGGTACAGCAGAGCAGAGTGGCTGGCTACGAGCTCAGTTGTTTTTAATCATCTGCTAAAGAAATACATTGCAGTTTTAGATGGTTGCTGACATTTTCATATGGAAGCATGTTTTGATTAGTCTTTCTTTGTTTTTCAAGTATAATTTGGGAAGGTTTCAAGTGGTTTCAGCAGTAGGATCTGGTTTGACTAGTCTCAAAATACGGCACTGAATGTGCTAAAACAGAAAAAGCACTCCTGGTGAAAAAGCAACGGAGAAAACATTTTAGCAGAAGGCCAGCCTGTGGAAGTGAAGTCTTGCAAGGTGCCTTGCGCCTTGCCCTTACTCTTTTGCAGCATCAAGAGTTCAAGATCCATAGCATGGCATGGAAACCCTACCCTTTGGAACCATGTCTCCAAGTGGTTTCTGAAGTTTTGCTGGCAGGCAGGGAGAGACCGCTCTGGCTCAGGATGTTACTGACCCCTGTTTAAGTCATCAGGAACTGCTTTCCCAAGAAGCCTCTTGCAGGCTTTTAAACCACAGTCTGTCACTCTTATTTGTCTGCTTACCATCTACTGTACTGTGCTTGAGGTTCACATCTAAAATGCCACGTACAAGATAGGTAGCACTTATCTATAGTGGCAGCTTGTTAAAATGTTGTGGTTTCAGTGATGCATTTGTAACCACTCTAAGATAAATGTGACAAGTGCTAATTCCAAACACCCACGATACTGAAACTGAGAACAGCTTAGCTAAAGCTCTTTGAATTTCCTGAGGACATCTGAGGTCTATGGTTACAACATCTCAGTGTGCTTTTACCTGAAAAAATAAAAATGTTACATTAAAGATTCAAGATTAAATGATGAATGCTTGTTTTAAAAGAGGTTAGGGGAAAAACGCTAAGCATATGATTGAGATCTGCAAACATTTCTTATTCTCTGGACAAAGTAAAGGAAATTGTAGGGAAAGAATAGGTTGATCTCCCCGTGAGAACAGAAATAAGCTAATACCCAGGAACCAAGACCTGTGCATTAGCATAACTCCATTTGTGAGCGTTCCCTTGATCAGGAATCAAGATATTCCTGATGAGTCTGTGTCATGGACACAAGAGATCCTCATGCGAGGAGGAAGCCAATCTGAGAGAGGAAGAGAAAACCGTTCTTCAGCTGACATGTTATCAGAATGAAGTGATGTCCTTTTTTAGTTTGAGTAGGAAGTTCTGTACACAATAGAGCTGAAAGGTGGCCCCATCAGTACCCAGTGAAAGCAATGGTAATTGCGGGGATTTGGAAATTTTCATTTAAAAGTGAGAGAGACAGAAAAAGAGAAACTGCATCATCTTCAAATGACTTTTGCCTATGAGATTTCCATGTGAAAGATGTTAAAATAATGAAAGGCCTGATGTCAAATTAGAAGAAAGTGCAAGATGTCAACCACATCCTGAGGAATCATTGAACAAGTACCTTGCTAGTAGTAGTGACTCCAAGAAGATGAAAGGCCCTTGTATGACAGACAGTAAAAGGTGCTTGGGGTGGTGGTAATGTTGTGCAGCTGCAGAACACGAATGGGTCAGTGAGAAAAAAGCAAAAGACAAGAGGTGTGTGAGCAATCTGCAAACCACGAGGCAAAGTCTCAGCTATACTATGATGGCCTTGGGGGTTAAAACATGGTTTGTGCATAACTGCTGGAAAAGAGTACAGAGAAAGCTCTTCCACACAGGAAAAGAAGGAAGCCTATACTGGGGATGCGTAAGTTATGCCATGTGGGGTTCGTTCAGAACAGCGGAATGGTGCAGAAAGAAGGATTCCTTTCCCATCATAAATCTCATAGATTGGTATTTCTCATCTCCCAGCAAGAACAATATAAGAAGAAGCCTCACTAAAAGGACAGTGATTATGGTATCTTTTCCAACTGTTCTTTCTAGGTTATTCTATTGTGAAGTGTTTTTCCAAAAACGGTTGTTCTCTGCAGATATTTAGACATAGAAAAAGATTTCTGGGTTCCAGATCACAAACAATTAAAAGTTGTCTATGTAGAGAATAACTACAAAGAAGCATGGAGGGAGATAATGAACCTTTATCCTATTTGCCAAAATGTCACTTAGCCTTGAAATAGATTATTTATCTCTCTCTCTCTTTCCTTTCTATGTTTTTCTCTTTTTTTTCACTGGCTCTCAACCCCTGAAAATATCCTAAAAATGGCAGGTTTTTTTAATAGAGAAAAGTATTTTTCCTTTGTTGTTTTTTGTTCCTCTGAAGGATGTGATGCAGTTACTCTGTATACTTAGAACAATTTTTCCTGACACTCCAGCTACATCTTCCTTTGGTTTTTACACCTTTGTGTGATATATGGTTTCCTTATTGAAGTTATAATGACCTTATCTTCATGAATCACTAGAAATCAGCCAGACTAAACTCTATGCATTAAAGGTCACCCAAAAGTGGCACTATTCATTGTAACCCAAAGTTTACATGAAATATCTCCTTATTATACAAACCAAGCACAATAATAAGTACGTAAAAGTGACAGATCAGTATAATTTACTTACTTTTATCATAGAATCATAGAATATCTTAGGTTGGAAAGGACATTAAAGACCATCTAGTTCCAACCCCCCTATCACTGGTACAGACACCTTCCACTAGACAAGGTTGCTCAAAGCTCTATCCAGCCGGGCCTTCAACACTTCCGGGGATAAGACATCCACAGCTTCTTTGGGCAACTCGTTCCACTGCCTCACCACCCTCATAGTAAAAAATTTGTTCCTAATATCTGATCTAAACCCACTCGCTTTCAGTGTATCTAATCTAAACCTACTCATTTTCGCCATTGCTCCTTGCCCTGTTCACTACATGCTCTTGCACGGAAAAGAGCATTTAAACCTTTCTTACCTTACCCTTACTTTGAAATTGTGTAGCTCCCGTGTAGCTTCTTCTCATATCATATGGCTTCTAACTGCAAAGTGAATGGGAGTAAGATAAGTGTTTTTCCTTGGATGTGGTGTAACAGTGGAAGTCTTCAAGTTAGATCCTGTATATCTGGAAAAGCAACCTTCTGGCTGAATTTTTATGACTTTCTCTTTAGGAAACACCTTCCTCACGGTTAAGATTCTGCTTGGAGACTAGATGTCTTAGTACTGAAACTAGCTCTTTTGAGAGGGAACTTATACAGTGAGTTGGCATCTTGTTCTTCTGATCTGGGGAATGTCTTATAGAACAACAGGTACTGTCAAGGGCAGGACTGAGAGGTGGGGGAATTTGAAGCAGTGGTAATACACTTGCTTTTAAAAGGCTAGAGGAGCATGAAGACTCCCCTAGGAAGCTATGTCCAGGGTGATCAAAATCTCTCAGTAAGATTTCCAATAGATACTTCTAAATAAATTTATTTGTAGTTCTTTGACCACAGCTGTACTTTTGATGTGTTTTTGCTTTGTACTAGGCTATTGTCTTTCTACTTTAATGTATACAATGAAGTTGTATACATTTATTGTGCAATCAATTAATCTGTATGTTGTTCTTAAGCTTAAAGATAAACTTGTTCTATAATGTCTCCCTTCTCTTATTCTATTATATGCAAATCCAGTAAATGGTCACTGCACTTAGAAAGAAGCAGTGGAACACGACCATCCATGGAAACTCTCTCATGCAGCCTCAGAGTAATCAAGGAGACAGATGATGGATGACTCTGTCTTTTTCAAGTTGTGGGATTTCCAGTTTTATGACTTTGGATGTGGAATCTGCTCCTGGCTGTGAGCAAACAGCTTAATCACTCAGTGCCTCTATAAAATGGTTATAATAATTTATTGTTGCATCAATGTTATGATGAAAATGAAGCAGTGTTTCTAAGTGGTGGGTAGTTATGGGGGGACGCCGCCAAGATGCCACCCCGGGCTCTCCCGAAACCGCTCTCCCCTACAGCCCGCCGGTAGCCAGCCGGTCGGCGCCTGCTAGCCAGGGCAGGGAAAAGGCACTGTGCCCATCACGGGTTCAAACTCACGCGCAGAGGGTCGTCCAAGACCCCCTATTCTAGAGACTTCTGAATAATCAGCGATCCTGTCACGTCAAGCTGTCCCCTCCGCCCCGGTGCAGAGATCATTGGTTGTATGTACCCCAATTCCTCCCTCCTGTTTGCTCCTCATTGGCTTGCGCCGTACCTCTCCTCTCCGCGAGCCCATAAGAACCCCATGCATTTCCGGGGTTTTCGAGTTTTTTCTCCTCCTCCACGAACTTCCAATAAAACCCACCCGTGGTCAGCGAAGGGGAAATATCTCCCCCGTCTTTCCTTTGTCTCGAGGGTCTGCGGGGACTGCGAAACCGCCGAAGGTGAGCGGAGCCACCCCACGCGGCATCTTGGGCTCACGTGGTATCGCCCCCCGGCGGCGGAGCGGAGCTTGGAGCGCGTGTTTCTACGGATCCCGGAGACGCGCGGGGCGCGGCGCCGACACGCGAACAGAGCGCGTTTCCAGGGCGCTCAGTCCCAGCAGGGCGGCAGCGGCGGCGAAACTGCGATCGCCCGGCCCGCGCGCTGCGAACTCGCTCCCGCAGGCGGACCGCGCGCGCTCCGAGTCAGCATCTGCGAGCAAGCCGCGGTGTCCACGCGGGCAAGGCTCTCGGAGCCGACGCGAGAGGCATGGGAACCCCGGGCCGCGACAGGTAGTGTAGCTGTAAGGTCAGGCAGTGAAAGCTAATCCGATTGCATCCTGAGTTGCTGACAAAAAGTTATTTAACAGTAGTCCTTGAATTTCTGTGCACGATATGCCTGTGTGCAGGGATACAGCTGTAAATCCATGGCCAACATGGCTTGTAAGTGAGGGAGACAGAGGGAAGCTCTGGGGCAGCTCCTCAGGCTGCATGGAGAGAGGACTACTAATGAGTCATGTCTGGGCAAGGATGAAATGTGTGCATCTCCCTCCTCAAACCTGGATTTATTTTTATTGTTTGGGGCTTTGCAATAATCTTGATCTCTCTCCTTTTGGCACAGTTTGTACCTCTGAGTAATGCCCATCCCAGACATATGATCATAAATACCAAAATTATCTTATGACTGAATCTAGTTAGCCCTGAATCTTCTCTCCTCCCCACTGGTGTCCACCACTGGATGTAAATCAGCTTAGTGACAGCTGGCAGCTGTCTCATCCCCTCTTGGATGCACAATGGACAGCAGCAGTGGAGTAGCATAAACATTTTCTTTTGCAGAAAATAAACTGGGACCAGAGTATGTAACTGGGTGTCTCTGCCTCACAGCAAGGTGACCCCATGCATGAGATGACTGCTGCCAAAAAAGCCCCTTCTCAAGGTTAGTGTACTGATTGCATCAGCTTCTTGTGAGCAGCTGTGGGAAGCCTTGAGGAAGGGTGCCCTCTTTTTCCCAAAGGGGAATTGGTAGTACATCCAGATAAGCTAGATGTTTCCTTCCTCTGAGAGCTGAGCTGTGCAAATCATCTGCAGGTCCCCCCTGGTTGCGATGGTGCTGCTGGCAGATCCATGGCTGGCTGCCTGAGCTGCAGCTGGTGCTGCTGCTGGCCTTGATTGAGCCAACTTGCCTGGGCAAAACCTGCCTCTGCATTCACACTCAGGGTGACAGATCAACAGGTCCCAGTTCCCCCTTGCATCAGGTGCCTCCTCATGTCTTTGCCACCTTCACCATTCAGGCAGCCTTTAGAAGGAAGTAAAGAATATGGCTGATGCCTAAAAAGGCCAACCTGGAAACAGAGACTAGACAGGGTAAGGGAATAAACGTGATATTTATTCAAAAGGCTTTCAGAGGTATACCTTGGCTACCAAGATGGATGACAAGTCACGAGTTCTTCACACTGTTATAGATTTGGTCCATTTGGATATCAGCATAAATTCACCAATTAAACCTTAGCTAATAATGTAACTGCACCCCGAGCTTGCCCCCCTTCTCAAGATGCTGGGTTACACATTTTGGCCCTAGGGAGGTGTGAGTGTCCTTGAAGAGCAAGCCTGGAGAGGCTTTGTTATGTCTATCTTAGTGTGAGATAACAGCAGCTAACAGGCTGCAAGACAGTTCAAAGTTACACACTAGGAATACAGAGAATACAGAATTTGTAAAAATATAAAAGCTAAAACCTAAGGCATCATGGCAAGGGTGTGGTCTGACGACTATGTTAAAATTCTAATGCTGAGAACATCAAAGAGACCCATAGGAGAATACAGGAAGGTGAATTGCACAGAAAATACTCTTCCATGGCGTTCCTTTCCTTATGATGATGATTTGCCTACTTCAGACATAAGACGGTAAATCTGGTCCAAAAGTCAAAATTCTAGCTTTCTGAAACAAGAAGTAGAAATTCCAAACTTCCCTACAGAAATGAAAAGTAAATACCTTAGTGTTGGGTGTTAGGCTTTTTTTCCTTCTCTCAGGGAATTTTCTTCTCATTTTTTGCCCTGGAGATGAACAGACAGTATCTAAGAGACAAAAAACATGGCTAGGTGTCTTCAAATTCCACTGTGATGGCCCTGGGGGAGGAGAGGAGAAGGGGTGCAGTTGTGGCAATGTCTTAGCTGGGGAGTGAGCTCTCTGGCTGGGAGGTTTCTCTTGGGAGGTGCAGCGATAGTGCAAGAGGTCGGGGTCTAACCGGGACTTGGCTGGGGGTCAGGTGTTGGGCTCAGCCCTTTCTCATCTTTGCAATCACAGCCATGTGTGGTGTGGGAAGCCTGTGCCTGTCTTTCCCCTGACGAGGCTGCATCGTGGTTTGCTCCTGTGGGCTGTTTATTTTTTTTTTCCTGTTTTTACCGGCTGCTGACATCAACCTGCTTTACTGGCCCTGCCTGCCTTCACCAGTTGCCAGTGAGTGACGCCAAAGTCCATTCTGAGACCAGATCTGATCAGACCTGCCTGCCCTCACTGCTATGTGGTCTTTTGCTACACTTTAACTCGGTGCCCCTTGCGCCCAGCGCCTGTAGTTTCCTGCTACTGTTCTGAGGTTTTGGTTGCACTTTAGTTCGCTCCCACTGGGTGGTCCACCCATCCCGCTGCTCCTGCAGCTACACTGGGGTTATTGCTACACTTTGATTTGCTGCCGACGGGTCTGCTTGTCTGTGCTGTTCCAGCCCGCTGCTCCGAGGTTCCTGCTACAGTCCAGCTTGCCACCCGGAGTGGCACTGAGGCCGGCTGCTCCCTGTGAGTTTTGCAAGGGGAGCCATCGTCCCTTTCTCCCCTCGCCTGAGCCGCCATTTCCATGTGGAGAGAGGCGGCCGAGCTTGCGCCACAGCGCCCCCTTCAGGCGTGGGGGAGCCATCGCACCCTCCTCGCCCGGCCGGGAGTCACCAGCACCCCCTGCCGGCCGTGCCAGGAACTGCACCGAAGGGAAGGGGCCCGACAGCCAAGAGAGGCGGGCACCGGGTTTTGGTTCTGTTCGTTGTTACTGCCACAGTTATTGTTGTTTGTTTATCTTGTTATATATATTCTAGTAAAGAACTGTTATTCCTTTTCCTATATCTTTGCCTGAAAGCCCTGTAATTTCAAAGTTACAATAATTTGGAGGGAAGGGGGTCATATTTTTCTGTTCCAGGAAGGTTCCCGCCTTCTTTGGCAGACACCTGTCTTTTAAACCACAATACTTAGAAAACAGCTGGTGACTTTACTTCAGAAAATTTTGTATGAAATGGAGTGAGAGCACCTAACTCCTAAATTATCCTCTTGACCACAGTTTTTGCACACCTTCAGTTCTGTGGAGTCATAAAATGTGTAGTCCTGGCTGGACAGTTTACACACACCTCTTGATCTGTGGCAAGTGATAAGGGATGTCCTTGACTACTGCAGGCTGTGCAGAGGAGCCATGCAATCTGGAAATTGGCTCACTGGTGTTTTTGGTCAGTAGATTCATTGAGAATTGAGGGGGTCTTAAGGCTGGGAGCTCAATACTGCAGTCATTTGTGTGGATATTGAGAAGCGTTCAGAAATAGCCATCAATTTTAATCAGTGACAAGATTACTTTTAGGTCTTTTGGTGGTTTATGGAGTAGACAATTAATCAGGAAATTTCTGAACTAGACCTACCATACAGTCTTCATTCAGAAATGATCCCAAACAGTGCAGATACTCCTGAAAAATAATGTACATGAATGTGATGAATGCTAGACATAAAGTGACCAACAGATATATGGCATGTTACATTTTTTTAGAGAAGATTTAGGCCTGTCCCTGATATGCAGATTCTGAGCAGGATTAGAATTAGAATTAATTACACTTATTTTAAGTGGTGATAATGCACCCTTGGGGACTGTTAATGTCAGAGAATTAAACCTCACTTCTTATCTGAGCTTCATTTGCTATCCTTATTTATGCTTCTTCACTTCAGTTGAAGTACTAGAAAATAATTCATGTGGTGAGGTGTGGCCTTTGTGTTTGGTTTTATCACAGGGTGATCAGCTTTTACAGGATGCCATGTAGAAATACCATGCCAATGCAGCGACTACAGATGGGGAAAAGGCTGAGGCTTGTAACGCTTTCTTTGCCTCAGTCTGTAAGAGTTAGGGTACCCAGCCCCCTGAGCTGGAAGACAGGGATGGGGAGCAAAATGAAGGCCCCATAATCCAGGAGGAAATGGACAGGGACCTGCTTGCCCACTTACACACTCCCAGATCTATGGGGCTGGAATAGATACACCTGAGGAGTACTAAGGGAGCTGGTGAAAGTGCTCACTGAGCCATGCTCCATCATTTATCAGCAGTCCCAGTTATATAGGGAGGTCCCAGTTTGAGTGGAGGTAGACCAGTGTTACCCACATCTACAAGAAGGGCCAGAAGGAGGATCCAGGAAACTACNATGTGTCTACATGGACTTCAGTAAAGTCTTCTATACAGTTTTCCACAGCATTCTCCTGGAGAAACTGGCTGCTCATGGCTTGGACCAGCACACTCTTCACTGAGTTAAAAACTGGCTGGATGACCTGGCCCACAGAGGGTTGGTGAATGGTGCCTGTTGGTAGCCAGTCACCAGTGGGGTTCCCCAGAGCTCAGTGTTGGGGCCAGTTCTGTTTAATATCTTTATCAACAACCTGGATGAGTGCCCCTTCAGTCAGCTTGCAGATGACATTAAGTTGAGTGGGAGTATTGATCTGCTGTAGTGTAGGAAGGCCCTGCNTGCTGTAGTGTGGGAAGGCCCTGCAGAGGGATCTGGACTGAGGCTGAGAGCAAAAGTATGAGGTTCAACAAGGCAACTGTGGGGTCCTGCACTCGAGTCACAACAGCCCCAGGCAGTGCCACAGGCTGGGGGTGGAGTGGCTGGAAAGCTGCTTGGGGGAAAAGGACCTGGTGCTGCTGGTCAGCAGCAATTGAACATGATCCATCATGTGCCCAGGTGGCCAAGAAGTGGCATCCTGGCTTGTATTAAAATTATGTGGCTAGCAGAACTAGGGAGGGGATTGTCACTCTGTACTCAGCACTGGTGAGGCCACACCTTGAATTATGTGTCCAGTTTAGAGCCCCTCGTGACAAGAAAGACATTGAAGTGCTTAAGTGTGTTCAGAGCAGAGCAATGGAATCGGTGAAGGATCTGGAGCACAAGCCCTGTGAGGAGTGGTTGAAGGGAGCTGGCATTGTTTAGCCTGGAGAAAAGGAGACTGACAGGAGACCTTACCACTCTCTAAAACTGCCTGAGAGTAAGGTGTAGTGAGGTGGGGGCTGGTCTCTACTCCCAAGTAGGAAGCAACTGGATGAGAGATAAGGGCCCCACGTTGCCCCAGGGAAGTTTTAAATTGGATATCAGGAAAAACTCCTTCACAGAAAGGGTTGTCAAGCACATGGAATGGTAATGGGCTATAGGTATCTGAGATGAGAACTTTCTTTAGTTAGGGCTACCAGTATTTGTTTTTTTACTGAATTTCACGCCAGTTTAATCAGGAGAATTAAGCAGACAGAGGGACAATATTCATTATGGATTAAAAAGCCCACACAAAGCCAAGAGTGCATCTGAGTGATGCTGATACCATTGTTTTACTGGATGGAAAAGAAGACTTAAGAATGATGGAGGCAAAAAGAACAGTCAGACATCTAATGCATTGCTTCACATTTGCTGATATTTGTTGTTAAATCCTCTAAAGGACACCAGGTGTCATTTTGCTGGAGGCAGCAGACTTGCCTGAGCATATTTAAATTCTGGGATGTTATATTTTTTTCAGTGACTAAAATATGAATGATTTTGTACCTGAGATTGTAATTTTTAATGAGTAATTAAAGAATTGTGTACATGTCACTGATGTTGCAAGAATAGTTATTTCAAAAAATTCACAGTTCTATATATCCTTCATTTAACCACACAATTATTTAATCTGCCAAAAAATAATGGCAGCCGTGAAACCATAGTCAAATACATGGTGATATAGAAAAAAAGCAAAGTAGTAACCTTTATCCTCCTACAGACAATGCAACTGTAATACCCATTGTGAGTAGACATTTAGTACTGCAAATGGATATTTCTGGCCTGGCAGATGTTTTTGACTGCTCACCTCCCTAGTCACCACCGCTGAACTAACATCTTGGATAGCCTGAATATCAAAGATTTCTCACTAGAGATTAACACCTGAAATCCAGTTTTGACAAGGTTTTTGTGACACCTTGTACTGTCTGATCACTCTTTCCTGTCTCTCATCCCAGCAGAGCTCTTAGCTGTGCAAGCCATTGTAGTGTACCAGAGCCAAAGAAGTTTCTGCAGTTTACAATAGATTATTGGTTAGTCCTGTCTTAACGCCATTCTGTCTTGCATTCCCTCATTTTTTGTGCCCTAGGCTCACTCTATTAGTATTTCTGTTTGCATTCAGGTGAGAAGAACTGTTGGTCTGCTTTTTGCAGTTTAACTTTCAGTAGCAGAGTACACCTGCATGAGAACTTAGGACCTATTTAAATTGTAGTGAAAGAAAAAGAATATTATGTATGAATTAAATCTTAAAAAATTTCTATTACTAGTTTTCTCTTTTTGAGGATAAGTAGAAATGGTCCTTTGTGTAGGGTAAAAGCAAATTTAATTTTTTAAGTGGAGTCTTAGAATTTTTTCAAAATAACAGGGCTCTTGCACTTATCTTCCTGGTGAAGCTCATTATCTTTCCTACAAAAGACTGAAAGAGAGTTATTCACATTAGATGAGAAGGCATGATAACTTAAGCCAAAAACCTTTTTGCACTGAGAGCTATGAATAACGTGGCAGCATTACCCACAGCTGATTCTGTCATTTCTTATAATCTTCTCCTTCCCACTTACAGATATAGGAACCGGTGTTGGTTTTAGTGCCTTCTGAATCTAGATTTGTCTTCTGATGTGTGATATAACATCTTAGAGGTGGAAAAAAAGTCATTGTTTTTGGCTTTGATGGCTAGTGGACCTAGGAAAATAAATAAGAGTATCTGCTAGAGCAAACTCAAATCTTTCAGCAGAGAGCTTTTAACAGGCCTTTACTGCTCATTCAGCACTGAATAATCTTGTTTTTCCACCCACTTGGATTTTTATCACTCCATATAGTACACTTTGCAGAAACATTATATATACTGAATAATGCCTTGTGATACCACAGTAGCTGCAGAGAAGGAGAAAATGAGGTCTTTATACTTGAAGGTGATTTGCATGCTTTTTCTCTTCTCTATTAACTTGGCTATTCAGCAGATGCATGCCCTATCTAGCAAACATGAATCAGACCTTCTTGGCCTGAGGAACAATGAGGCCGGTCACAAAAAAAGTGTGCTTGTATCTATGTATCTCACTCTTGGCAGAGGACTTTTCTTAAGCATAAGAAAGCATCAGACCTTGAGCATGTTGTCCAACTGAGCAGTGAACTGATTGTGGGAACATACTTAATACCCCTGTGATTTAAGGCAGATGGAGGACTCATCACTTTAGCATTCTTCAAGATGGCTTGTAAATTTCCTCTGGCAATCACTCAGATGGACGTGTCTGAAAAAACGGGCATTTATGTCACTTAAGAGACTTTAAGAAAGTCTACCAACATGGTGATAATCAGCAGGCATGTGCTGTCATTCAGATCTGTGCCATGCAAACCAGCTTCCCCTGGGAAAGTCAGTTCTCAAGAGGCACATCAGAAACCTGTTGATAAAAAGAGCACTGAACTTTCTTATGGTACGAATGGTTGATGGTTATTTAATTTCAGTTATACTGTGCCAGATCAACTAGGAGAGAACTTGTCCTGATAAAAAGATTGTGTTTTATGCAAGGAGACTTTTTGCTATGACACATTGCAGGAGCTGCTATAGAAGGGTGAAGAGGACTCTTCTTTCTCACTTTCACTGTGATGAACATCCTACATTTTATAGGACCAGATTTGCGTAGTACAGAGGTGAAATGTGTATGCTTTTTTTTTTTTTGGTTATCGTTGCCAGAAAGTGAGATGACTCACAAACTGAAACTATTTTTTGCTAGAAGAATCAGCTTCTCCTTCTAATCCCTTTCCAGACATTTGATAGATGGACAGTAATGCCCTGGCAGGAATCCTTGGTAATTTCATATAAAGGAATAAAAACCTCTACTTTGTTCGGTAATGTTAGGACTTGAAATGTTTTATAATAATGCTTTATAATATTTAGAGTGGCTGCCTACATACAGTATGTACTGTATAAGTTATTTCCAATATCAAAACAGAATTTCTTGGCAAAATATGAAATGTAAAAGTTCATATATTTTTAAAGCAAGAAGGAACTGTTAGTTCATATATTTTAATAGGCACCAAATGGGACACTGGTGTTCTCAACTTTTTCTGTACAGTTTATTTTGTACTTAAATATTCTAGAAGTTTAGAAGGGCAAGAAGATAAATGATCATGAGTTGATGTTTTTCATAAAAGCAGCACAGCAATCTTTTGCTTGAAGGGATACTGCTAACGTTTAAGCTTGTCTGTAGCCGTAAATGTATGTGAATTTATGTTGACTGTAAATAAATGTTAGCAGAATAATGACCTACTGAGACAGCTTTATATTATTCAGTAAATTATTGTACATGTAAGTTGTCTGATATAGCAGCTAAAACAGGTGCAACACCACATCACATCCTTAAGAAATCTCTAAATATACTAATATTTAAATTACTAAAAATCTACCGTTGTTTTTACTTCTTTACTATGGGAACATATTTATGTTAGTTACACTTGTCTAATTGTCATGTAAATATAGGAAGATAAGTTTCAAATAGAGGCACATGGCAGAATAGAAGTTAGATATACTGCACAATGATGTACAGAGATGACAATGGAATTTTTTGTTTCTCTATAAAAAAACACATTATCTATCCCATGTGATGTGATAATGCTTGCTGCAGAAAGTATCTTATCTGCTGCAAGAACTAATCAAAATTTCTGTTTTCCCTAACTTAAAATGAATCTAGTTTTAGTGTTATTATTACGTGCTAAGTTACAAGTTAATACCAGCTCTCAATCCCCTACGCTCCTTCTTGTTTTAAAATCAAAGCTACTGAAGTGGGATCAGACTGTGCTTTCTGCAAACATATGTTGCTTTTGTTGGTCCTGCTATATTTAGTAGAAAACTAAAACCTTCACTTTAATTCTGGCAGTTGGTTTGATTCTGATCTTACATTAGAGTGTCTGATAATTTCACTAGTGTTAACATGCTTGCCATGTAGTGGGTGGATGAGAATCCATCCATGTCTGTTGTTACATTGCTGAAGACAAGGTGCCTAATAAACACCTACAACAAACCTTCATTCTCCAAAGTGTTATAGTGCTCTAAATGGACAACCTATGCAGTGTAGGGTATGCCCTGGAATTTATAAGTGGCAATGTTAGGATATAAGAGACTCTGGTCCTTTTCCAGCTATGTTAATGGTTAGGTAAAAAATAGGTCTTTTTCCTCCACACCACAAACTGCAAACACAGCTGCATAATATACACAGTCAAATGCCAAGGACCTAATAAGATTTTGCTTTCCAGAAATATAAATAATTTAATCAGATTAATGACATTGTTCTACCTGAGGGATTCTATAATTAGTAGATTATTGAAGCAGCATGCAAGTTATCTACCATTAGCACCTGGAGGAATTCCTGTTGTCTTAAAAAGTGGAATCAAATTATATGAATATTCCTGTCATGCAATCTGTAAAGATAATAAGCCTCTGGCATTTTGTAAGCTATATAAATCCATGGATTTCACATTAAATATTTAAAGCACAGGAGGTGTTATTTGTTAGAATACTGATAAAAATAGTTCAGCCATTACAGCTGCCTTTTCCATTTGATAAATCCCTCTTTGTTCGATTTGCTTTCAAGCCTTTTTAATTTGTTGGGGTTATTGGTTGTTTGGGTGGTTTTTTTGTTGGTTTATTTTTGGCTTTTTTGGTTGGTTGGTTGTTGTTGTTGTTGTTGTTGTTGTTGTTGTTGTTGTTTGTGGCTTTTTTTATTGTAACATTTTTCCAGTTCCTCTGGAAGTTGTTTTTTGGACTTTGTATGGTAAACACTCAAAATATTTTTACAGAAGTTTTGCCTTTTTGATACAGAGAGTGTATTCAAACCAGGGGTATAAACAGATGTGAAGCAGGAAGATCTTTTTTGAACACCAAAGAAATATTGCTTGAAATACTTTGAAAAGGGTGCCTTTCTTCTGAATATATTTACAAAGCAGAAGCTTATTCTCTGATGTGTGCTCCATTCTAAGAGTTTGTTTGGGATAATACTGAAGATGGAACTCATCAAGGTCAAATATACATTTACATATCATAATGAGGGTGTTGAATAATTCTTGAATAATAGAGGCCATGGGGAAGATGGCTGGTGTCTTAATAGACTGCAGAATTTAACAGAGGATTTTAAAGATGATAAAAATATGATGACTATTTGTCTGAAAGTGACCTCTTAACAGTTTCAGTCATCTCGCAATTTGAAGTGAAAAACTTTTTTGGTAAAAGTCTCTCTGTTTTTAATGGATTGCCATGTCAGGCTGGAGCTGCAGCCAGGATAACTGATGACCTTTGAAGTCCTTAGAATAAATTATGATTTGTGTGCAAGAGATGATAATGCAGTTAAAAAGATTTATGTAATAGTTCTTCAAGGGCTCGAGGAATTAACACAGGGTCATAAATTAGTAGGATTTACAAGTAAGAAATTACTTTACTGGGAGGGCTCTTTTCATCCCATATGGTTTTGCCTCCAGGCAGTTGCTGATGTTTAAATGAAGAGATACCTGATGAACCCTCCAGGCAGCTGTGAAATTACAGGGGCACCTGTGTTGTTAGCAACCCATCCAGCTTTAATAGCAGCCAGGTACTTCCCCTGTAGAGAAGTGAGCTTCTACTTGTAGGACATGTGTCATAACCTTGTCACAAAGTATTTTTAGACCTCAGGCTAAATGAGGAGCTAAAAGCTACTTTTACTCTTTTACGCTTTATGGGTGGCCTAAGTAAATCCTTTCTAGCTGTTCTGAAGTGTATTAGCACTCCACAGGACTTGTCCCTATCAACACGTAGATATTTCTTTAGTCTGAAAAAAAATCCTATATAAAGTTTTAACAGTTTCAGGAGATGCTTGACACCTATGCAACAAATTCTTGATCATTCTTCCTCTTACCACTCCTGACAGTAGATATTTTTCAGTATTTAACTAGAGAGATATAGACCTTCAAGGACAGGAAAGAAAGGGGCTTCAGTAATGGTATCTGAGCAGTATCACTTCACTGGCGAGAAGAATTACATCCATCTCCTCAGCACAGTCTCACAAAAAAAATATTAGAGAAGGGATGGGTCTTTCCCCTCTGCCCCCTACCCCCGACATTTTAGCTGGAAACCTCTCTGCAATCATTTCACAGCCTCTTTCACTGAGGAAATTTCTCTTAGAGTATATGCTGATTTTCTAGTGACGACAGCCATATGAAAGCCTAAAGCTCTAAATGTTCTGAAAAAGAATTATGTTTTGGGTTTTTTTAGCAGACAAGAGAAACAGCAATTATTTGAGAGGTTTGGATTGATATGTCCTATCAGTTGAATTTTCTAACATACTTCAAAAGATGAGTCATTCTACATTTTTTGTCCTTATCCTACCATTTTAAGAATAATATTGTACACAACCCTACCTCTCACCCTCCTGCCTAAGGAGCTACTATAGAAATTACTATAAGCTCTAAACTAAACTTATTTTACCTTTTCATGTGTTTACAAACTATTTGTAAAGAAAATGGAGTGAAAAACATCACCTTTTGCTTTCATAAGCAGTCATTGACCTGACCTGGGTCAGCAGGATATTTAATGCAAATGTGGAAGAGTGTGAAGACCATGACTCCTGATGATTTGGGATGCTGATAATATACAACTTGTTTCTTGCTACAAAGCCTGAAATTCTGCATCTGGAAAAATAAAAATTGAAGGCTAATTTAAAGGAATATATGTATCTCATTAAAAGTTATTTCAGACATGATATAGATAGGATGAAGTTTGGGGAAATGCCAGGTATTTAATTAGGACAAATTAGACAACACTATTTTATCTATGCTTCTGATTCTAATTGAATGAGGTTTGGATGCATCAGTGCAGTGGGGTCTGATTATCTGTCTTAGTTCATTCCTCCACCACTTGGGTTTATTAGCTTACTGGTTAGATAAGCCCTCTTATTACATCTACAGCTTGCATGCAATTACCAGTTTTCTTTTCCTCCAGTTAGCCAAAGACTGTGATAAGGTATTTCATGCTGTTCTCCTACTTGGATTTCTGAAACTTTTAATTCTCATTTAAGACTTTTCAGACTTTATAGGACAAAGTGAATTAATTATGATGCTGTGGTTATTTGTCTGTCTCTGTGCAAAAGGATGTATTTACTCATTATCTTTTTTTCCTAAATTTTATCTGAGCAAGTATGACAATCTGATTATTGAAAAAAGGTCCAGACTGCCATCTGGCTTCATCGGAATATCTGTTTTTATAGCAACAAGTTTGTTGAAAAACTATCCTCAAAAGTAGTTTTGTACCTGTAACTTTTCTGTCCTCCAATCTCCAGTCATCTAGTCATCCCATTTTCTGTTGCATGCTGACAGTAGTGGATGCTCTTGCTCACCCTACCAAAGATAAAAGGATACAGCACCACATGCATGTGATGTGTGTAGTGAACTATGTTATCAGTCTGATTCAGGTCTGTGGGGGCAAGGAAGCTGTGATGCCACTTTCAGACCTTAGCTCGTACTCCATCACTTAGCTGTGCTGCAATAGTTTGCAATTTATTTGAGTCTGGACTGCTGGCTTTGGCCTGAGCTCAGTGCTAGCTGGAGCCTGTTATAGATTGTTGGGTGAGAGAGGGCTGATGCTTTTCAGCAGCACAGTCACATGTGTGGCCATCCCATGTAGTTAGCTGCTGAGTGTTAAAGTGGTGTCTGTATTTTCTCTTCAGCTGTTGAACGGTTGAAGCCTGCTGTTGATCCAAGTCCTTGGCATCTGTTCCTGACCTTTGACTTGTATCTTGGCTCTGGCTCACAACCCTTGGATCATATCCTGGCTCTGGGTCCTGCTTCTTGGCAGCTTGTTTGGTTCCTGTCTTTGGCTTCAGCCTTGGCTTGTATTCTGGCCCTGGCTCCAGACCCTTGGCTGTTAGGTGAGTTCCAGAATTTCCACGTTTATCCCTGTTCCAGGCTTCGGTCTGAATTGGCTGTGCCCTTGTCTCCTGCAGTGAATGGTCTGCAAACATTTAATAACACTGGGATTGAGTACAAGAGAAGAAGATGTAATTGTTGAGGATGTCCATGCTCCATCGTCTGTCCCTGATATTCACCAGAATGAGGTCTTGCAAGGAAAGAGATGCTCTTCTTAGTAAAGTTGAAAATTGACAAATATTTTTCCCTTGTTTTTTGAAGTATGTCAGCACACCCAGTCTAAATGCCTGTGTACATATGTAGGAAAGGTTTATGTTTATAGGTAAGGTGAAAATGAGTAAATTTGGTGTCCTGGAGTATGTACTTGGGCTGTAAGCATTTTCTACAAAGCAGAGATATTGCAAAAACAAGCAACCAACCAAAAAACTGCCAAAACATTTTTAAAAAACCCAACAAAAGAGAGAGGAAAAATGAGTTCTTACTTGTAAAATATGTTCTCAAATTGTCCAAGTTTCTTAGCTTTTTGATCCAGAAGACAGTACGAAAAACAGTGAAGGGAAGAAGGTTTTTGATAGAGAGGACAACTTCTGTATTTCAACATTTTTAAAAAAAAATATTTTATTATTAGTGCAATGTGATGTTTGACCTTAGAAGATTAGACCATTTGGACCTGAACCGTAATCTGACCTGACTCCCAAGGAAAGATAAGCCGTGATAGAATGCTGGTCTTCAGAGAACAGACTTGCGCTCTAATGTGTTGTCAGCCAGGAGCCAAGGACATGCAATAGCAAAAAACAAATGTTTAAGGAAAACTAACAGTATTGACAAAAATCCACCTACTGGAGATTTCTCAATGGGTGTCTGCCGAGTAGGGTCTGATTTTGATTTCTATTTGTAAATCAGTATGACTTCACATTCTGAAGATCACCTAAATCAGGAATAGCCTCATCAGTCAAACTGTCCGGTTCCAGACCATTCTAGCTCTCATTTTCACATGTACAATAGGCAGCATAACTGCTAATTGTGTTGGAGTTTTTTCACAAAAGACCAAAACAAACAATCAAAATTAAAACACCACAACCCAAATCAAAACATACAGGCTTTTGACAAGGTTGTGGGTGGAACAGTAGAAAGAAGGAGAGGAAAGGAAGAATTTGGTGAGTAGGACATGGGAGAGGCTACAACTTCTGGAGAGTATACTAAGCTTGGCAAATCTTCCAGGAGGGCAGCAGACAAAGGGCATGGGAGATGGTGGATAGCACAGGAATGATATGGAGGGTTAGGACAACAGCAGATATAGGCTTGCTTCTAAACATTAGAAAGAAGACAATTTTCTCACAGGAAGAAATTAGTGCATGGATTTAATTACAGTTCCGGAAGGCACTGAGAGTTTGAGTTGTGCTAGACAGAAAAAATGGTGGAAAAGGTGGCTAATTTGCAGGATAGATGTTACTTCCTCCCATGCCAAAAATTAATTCCATTAAACTCAAACCTGTCCAGAATTTGGAAACTTTATTTTCTTTTCCTTGATCGAACTGAGGCCAAGCTGGAGCCTGTTTTTTAACCGGAGTTACTATTAAACACTTAAATCTAGACTGATTGTGTTTGTTTTCTCGTTTAAAAATTAAGCATGTTTATTGACCATGTCAACAGGCAAGCTGCTTTCAAGTCTGATTCTTGTAAAAACATTCTCTCCTGATTCAAGCATTTTCCAACCTAACTTTTACTATACAAATTCTTTTTGCTCATTTCCAGCATCTTGCAGCTGTAGATTTCCATGTAATTCTCCAACCTTTTAGTAACAGGATTTGTTGTCTTATGATGAATGTCTCATTGGTTTAAGTCTTCTTTACTGGATTTTTAGAGTGGTAGCCTTGTATCAGTGTACTAAGCAGAACTCTGGTCGATGCCTGAATATATGTTATGGCAAAAGCAGACAAGGGCAAGTGCAGTGTTGTATGTCTTTTTTGATAGAAGTACTTAAGCAAGTCTCTCTGTGTGGAGATCTCAGACTTGCAACTCAGGGAGCTGGAACTCCCGCGATGAGCTGTATGCAGTTCTTACTTGTCTAATCAAGCAGATTCCTGCTTAATTCGAAGTCACATTCCAGACTGCATAACAACTGTGCCCTTATGTAACCTCTTATAAACGTCCAACACAGCAAGTCACCTTGCACTCATTGTGTGGCAGTAATGTACAGTCTTCATAGATGCAGACTCAGCCTGTCTGTCTGAGCTTCAGCCACTCTCTCAGCTGTTGTAGCCAACTCTCTTTTAGAGGAAGACAAAGGGAAAAAACTAGCAGTCATGGTGGGCCACTCTTGTGAATTATTATTGCCTAGACATAAGGCCTAGACTGGAAATCTAGCTGCACCAACCAATTAGGACTACATACAGCAGCCTTCTGGCTGGTTTTGTGCTGAGCAGCTTTGCTTTTTATTTGGGAAGGTTGCTTACATGGATTGTTTAGAATATAGCAGCTGAAGAATTAAAACACTTAATCCTTTTGAATCATCGGCTGCTTTTGGAGAAACCAAAAAAATGCAGGCTTTATACCTGCATCTGACTTTAGCTTCTTCCAGGCCAGGAGATTCAAGCCCTTTTCTAGCTCTGTTAGGTCCAAATAATATTTCTTGGGATGCTTATAAATCGTACTCAAATCACTTCTACATCCTTGTTTCTGCTTTCTTCTCTCTATCCTGTCCCATGGATGCAATGTATTTTGTCAAATCTATATCACATCTATCAGTGTCTGCTCCTTCGTCATTGTTGCGTACTGTTTTTTGTCTTGCTTTCAGACACCTGTTTGTTTTCTCATCAAAATCAAAGCACTTCCCTGTAAATTAAACAGCCATAAGACAATTGTGTTCTTGCAAGTACATCAATGCTTCAAGGGCCAGTGTCACAGAATAATCTCTGAAGTTCATGTAGTTCAAACCCCTTACTCAAAGCAGTAGAGTCCTTTCCCCAACAGGGATTAATCCTGCAGATCAGTCTGTTGTCTGTGCCTGACAGGTACCAGGTTTACCCACCTATGAGCCACAAAATTTACCATTTATCTTCAACGGGTTCATGTTTCTAAGACTAAAACTTTACATTACTGGGCTTGTATTGGGCTTGGTAGCATTATTATACCAAATTGTGCTGTTATCAATCCTACTTATCCTCAAAAATCACCTTGACAAAATTGTTACTCTTAATAGTATCTGTTAGCTTAGCAGAATTTTTTATGTTCCTGTTATGTCTCATAACATTATGTTTTCTGCTCTTTCTGGTTTTGTTTACTTGTTTTAGCAAGGAACCTCAAAAAGCTAACGGTTTTACAAGAAAAGCTATTCATTTGAAAATAGCTATTGCTTCAGTGTTGCTGCAAATTATGTTATCATACCAAAATTTGCAGTCCGCACTACCGTAAAGTAGTACTCTTGGGAAGAGTATGGGGTCAACCATTAGACTGTTATTTTTCATAAAAAAGTTTTCCCTGAGAGTTTGAAAACCTGTGAGTCTTTGGTTTTAAACAATTTGCTGGAAGAAATGCAACCAGCATATCATCTAGTTATGTATATATTAGCACCAGCTGCCTTTGTAATTTGAACTGCCTGGATTAATTGAGCAGCTACCTGATTAAAAATTGGACTAGAAATGAGCGAGTAAATACTTAGCTGATTTGAACAAGTCAGAGTTCGGGGGGTTTTTGTCAGCACTCTTGCTGGCTTTTTGGCAGCTATATTAACGAGCAGCTTTTCTTTCGTTGTTCAAATAAAAGCAAAACAGCCTTTGAATTTTGTACTCAGAAATTCCACTCATCTGCCTAATGTTCTTTTTTTAATTAGAAGGATACACATATGACTTAATTAATCAAGCCTGTCTTAGGGAATTATGCATTTATTAATGGTTTCTGCACTCAAACACATTATTAAGGGATTTGTGCTAAGTACCTGACATAAAACAGCCTAATTTTGCTTGCTTTGCCTAATGTATTGAGAAATGGCTTGTTGATCAGATTTCAAAACATTCATGCTAAGAACTAATGTCCTATTTAGAATGTTTAAAAGTGCAGCAGTTTGGCAACTGAGTACTCTACTGGGTTGTATTTAAAATGAAGTCAGTGCCAGACAAGAAATGAAAAGGATGGAACTTTTTTGACCATAGTGATGATGGAAGAAATTAAAATAAGAAAGATTGCTTTGCTTTGGTCTTTTTTTTTCCTTTTCTTTTTTTTTTTAATAGAAATTAGGTGAAATAAACATATACTTTTATCTATTTGTCAAGAAATGGAATCTGTGATTGGTTTTTGTTTTTTGGCATGCACCTTTGAGTTTAAGAAACATTTCTTCAGTCATGATTTGCATGACATTCCACATTATATGGAGTATGAGAACACTTCTGCAAGTGTTTAACTTCAGTAATATTCCTGTTTCATCCTATGTAGGGACTGACTATCCTTATTTTTGTGTATATGTACTATTGCAGTGTCCTATCTACAGAGAAAGACAGATGCTTGTCTTTAACAAAAGTTCTGCCCTTTTGAAGCTATTAAGAGTTGTTTATGAGAGTGGTGCAGATGAATACACACTTTCACACTAACCCACACGAAGGTAAACAGAAAACCTTTCCAGAAAGAAGAACTTATGCTGACGTGGTTAGAAAAAAGTTATCACTGTATAAGGAAAATTTCAATCTTTACAGACTGTCTCTCAGCAAAACGAGCTGGCTTCTATCCTTTTGGGTCTGGGTCTGAGTATGTTCAGTTCTTCCAGGCACTTTGTTTTACCCTCTTTAATGTCCTGCCTGAGACAAAGACACTACATTATCTCATTTTGATTCTGCTGATCTAGGATAGCCAGATTTGCTTAAACTGATCCTTCCCCCAGCTGCAGTTTTCTAGACACTGCAAGTTGCAGTTCATCTTCCCGGGGAAATGTGAAGGATCCCAGTAGAAAGAACATTTATTGCACTACTTAGCCCCAAGGAACCATACAAAAACCTCCCACTTTCTAAAGCTTAAATATTTTTAAGCCTTATTTACTTAAGATTTGGGATTCTCTCACACTGCTCCCTTCTCCACTCCCCTGCTTTGCTTTCTTCCATTGGAACAATTCTTTACTCCTCTGTCTAAAACAATTGGTCAGTGCCCTTCATTGTAACTTTAGGCCTGTTTGTCTCTTTTTGGGTGATTTGTTACTGAGAAGTTCACCTGGAACTCCCAGGCAGTGACTGCTAACATTTGTCCACTGGTATTTTGGGTGAATAGAAGCTAATCCTGACTCAATCTTCTTTGTTAGTTCAGTTAAGTCTACAGGAATGAGGCACAAAGAGTTTGAAAGGAGTTTAAGTCCCACATGTGTACTTTAGGTCTCATAAAGTGTGCATGTACAGTTTCTCCAAATTTAAATGAAAGCTTGAAAAACACATAGTTAATTTTGAAGAAACAGAAAAGTGCCTTTGTGGTGCATGGAAAGGAGAACAGGAAAGGGAAAGAAAGAGAAAATTGAATTATTTTCTAAAGGTTAAACCAGGCATTTTGAATTAATGTTGAAGTCTCATTTCCTCCTCTCTGATGGTTTGCTTGTCACTGAAGAGGATTAAAGCTATATAGGATCTGAATTCATGTAAATGTTAATGTGTTGACCTTATCCTGCTTATATCATTCTTCTGCTTCCCATGGTAGTAAGACGAACTCTCACAGACTAACTCTTTCAAAATGGACTCCTCTTCCATATTATCCAGGTTCTTCAAAGAAAAAATCAGAATGAACCATTAAATCAAGTAACAAGGTGTACAGATATTTGATGAGCTGGGCTTGATTTATTTCCCATATTTGAAAATGCCATTTATTTGTCATTATTTTTTTTTCTTGCTTTTAACTACTAGTCCATAACTATTTCATTTTCCTTTTTAAATTAGTGAAATTTCTTATACAAAGTCAGTGAGGAACTTGGTACAGGACTCCCTTGACAGCCCCATACTCAAGGCATGCTAGTCTAGAACCAGGTGCTGCTTTGTTAGTTTCCTTGTCAAAGGAATGCAGTTTTCTGACAACACTGGTATGATGTATCTATAATTTGCATTCTGAGCAATGATTTGTGACTACTTTAACAGCAAAGGCATAGAAATGTTGGGCTTCACTTCTCAGGTTACGTGAAAATGATAGTTTTAATCTGCAGGCAATTTCAAGATCTGACTGCCAGAGGCTGCAAAATGTTTCACGAACAGTAGATATGGAATTTAAACTTTCATAGCTACAAAAAATTACGTTAGGAATAACTAAAATATGGGACCATAATTCCTTTAGTTTCAATCATGAGAAATTATATTGAAGACGTCTGCTTAGAAGACTAGAAAAATTATGAGCTATGATATACAGCGGTTGTTTATAAATTATAGTTATTTTTCTGTTATGAAAATGCATTGTACTACTAGAATAGGTCATTCAATGTGCTTCTAACTATAATTTTAGTCATTGCAAGCAAGATATATTAGCATGTTGCCTGGACATTGTGTCTAATTAAAATGAAAGTGACATATAAAAGACTCAGGAATTTTTGGAAGCAGGTGTAGGGGAAGGGAATTACACTGAGTACAAGAACTCACAGAAGACAAATACTGACAAAAATATCAAAATTTAATGAATTTGTAAACAAATCATAGATTGGAGTTGTTTACTTCAGAGAAGAAAAACAGTATTTAATAGCCCAATCAAAAAAGACATATGGTAAAGGTGAGAGAATGGCAGAGCAGTAGTAGTTAATGTAGTAGGCAGGAAAAAATTGATTTGTTATATTGGAAGCAAATGATGAGTAAATTGTAAGGAAATTATAATAGTTCTGGTCTCAAATGGGTTTTCAGTAGGTTTGCAATGTATCATACACAGGTCAAAGTTACTCATTCTTACCCTAGATAAGACTGTGACTTATATCCTCCAAATCTTGGCACTTAGCATTACTTTTCCTTTTTCTCCTCATAAGCTGCTGGTTGTCCTTGCAGAAATCATTCATTGGTCGGCTATCTCCAGACTGCTTCCTCTGTAATGACAAGCTGATATATTCTTTGCTGCTTAACCAAGCCAGACACCTCCTCAGGGTGTACCATAGCTGTTTCTCAGTCTGTGCTCCTGTTTTGGTTTTTTTTATTCCACAGGGGGTTTAGTAATGTGTGTGCTATGTAGTTGTACCACACTGGTAAGGTACCACACTGCCTTAGGTACTAGAAAGTGCTCACAAGTCCCGCATGCAGTCTGAATGCAACTTAGATTTTGGCAACAGCTTCTGCTACTTAATTTTTGATGATTTAGTTAATAGTGCTCTGCATGCAAGATTTTACTAGGAACATAAAATAGGTCTGTGTACTGTGTGGCAGATCAGATGTCTTGCTCTTGTTACAGTATAGCAGAGTCCTTAGACTGTTCAAGTTAAGTAGTCAGCAGCTTGTGCCTTTTCATCAAATTTTTAAATTCCAAACACTGTATTTGGATATAGCTTTAGAGTAGCTGGCTTTGCCCATATTAGAGGCACACATATTAGAACACACATATTAGGGCACTCTTTTACTACACTGGTGTGGGTTTTGTTTTCTTCAAAGATCCGCTAAACCCTCCCATAGCTGTATGTTCATAATATGCTGTAAGACATGGTGCATGCTCTTAAATAACCTTGTGGATTGTCTCTTGGCTGAAATTGAAACTTCAGCAGGGCATTTGTCCCCCTGGGAGCGCTAATGTTTGATGCAACTTTTAACCCAGGGTGTCTCATTTTTCCCAAAGGAAAGACCACATTTGTGTAGTGTGTACTGAGCCTCCCTAGCTCTGGTCACAGAGAACCTCAAGACACAGCCTTGTGGCATCTATTGCAGTTTTCTTAGGAGGAAGAAAAATGAGGAAAGTGTTTAATGATTTTAACTGTTTCACTAGTGGCTGCAGCGTCTGAAGACAGCTCTCTCTCTTGCTTCCTTTTTCAGAATAGCTGTATCCTGCACTGGAGCCAATTAGTCTGGCTCTTGCTTCCCACTTCCAGCTGTTCCTGCAGGCCTCCAAACTCATCTCTGTAATAAAGTCTGGACATCTGTGGCAGCAATTGGGAGCAGGGAATGAAAGCCAGGGCTTTTAGGCCTGCCAGCCCTCTATCTAGTGGTCTGAAGCCTTGCTGTGCAGTACACTCCCAGGCTCAGAGGACTGCTGCCTCTGGCTTCACAGTCCTCCTCAGGCCGGCACTGCTCCTGGCTTGCTCAGTGCTGGTGTGGTGGGGAGCATACCCTGCTTGCACACTCACAGTCAGGGGGTTGATCAGTCTTGGAGTGAAGAGGCAATGATTTCATCAGTGCATGATTCTCTTTGGCCTCAGGGAAAGGTATTTTTATTGGTGGATGCAAAAGTACAAACGGAAGGGTAAACAAGTCACGTGGCTCACTAGATGTGCTGGCAGTTTCACAGGGCTGGGTGCAGACAGAGCCTGCAGACCAGGAGCCCACCAAGACCCACAGCTAACCACCCCTCCACTCATCTTCTAAGCACACAGGAGAGATGGGGTAAATATAAACACTGCTTCTGTTTTGTGAAGGTCCATGCTGGTTATGGTGTGTGAAACTTGTGTGTGCTGAATTTGCTTTATGGGCAGAGATTCAAGCACTGCTGCTCTTTCCCAGTCTAGCTGCTGAATGAACTGTGAAGCCGCCCGCTTCAAATCTTTCCTAAGTATACCCACAGGTACATCTTTCAACAAATATAAATTGACTAATTTAAAAAAAAAGTGTGGACTACTTTTATTTTTTTCTTTTTTCTAGGCAACAATTAGGTTTTTGCATGTGTGTGTACAAATACAATCATGCTGGTGGCTACCACTGGGAAATGCCCCTTCCTTTTCTGCTGGAAATGGTCTGGTTGGCCTGAGTGAAACTAAAAGAGTTTCAGAAATTGCTGGGGATGTAAATCCATATGCTTGCTTTTCTCTGCCTCCATCAGCAGAGAATACTGTGAAATATTTTAAAGGCTTCTACAGATCTTGTGCATTTCAAGGCAATTGGATACAAGTTCTTGCTATTGATATCCCATATACTTTGCCTGTATTAAGTGGATTAGGGAAGTAAATTTTTTGTTAAAAGGACTTTTAAACAGTGTTATCATTTTAGTAGGTAGTACTAATGGTCTATGTTTGCCCATATAGAGATGTTAGACACAGGAAAACCTTGAGACAACTGAGTTTCTGAGGTATGAAAGATGAGTGTCCTGTCTCTGTACCTCTAGATGAGGTTCCTTTCCTGTAAAAGGGTGTTAGACTTGCATAGGTGCATATTACTGAATTGCTAATCAGACCTGAATTATGAAAATGTCACTGAACTCACATAATCAGTGCTAGTTTTGAACCCCTGGATTATTATGTTCTTTCCTCCCAGTGGCTTCTATTTGGTGACCTGTGACTTACACTACTTTTTCTGCTTTCTTGTCAGTGAAACTTTTAAATGAAATAATAGTAAAAAGATTTGTAGAAGGCAGTGCTTTCCTACTGCACAAGTCTCATTGCTCGTATTGAGACAATGGATGCTCTGACTGCAGGTGTTTGTGGAAATTAAAAAATGGAAAGAAATCTGACTAAAAAATAAATGTGGCTGAATTGTGTGGTTCTTAATTCCAAAGTTGATAGTTGCAAAAAACACTGAATGATATTCGGCTGAAGTTACTGTAAAGACTAAAGCACAAGATGCTGTTAATTGCTATGAACAACAAAATTGTTTATCTTTTGCATCAAAGTAGAAAGAACCCTGTTTTGTTTTAATTGCACTTACATTAGGTTCACAACATGGCATTACATTAAACCAGTTTTCATCTGAGAGGGCAAAGTTCAAAGCTTTTCAGTGATATTTTTAATGATTTTTAGCTAGCATTGCAAAAGTTTTGGTTGGGAATCCATTAGGAAACTTAGAGCAGCTGCTAAGGATATTTTGTCTCCTCACATAGTAAAATGGTCTTTAAGTGTGTGATTAAATTTATATGTCCTCTCATGTCCTTCACAGGGAAAAAACCAACTTAGTGCACTCACATGTTCTTCTGAAAACCTTTTGCAAATGCTAATATGGCTCCATACTGTAAGGAAACAAAGTTATTGTATACCTTACTTGTCGCTGCTGTTTTTGAAAGAAACATTTGGTTAAATTGCCAGGACTTGAGGGGGAAAAACAGCTGCTTTTCTGTGCACTGTGAAATTTTTGTCTTAGCTTCCTGATATACTTGGCAAGGCTTTTAAATCAATGTTTAAATAGGAAAACATCCTGATCAGCTGAAAAACCTTGTGTTTCTGAAAGACATTTATAAAATAACTCCTATTTCACAAATAACTGCATGCTGCATTTGCTGCATTTACCATATGTTTCCTTGGGGATTTTACCTCTAGATACTGGAAAGCAAATAGAATTGCTTTGAATAAAAGAAAAGTAACAGAGAAACAGAGAACCTGGATACCACAAAAGCTTTCACAAAAAGCATATTATCTGGAAATATAGAATTTTTTACATGGTGAGCATGGGACAAGGAGTAGGAATCACTGCAGGATGACAGTGGTGGGCTGGGATTCAGACTGCAACAAACTCTGGGGATCTAAATTGCTCTCCTCTAGAGATGCTTTCCAACTACACACCTGCCAAGAACATTTTCATTCCACAGACAAATCAGTTGGCAAGAGCAGGTTAATTTTCTTCTCAGGTTAGAGGCCAGGCAAACTTCTTGACTTGTGAAGCATGCCGTAGCTGCAGACCCAAGCTTCAGGCCACCTTTGTTCCAAGTCTGCTCCCATCACCCACTGATGCATCAGCCTGGGGCTTTCTTGCCTATCCCTCCCACTGAAAACCTCTTGTACTTCTCCTCTCAGCTTACCTTTTGCTCTGTCGCTATTGTGGGAGTAACAGAAAAAGTGGAAGTAAGTGATGATTTCAAACTTGGCTGCTATTCTGTGGCAAAGTTGTCAGGCTGAGGGTGTAAGACTTAAAATTTCTCCCATGCTGTTGCATGCTGTTTGTGCACTAGCAAAAGGGATTATGAAAGACTGAATAATCCTGGGATGGTGTTCTGGCCCTGACCGTTTAAGATTTTCATTCAACCGATCTTCCAGGCTTTCTGCCAGTTGAAAATTTCAAATGAAAATCAAAATTGCCTAATTGAGAGAAAGAGAAGAGAGAGAAGAGCAGTCCCCATTAGTTTCTCTTAGAGGTAAATGGTGACATGGTGGGATACAGAGCTCAAATGATTGGGCCACAGAAAGATGTAGTTTCAAATAATAAAAACAAGGATTTATTTTCTCTCTTTTTTGATGCAATGTAATTATAATGCAAAATATATTTATTTCTTAGCTGTATTATTCAATTGAGTTATTTTGACAGTGAAATTAACTGTGCCAGGAACTGCTTAGTTGTGTACAAAATTAGGACATTTTGCCAGCCATCTCTTGGGCAGTGGCACTATATTCATGAGTTGTAGAGTTAGGGCCTAAACCAGTGACTGGATGTAAAAGTAAATTTAGGTATCCTGTATCTCTCTACATTGATTTTATTTAATTTTCATGTGAGTAAGGAAAGAAGGGAGAAGCAATCTCTCTTGAGGAGGTATTCTTGCTGCCATTGGTTTTGATGTAGTCTTCGCAAGGAAAAAACCCTTTAGGTAAATGGGAGCACTGACTGTAGTACTCATCAGTACATTCTAGAAAACTGAATGTCTGGTGACATTATTGTGGATCTTACACTTTTAATAGAGAAGAGTATGAAATTCTGCATATAGTTATCATGATAAAAGGTTTCAGTTAGACAAAATCTGTTGATGTGTAGGATCCATTTTTAAAAAGTGCATAGGCATCTGTTTATCTGGACATTTTCTGTAAGACCTTAGAATTACTGAAATATGGGTATGTCTTGTCCTTTCCATCCTAAAGTTTGATTTTAAAATGAATAATTTATTTGCCAATAAAATCTTTACGGGATTAAAAAAAAAGGCATTTCTGCTTTCTCTGTTGGACTAAAGTTACCTCAAGCATTGAGTGTTTCATTACCTCAACCTGACATTTGAGCACTTCAAGAAGAGAAATATTCTGGCAGAGTCAAAAGCACAGTTGGTTCCCAGTAACATGTTGTATTTGTGATAAGTGGTTCTCAAGTATGCCAGTATACAATCTCAATCACTGTATAAGTGAGCAAAGAAGACGAAAGGAGTTTCACAGCACTTGTTTGAGAGCACAATTTTTGCGAAGTCAAAAGATGAGTACATTCTCCTATCACCAGCAAAAAATCTAATTAATCTGTTCTTTGTTTTATTGACAATACAGGTCTTCCACAGGTAGCAGAAGAGGATGTGATGTTTGTGCTTCTTTTTGCTCAATTAGAGCCATACTATTTCTTTGAAAGCTGTTTTAGGAAAAATAACTCTTCACGTGTGCTACACTGACTCTTGACTGCTCAAGGGCTAAATAATATTATCTTAGATTGAGAGTAAAATTCCCATGGGATATTTTCTGGCATGTCTCTGTGGAAATTATTGAATAGCTAGAGAAGTATGTTAATAAACATATGATCTTACTGTTCAAAAAGTAAATTATATATTCATAAGGACTTATGCCTCTTATGCTGAAACTTACCACAAAACTTAATGCAGCTATTTCCATTTTCCAAAAATACTTAAAAAAACCCTAAAACACCTTTAGTGGTACCTTTGACCTTCAACTATTTTATAAATAATGATAATTCTTAGGGTTCTTAAAGAGATTTCTAACTCCATTCTGAAGATGGGGAAACTGAGGTTGAAGAATTTGATATTCTTTCAAAAAGAAAAATAGTGAACAAAATGGGACTTGAATCTGAGCTTTTGACATCAGCTTGAATGAGCTCCTTCCTTAAATGTGTGCATTAAACCCAGTGTTCCAGAAGGTGCCCCCATTTCCGTGCTACTACTTATTGTAGGACTAAAATAGGGTTGTGGCTAAAATAGGATCTCTGGCCCTCTAACATCAGTAAAGTTGAGCCAGTGGTTGACATTTGTTTGGCACACCTGGATTCAAGTCCTCTGTTGGTTAGCTTTCTTAGAAAAATCTTTAGTACCTGGGAAGGGATGTAAGTAGAACTAGGCATCAGAACCAAGAGTGTGATTCACAATTCCATGCACAAATGTTTAGTCACCTTTTATTTTTTGGCAGTAAAGTTTTTAGTCCCTAGAGATCTGCCAAAAAAGGTTTTTCTCTTGTTGGTGCAGAGGTGATTAGTGCCTTAGTCTTGCCCAGTTTTCAAAGTGAAACTCCTCCAGTTTCCACCACCTTTCTCCCTAGACACCATCTCCTGTAGAACCTGGTGAAGCATGCATGTTTTTCACCCATCTGAAGCAAACAAATGCAACTGAACTTCACACACAGTACATTAATGACCATCTCTCCCTCTCCCCCTTTCTCTGCTTTTCGCCTTCCTGCATTGCACCAAGAATAGTATATAGAATGAAAGACTTGAGTTTTAGTTTCTGCTCTCAGAGACAGAACTATTTGCATATTTTGAATTAGAATTATTATAGAAATATTAATGTTTATAGCTCAACTATGACATATAGAACTGCTGTTTCATGAATATGGTCTTGCTATTTTGGAAAACTTAATTGCATGAGACTATTCATAAATTTGTGACATTTACTGTTAAAATCAAAATAATACTGAATGCCTCACTGCTTTTTAGTCATTCACATTTCCCTATGATAACTCTTCTTGGAGAGGATTTATTCATTAAGCTGGGCAGCTTACTGATTTTAAACTGTTT
>VXBT01006097.1:146826-195026 GCA_013400235.1 Oriolus oriolus
TGGGCATCTTTAATAAGATGGTCCTTGCTGAATGGAGCTGAAAGTGAAGACTGGCAACACTGGTACAGGATGGTAGTGTTTCTTGTCTGAGGTACTGTAGCAGAATTAGGAGTTGTAATGGTGTCTTCTGAGTCCTACCAGGGGAAGTTTATATTGATTTTTGTCTCCCTGCCCTCCTTCCACACACAGTGGGAAAAAGGCACATCAGCGTAAGTTGTAACAAATGTCAGTTTGTATTTGACATTTCTGAGTAAGAACTTCTTGTGGGCTTATGGTTCACAACTGGCATACTTCATCTAGGTTACAAGCTTAGATCATCAGATGTATACCTAAATTTGTGATCAGCTACAAGAAGAGTCAGGCAGATTTTATGAATGGTTTTGTGCTTGTGCCACTTGGAGCACAAGTGACATATGTTTTGCTTTCTTACTTTTCATCTGGGTAAGAATGTACTATATGGTAATAAATACTAAAGGAATTTTCTTTTTTTAGACAGAATTCAACTCAAGCAGCAGTATATAAGCAAATACAAGACACCCAGAATATCAAAATAAATACAACCTGGGACAGCGTTTTGCCAGTCACTAAAGTTTAGAACTTCAGAAACTGCAAACTAAGAGAAAAACAGTGTGATGTAAAAATTATCTGGTTTGCTGAACAAATTTTCTTAAAGTAAAAGGAGATACATTAAAGATGTCCTCCACATAGTATGGAAAACTTTTACAATATGTGTATGAAATGGTAAACAGCAGTGGAAAATGACCCTACTAAAATCAGACAGTGAGAAAGGTAAAATAGTTAGGAGGTAAGAACACAAACGAAGTCCTTCATCCCCTGCACTTGCTATTGCTACTTCTTCCGTGCACTGCATTCCATACTGATATGGCAAATGCTCAATTGCTCATGTCAAAAGCAAAAATGCTGATTTCTTTTTTTCCACTGCTGTCAATGAAGTCCAATATTTATAACCAGTTTCTGTCTTCATTTCCGTACCTATTCTATATAATATATATCTATTCAATATAGTGGCATGAATGTACATAGTGCTGGAAAGACTGAACATTTTCCTATGAAATCTACAGAAGTTTTAACTCCTTCAGAGAAAGATTCAAGTAGCTTATTTGCAGTTGGGCTCGAATGTCACAGACCCAGCTGTACTAAATTAGCTCCTACAACTTTGGAAGTTGTATTTGAAAGACAAATTACTGTATTAAGATTTTCTTTTCAAGTACATTCCCAGTGAAACATAGAGGTTGGAGTGTGAAGTGATCTGACAAATTCAAAAAAGTATATATAAAAATAAAATTTAAAAACTGAAATATAACTGTTTACATGGTTATTATGCAGTATGTGATAGAAGGAGACAATGATTCTTTTTACGGTATCACATGAGATCAAAGAGACTTTTAGCATGGAGATTTTCATGGTGGATTTTGTTCAATCTACTTTATGATAGCAAAAATTACTCTAAAACTAGCTCATCTGCAGATTTCAGTGTTAACCTGAGGTGCATGGTCTAAAAGGTGAGGGAGGCCATGAGACAAACAACCCTCTGAAGTACTCTGGAAACACAAGGTTTTCAGAGAATATAAAATGAAGATAAAATTATTCAAAACATATTCCTTATGCTGGCTATGTCAGACTGCGATGCTACTTGGATTATGTCAGAGGAAGCATTATGCAAGACGAGCAAAGCTTTTCATTTAGATGAATCTTTAGTAACTGCATTGCCTAACAGGTGTCACCTAGCTAATATTATTCTGAACTTACATACTGGTGTCACTGAGGGTTTTTCATAGTAGGGAGCTTTCCATTTTTACCTGCTCAGGAAGAAGGAGGTCCCAATTGGCCTGAAAAAAAAATTACATGTGCAATAATTAACTGTCCATGTATTCTATTACACAAGCTGTACCAACTTGTTAGATATTCTTTGAGCCGAGCAGGGTTTGAGCCAGTGAACTAAAAGGCAAAAGAAGGCATTTTTGCTATCTGGTTTTGTTTAGCTGAGGCAGATGGTGCACACTGCCAGCATCAAATGTCTGTGTGTGTGACAGCATTGAGTTTGTGCTGTGTAGCATTCACTTTGCTTGTGGCTGTCCCCAAGGTGTGAAAACTCCAGCTGACTTACTGGAGTATGTACTTGAGTTTGGAGAGCAGCACTTGGTCCTGCACCTGTGGATGTCGGTGTTTTTATTAACTTCCCTGAGACTGATGACCGACCCTTTTGCTAAAAAGTCCTCTTTAATTGCTTCTTTGCAAATTTGAGACTTTTAGACATGCAGAGCCAGTGCTTTTTCTCCCTTGTAGCCAACTCAGTTGTTTAATTGAGCTCAGATAACGTCCAAATCTTTGGCCATTAGCAGCCATGAATGCAGATCTTAAATTTTTCTTTTGGCATTGTGAATAGATTCTGTGCTTTGGCACGCTTCTGCAAAAAGCATCCAACAATGTGACCTGAGCACACAGCTGAGAGTCCTCTTCATAATGAATCAGCTTTGATTTCAGTAGCTATATTTTATATATTATGATATCCTGCTGAGCTGGTCGGTTGTGGAAATATGGAGTGCAGCTGTTCAAGAATCATTACAAGGCAAATAATTTTTCCCATCTATACGGTGAGAGAGAAATCCTTTTACTCACTATAGCCATCTTATTTGTAATTTCTTATGCCATTCCTGCTTCTGTCAGGAACTCCTGATCTAAATCAACAATTCTACTGATGCATACCATCGTTCAGCAAGCCTTTGAAATTTTTTTATAGTTTTTTTATTCAAGCATCCAACATAAACAGTTAGATGGTGCCATGCACTATGGTTTTCTTCAATTAAAAAATCACTACAAAGTTATGTGGTAGTGGTTCCTTTCCTCTTTCCTTCCTGTGGCTTTGAATACAACCACAAAACTTGCAATCTTGAATTACCTCCAGGGTCAAATGCATAATGTAACAACTTACCTCCTGTTTGATTTCCAAACCCTGGCACTCTGGGGATATATCTTTATTGTTGCGGTGTTGACTTGTAGCACTACAGGCTAACAAATCAATTAATCCTTCAAACCATCCTATCACCTGTCGATATGAAATTCTAGCAATTACTAGAGTGGGATGGCTGCAAAGCATCTGAAAAACATTCCCTATTGATTAGTTCATTGCTCCAGAGTATGATGAACTTGTTTAAGAAAAATTGATCTGGCAAATTGATTTTTTTTAATCAAGGAATCATATGAATGTAATTTAAGTAACAATATTTTTGCCCTCAAGAATGTGCAATATATATTTGGTGTATGTGCACATAAATCACAAAAAAAAAAAAGACAAAAGAATAAAAGGAAGGATTTTATATGAAACAGCTTCAAATTTGGAATTTTTTCTCTAAGGTTTATGGGTTGTTTTTCAAGCTCTTCCAAGCACCATTTTTTTATTGTTCAATGCATTTTTTTTCCTTTCTTTAATCAAAGTGTATTAAAAAGTGACGTTCCAAAATTTAATGAATAAATTCATTCCCTTGGGATGCCCCCTGTTGTTTGGGATATGTGCTCTCTAATCTTATGCAAGATGCAATGTTTTCACAACCAATTCCTTATAATGCAGATGATGAAGGGAATAATTAATACTTGGAAAGTATAATACAATTGCAGCTCTGCTACTGCGTCCGTACTCTTGCTGCTCTGTTTTCATTCTCTAGGAGCTAAAGCACCCAGCCCATATCAACCACAATCTTCTGCATGACAGTGCTTTCAAAGGTATTGCTCCCAGTCAGGGCATGCAAATGATCAAAGACTTAATAGTATAGCTAGAAACAAATTTCTGCCCACCTTGCCTTTTCCTCCCCACACCATTTCATACTTCTAAACTGTATAAAAATGAATGTAGAACAAACCCAGAAATTCTGTTCCTATTGGGAAAAAAATAGTAATAATTTGCCACAGAACTACTGTATTATAAAAAGTCATCCTACAAATCTTGTGCCCAGGGTTACTTACCATAATGTGTGGAACCCAGCACTGGGACAATGCAGCACAGAATATGCTGTGTCTTCAGGACATGGTCATTTAGTAATTTCTCGCTTTTGATGTGTATCTAGTTCTTCTAAGATATGCTGAGAAATCACTGCATGTTTGTTGGGTCTTCAGTGTTACTGTGTAAATCTATATGCCAAGTACTAACATTTTTTCTTCAAAAATATTACATTAAATACATTGAATATTCATGAATATACTGAACTTAAATGACAAACACAGCAGTAGCAGATCTCATGAAAAACTTCAAGTTGTCAGATTTGTTGTTAAAACAAGGGCCTTGTTTTTTGTATGTTTTCCACATGGAATATGACACGTGACTGTTTTCAGCAAAATTGCTCCTTATATATGATGATAAGCTATTATGAGTGAAACACACTCATAATTTGAAAGTGAGTAACAATACATATTTAGGATTATAGAATCATTTACCTTGGTAAAGATCTCTAAGATCATCAAGTCTAGCAATTAAGCCAACACCACAAAGTCTCGCATTAAACTATGCCACCAAGTGCCATATCCTCATGGCTTTTAAATACCTCAAAGGAGTTTGACTCAACCATCTCCCCGGACCTTTTCAGTTAAGAGATTTTTCCTAGTGCCCATCCTAAAGCTCCCTTGGGGCAACATGATGCCATTTTCTCTCTTCCTGTCACTTGTTATCTAGGAGCAGAGAGCAGCCTCCACCTGGCTACACTCTCCTTTCAGGGAGTTGTAGAGACCAGTAAGGTCCCCCCTGAGCCTCCTTGCCTCCAGGCTAAACAACCCCATCTCCCTAAGCTGCTTCTTATAAGACTTGCTCTAGACCTTTCACCAGCTCATTTCTCTTCTTTGAGGGCAATAAAGCAATGATTCATTTGAGAGGTGATTAGCAGCAGCATAACAAGCAAACTGATACTTGAACCTGAAAGAAAATATGCCCATCTGAAATCATTACACTGTGTGCTTATTTCTGTATTGCAACCTGATGCAAAGGTAAACACGTAATAATATGAGTTTTGTCTATTGTGCTTAGTAGCTCAGTGGATGTGCCTCATGTTTGAACCACCATTGTGTTAAAAAAAAAGCCTGTCAAAAGGAGAAAAAAGCCAAGTGCCTCAATTTCACCGAGGAAAGCAACAGATGTATAAATTGTTCTATACCATGGTAGACTGTTAGCTTTTAAAAGGCACAGTAATCAGTGAATGAACAAAACAGCTTGCCTTGGGAAATTATGCCTTTCAGTTTCTTTCACTTTAAAGTTTATTTCCTCAGATGTTACATGGCGTGCTTGTTTGCCGTGTCAGAGTGTTAATCACAGTGCGAAACACTCTGATTTTCTGCAAGGATAAATGAGCCCAGAAACGTTCTGAGTTCAGATCAAGTTGAATGCCATGATGGTGATCCAATCTAATTTTACATTTAAATCAATGCTTAACTGGGTGTTTAATCTGGCTCTCATGGGACTGCAATTTCATTTGAAATTCAAAACTTTGCTCAAACACCACTATGATAGTTGTTTTATAAAGTCATAGGATTGGTAGATATTAAGAACATATTTATGAAGTCACAAATCAGAACTACATGAATAGTTTGGTGAAGTGTAAAATGACCTACATTGCAGTACTTTGAGGTTTCTCCTCATGAAAAGGCAAGCACACTCACTTTTAGAATTTTTGAATGCAGTGTGATTGTAAGAAGCTTTTGTGCTCAGCTGTCTGTGAAGCTTTAAAATAGAAACATAGAGATGCAGCAGAAAATAACCTTTATGTGACCTTAGTTGTTCCCTAACAGGTGGTTTACTCTTTGTGATGACAGTGCTTTCCTTCCCTGCCTCTTTTTCAGCCTCTTTACAGGAGTGTATGTTCTGGGGACTTCTCTTCCTCCAAACCTTTGAAAATAAGTCGAAGAACAACTTGTGCATTCATGGTTTTTTTTCATTGGTTGCATGACAACAGTTTTGAAAGGAAGCAGCTCTTATTTAGCATTCATTCTATAAGTATTCTACAAAATGTAAAAATGGTAGTCACCTGAATGTCTTAGACTAAAGAGCTACACCTTTGCTGTCTTAAAGAGGCCAGCTTGGTAAGCACGTAATGTGTTGTTATGTCTGCATCCATGAGCCTGGGGTGTCAGTAGCTTGGCAATATTCCTCCTTATTTTGTAAGAACAGGGTAAGCTTAAGCTGTTCATAAATCCTTTCTGAGAAACACATCTTCAGGGTTCACCTGGAAAGGCTCCTGAAAATTGTTTGTCTGTCCCCAGCATTGTTCTAAAAGGAAGAAATGTAATGTATTGTGATTAACTACAGTAACCAGACAGAAAACCAAAGAAATTTGGCATCAACTGATTAGCATAGCTTGTATGTGAAATTGTTTTGATCAGTCTTGATCAGGATTAAATTTTTGAATCAGTACTAACAGAACAGCAAAGAAGGAAAAGCAAACAAATTGAGACTCAATGTGTCATGAAAATGTGACAATGTAGTGTCCAAAATATTTTCCATTAATGAATAATTAGAGCTCAATTGTAGAATGCTAATTGATAAAGATGATGCAGGAAGTTAATAAGCCACTAAGAAGGCTAAAACAGCATGAAGTGGAAGCTGAAATATATGCTGCAAACATGAATGTAAGTGTTCATTTTTACTTTTGAATGCACTCAGTGTCATTCAGTCCTTGAACTGCATTTTTCCTTTATAGGCCTAAGATACAGAATTTTTGCAACTACTGAATTTTTGTTAAGAAAGTACTTACCCAACTCTAACAAAGAAATGTCTTGCTTCAGTATCTAATTCTGAATGTTGTAGTGGATGTTGATATTTTTAAATGTTTACAATACTGCAACATTGCAAATTAGTATCAGCAGATATGTCTGTTGAAGCCAAACATCACTAATACAGGAGACATTTAGAAACTTGTCTGCATACTGGCATCTTATTATGCCAATATTTGTCACATTTTAAGGGTGTCTGGTGATTGAAGAATGTAAACTAATATTGTTATAAGAACATAATGGTAATTCTCTAGTAATTATTCATTGCACATTTTGGCATTTCACAAACTCATTTTAATAGTCTCTCAGGACGTGAATACGTATTTCATTGTCTCTTTCCTGTAACAATTCTGGAGTTAGAGCAAGTCTTAAAATTGTTTGTATAACTAGTTTTTGTTTTAATTCTGAGACTGTGCATTTTGGCTCTAATTTGGCAAAAGCAAAAGAAACAACCCACACAGTAATAGATTCCATTCTTGATGCATATGTTGTTTAATAAAAACATATGATGACCAACAGGCTCATCTTGGTCCTTCGAAAATTTCCAGCTGAATTTAGATAATTTAAAAAGATTTTAATAAAACTTATACTTCTGGATGTTGTGTTGCTGGCTTCTTCTTATTACAAACTGTGGGAATGCTTTGCAGTAGCTTTAAATGTGGTTTATATTAGGAATTGCAGGCAAGCAACTGCAAGTATTTTATATACTTACTCAGTTTAATGTACTCTGATATTTTCTTTTTATCTAGTCTGTCTGCTTCCCTTCCTCCCTAGCTGTTAACCTGCTCCTCAATATTCAGCCTTCAGAGATTTCAGAGATTCACCTGAGACAACAAAATCACTGTAACAGACACACAAAAGTATCCTGTGATTTCTGACCACCTACCTTTTGACCCTGTGTGTGTCAACAAGTGCACAGCTGCCCAAATTCCCTGTCTCTTTGGCTGTCTCTCTTTCCCAGTACAGTCACATTGAGACACAAAAACTAATCTTCATTAGAACTCTGATTCATAATGCAATTAATTGTGTCAGGAGGTCCTTAAGCACGCCTACCTCTAAACCATGTGCTGAACACCATAGTAAATGTTTCACAGAAGAAGACAGATACAGAAGGATCTGGTGTTCAGTGACTTGGTTTCCACTGTCGGTTTTGGGGAGAGTGAAATTTTGATGGCAAAGAAAGTATGGAAACTAAATCATAATATGTTGATCTTGTCATTATAATTAAATAATTAATAACAGTAACACAGTACTTTTTTTTTTTCCCCTGTGATTGTCTTCAGTCTCATACTTTCTGGGCAATCAGAACTGAAGAAATGTATTTTTAATTCAATACTCAATTTCATTCAATGGTAAAATTATCTTTGTGACATCTGTGGCTGGATTTCTTGTTTCCAACATGAAAACACAAATCAGAAGTATAACCCTCCCACATAATATAGTTTTGCACATTATATGTATTTGTGGCTGACGTTAAATGCTCCAAGAATTTTTCTTAAACTGAACTACAGACCACTCCTGACCCTTTATGCAGAGGTGATTTCTCTTATAATTTGGAGGATTTTGTGCATAACACATAAAAATCACTTTAAAAAGCAATAATAGAATTTCAAGACACATTTCTCTAAGACTATGTCGAAAGAATGTTTAATCCTAAAATAAATGAGTGGAATTAGAAGTGGTACTGTATTTTAAACAAACTGCATTGACTAGAATTTGGAGTTTTTCAAGTTGTTACAGTTCTCTAGAACTGAATTTTTCATATCTCTATTTTCCCATCTTTTTTATGAATGTCAAATGCTTTTTTCACAAATAGAAATGAATATTTGCTTGTATTCTAAATGCAAAATTGTGTTGTGTTTCGGATAAATTTCCTCAAGTGGTTTTCCTTCCTACTCTTACAGCCTTTATAATTATTTACTTTTTTGACAAGGTGAGCTTAAATATGAATAACCAATATTTGATTAGCATATGGTTAACTGAAAGTGTGCTGCAGGTGGACAGATATGCTCTCCAACTAGATTATGGCAAGGATCTGCAGAGGAGAATATGGGAACAGAGGCTCAAAATTGTACTGATACTCAACTGAAGCTGGATACTTAATTCCCATGGAAATCCCATCTAAGTGCAGCTCAATTTTACATCGTAGATAGTGGGTGAAGAAATATAAAATGCGCTTAAAATATTGCCCATCCTGCTGTCCAGAATCATGCCAATATTTTTGCCAGCTGTGTCCTTGTTGGGGTTTTAGAATTTTGTTGTTGTTGTTGTTGTTGTTTTATTTTCTTTTTATTCTCTTTGGGAATTTTCTCCCATACATGTTTTGGGAGGGGCAAGATACTTGGAAGAAACAAAAGATCTGGCCACAGGGGGAGGGGTCCGGCTGGCCTCTTTCGCCTGGGGGTGTCTCGTGTGTGGGGCAGAGATGCCGCGAGAATTGAACTTAAGGAAAGGGGGTTGGGTGCCACCCCTTGCTCTCTTGTTCTCTCGGCGCTCGGAGGGGAAGGAGGCTGTGGGGGAGAACTCGCCAGTGCTGCAGGTTCCTGCCTTCTCCTGCTTTCCTTCCACCGGGACCCCTCGGAGATCCTACGCCCGCCTGTCCCTGCCCGCCGGTCCTGTGCTGCTGCTGCTGCTGCTGCTTTGAGCCTTCTTCGCTACACGGTAGCTCCGCTCTGCCTGCCTGCCGGGACCTCCNATCCCGGGCCGCCATTGCCGCGTGGGCCCCGCGCTCACTCCGGAGCGCCCCCTGCAGCCGCGGGGGAACCATCGCACCCGCCCTGCGGAGGTGAAGGGTCACTGAGTTCTGTTCCTGTTTGTTGTTACTGCCATAGCTACTGCTGTTTGTTTGCTTTGTTTTATATATATATATATATATGTTAGTAAAGAACTGTTATTCCTATCCCTCATATCTTTGTCTGAAAGCCCCTTAATTTCAAAATAATAATAATTTGGAGGGGAAGGGGTTGCATCTTCCATTCCAAGGGAGGCTCCTGCCTTCCTTAGCAGACACCTGTCTTTCAAACCTAGACAGTCCTGTTTTCCCTAATCTGTCTGGTTTGTTATTATAGGTGGTTTGCTCTTCACAATAATGTCAGCGTAGGAACACCTGGAACCTGAATTTTATAAACCTTTCTCCAGACCGAGGGAAACAAGAGGGAAAGCAGCCAACTTAAATACAAACTGTTGTGGCAGACAAGGATTCATTACCATGGTGCACTCTGAGTGACCAAAGAAAGATTCAGGCTTTTCTTGGAAAAGCCATTAGAGATGTTGAGTTTTCACAAAAGGAAGGAGGATTGGCTGTTTGAACTTGTTTTCCCCGCAGAGAAAAAAGTGAAGTCACTTGTACACTGCTAAGCAAATCAGCTGAGATGGCTTCCGCATAAAAATCAAAGATGGATTGGCTTGTAATGGAAGTAAAATAAATGTATATGAACTGTTCTTTGGTCTCAAGAAAATGAAAATATTAGCCAAACTTGGGGTATCTCTATTTAACTCTTATCTGTAACAAAATATGCCTGTTTTCTAGTTTATGCCACCAGGAAATAAACAACACCAAGTCTACCAGTACTACTGGAAAAGGTAAATGTGAGAACTTCTCGGTTTAAAAGTGTTCTAAAGTTTTACTTCTGTGTAATGAAGATTTTTAAGTTACCGTATTCTTCTGCGATAGCTTGCAAAGCAAGAATATTTCATTTTTGAAAATAGATGAAGGGTTTGAGCCAAAGATCAGTTGTGTTCTCCACTATGGACTTGCTATCTAAAGGATGTCTGATCTAAAGATTCATGAACTTTGGGGTTTGAAATCTAGGCTTGTTGAGATGTAAGTGGATGGCCATACTGTGTGGCTGTGCTGCTCTTCTGTTTAGATCAAGGACCCGTGAACACAAAAGTAATTGTGTCTCCCTGCAAATATAGGAAGCTGAGCAGCAGAGCTTGCTCACCTGCATACCCGAAGTCTGAAAAACCTGCAAAGTCCTGTTTGGTTTGTTTTGAGTAAAATTGTAAGCCTTTCATTCATGAGGAACACTTTCTAGTACCAATTTTGGAGCATTGCCATTCCTTGCTGTTTTGTCACAAAGTGATAATAGTCCAATGTTTACCTCAGGCTCTGGTTTCTGAGAACAGGTATTAAATAGAAAACAAATCTTTCACTGAGGGTATGAGGAAACAAGAAGAAAAGTTTATTTACTTCTAGCTATAGAGAAAAATTTGAAATTTGGCCTTGGATCGTCCTAAAGAGTCAAAACGAAGGTGGTAAGTGTAAAGATATGACAGTACCTTATTTTCTCCTCACCCCTACTTTAAATTCATGATATTTTCATGATAAAGTTCATGATAAAGTCAGGTTTAAGGTATTTAGCCTACTAATTTATGACAATCTGGGAAATGACGAAGATTAACTATGTAAGCCAGTGCAGACAAATCTATTTTGTTGAGCGTTGTCTTTCAGTAATTCTCCAGGGTGGCTTTTACATAAACTTTACTTTTTCTTACAGACACATAATTTTCTAGCTGGTGTTCCTTGAAGCTCTCCACCCTTTGCTTACTGTCAAGGAGTTGAAAATAATTAGGATCAATCACAGACATACATATTCCCTTTGCCGCTGCTTTGTCTCTCTAAACATACAGACTTTTAAAGCTGTTGGGCTTTGCAAAGAGAATGCAAAGGTGTTCTCTTTTCTAGCCAAAATCCACACTATGCAAGATGACAGGAATGAAGGCTATCTTGAAGATATATGGTACTACTGGACAGCATATTATACTTGTAGAGTGTTTTAGGTTTCAGCATTTGAAAAGATGCTGAAATGAGCGTTTCCTCATTTTCTAGAATGGCTTTCAGTGAATGAAGACCTTACATTTACTGTGTTTCAGTGAGCTTCAAGATGATGTTTTCCCCACATTAAAAAAAAAAAATAGTTATCTTTCTAAAGTAGAATAATATAAGAGAAACCAGAAGACATTTGTAAATTTTCACACATACATAAAAAGTAAAATAATTTTAAACTAATGCTTTGATTTTTAAACACTAGTTTAAGGATCAAATATATTCCTGTCATTAACAAGATCTGTAAACTTACATGTGAATATCACTTGCTGTGACTTAAAAACTGTATGATAGTATAATCAGACTTTATTTGGGGGGAATTCTTACTTCTTGTTTCCTTTTTAACAGGTGTGGAGGGAAGGGGATTGGTTCAAACAAATGTAGCAACTGAATAGAAGCACAAAGCTAAATTACTCTTTAATATATAAACCAGACTTTACATTCTGGTAATCCCTTACTCTAGATATCCTAACATATCCTGCCTCCTAATTTTGCAGAGAAAATTACTTCTGATTAAAGGCAAAGTTTGGGTTGGAGGCTAGTTTGGACTTCAAGATGCTGAACAGGCATGGCAAACATGAATGTTAAAGAGGTGATGGTTTCCAGCCAAATAGGTCTCCAATCTCTTTGTTTCTTTCTACTGCTGATGACTTTAAAGTCTGCCATTGACACTGAGCCAACAGCTTGCTCTTGTTCCTTGTCAAAAGAAGGTCTCTGGAACAGGGTCAGATAGATGCATGTTGGTTTCTAAATGGACAGACCTTTTTGGCAGTGAGCAGAGTGATAAAAATATCCGGAAGTGTATAGAGAACAAAGACAAAGAGAATGACAAAAGGTAAAAGGGACACCAGAGTTTGAAGTGCATAAAATCACACCCTGCATGTTTCTGAATTTCTACCAAACATCCTTTTTTTGTCTATTGCCATTTTCTGCAGTGTTTTGGTTTCTTAGTCAGGACAGGCCATTAGGGGAGTTCTGGTGAGAAATAGTTGTAGGAACAGGCACAGACACAAAGAATAAAAGAAAACAATGATTTTAAAAATTTATTTATTTAATTATATGTCTGAATTAAATAAATTTCCAAGTAATTTTAAATAAAATTAGATATAAGCCATTAGATAAATGTATAATCATCAACAAGGTCAGGACATTTGCATGGAGGATAAGCATTAATTCTCACTTTTAAAAGCAGTTTAAGGAATTGTCAAACATAGACACTCCTTGTGGCAAAACCAGCATGAGAGTCCTGTTCCTGATTACTCAATCTAGCTCTGTGCCACAGTTTATTATTCCCCAAGTTCAAATGATGCAAAGGCATGTGAGTTCTGGCTGTAAATCAGACTGCTGCTGTTTAAGAACTCAGCAATAATCTGTTAAACACCTTCTTTAGAGATTTAATTTGCAAGAGCAAATACTTGGGTTCTTAACCACTGTTGTGCTTTCCTCCTTTTACACAACCATGATGGCATCTGCTGTAATGGTGCAGGTAATCACTCTTCCAGAGGACTGAAATACTGAACATCATTTTTCCTTCTTTTGAACAACTAGAACATCTTTCATGAATGTTTGATTTTTGAGCTGTCAACTAGGACTAGAGCAACAGAAAACTCCCCATACCATAGTCTAGTTCCCACAAGAACAGTGTAATATGTTAACATTATTTTTAAAAATACCTGTCAAACAGCAAGTTAAATTAAGGAGATAAAGCTGAGAAGTCAGGTGGTTTATGTGTTCTGTTGGTCTGCTACTGGTACTTTAGTCAGTTTCACACATTTCTACTGCAAAGAAAACCAGCCATTCAAATGTTTCTATACAAAATCAGTTGTAGAGAGGGTTGAGGATTTTTTGACCATCCTGAATCAAATACTGTTATAATCTGTACCATGGTTTGAAAAACAAATGTATGAAAATTAGGCTTGAGAAGTATAGAAAAGATGCATTGGTATGATACATTGTATGTCTAAAGATCTGGGATGCAGCCCCTTAGTTTTCCTCTTCTACCTCCTTTCAAGTACAGATTTTTTTTTTTTTAAGGAAAGATCATATTTTTCCTCTTTTTCTATTTTTTTTCACTTACAACAAATGAAAAGTGGTCTGCCTTTTGAGTGTTTTCTCTTTCATGTTTTGCTAACCTGTTTTTGTGCATATAAATTAGGCTTCTGCAGTTACAGGATGTTATTAGTTGATGTTACAAGACATCCTAGACCTCACTGATCATGTTTGTGGTACTGGATTGAAGCTTTAGGCACATTAGTTTCCAGCAGTGGCCAGCACAGAGTCATAGAAGGGTTGGAAGGGACCTTAAAGATCATCTAGTTCCAATCTCTTTGCCATGGGCAGAGATAATTTTCACTAGACCAGGTTGCTCAGAGCCCCATCCAGCCTGGCCTTGAACTCTTACAGGGATGGGGTATCCACAGCTTCTCTGGGCAACCTGTTCCAATGCCTTACGACCCTCACAGTAAAGAATTTCTTGCTGGTGTCCAATCTAAACCTACTCTCTTTCAGTTTAAAGCCACTGGCCCTTGTCCTATCACTACATGCCTTTGTCAAAAGTCCATCTCCAGTTCTTTTGCATGCCTGCTTTAGGTACAGGAAGGTTTCTACCAGGTCTCCCTGAAGCCATCTCTTCTCCAGGCTGAACAGCCTCAGCTCTCTCAGCCTGTCTTCATAGGAGTCTGTCACTTTCTTTGTTTCCTTTTGCCTTTAATTCAACTCAGCCCAACTTCCTCCTGTCTAACCTTACCTTTTTCTTTCACCTCAGGTTTAGACTGTTGCAGAATGACAGTGTTCAGTCTCTATAGCAAAAAAACCCATGTTAACCACTTATAAATATGCTTGCATGATTCAAAGATTCTGTAAGACACTAGTGGATGCTACAATGATATTTATTACGTGAAGTTAAACTCACATTAGGATAAACACAATGATGAAATTATTGATGTTCTGGAGGCAAGCTTTCCCAAGCGAAATATTTATTGGGTTTTCTTTTGGTTTTGCTTTTTGTTTGTTGGTTCCCTCCCCTCTCCTCCCAAATCTTGCAAAGCTTTCAAATCATTTTCATAAAAAATGAAATTTAATTCTACTACCTGCAGACTAATTAGGAGTGGCTGTCTTCATTCTCCTTCCTGCCCTCACAGGCACCAGTAAAAAGTAGATCACTTTTCTTTTAACTGCAATTCAGTTATAGCTTTTATTTCTATTATGTGTGAATGAAAATCAGTCTTTTATTAAAAAAAACTTAGTTCAAATTAGACTTCATGTTGGTCTCAAACAAGATTTTGAAATATCCATCAACTCTTAAAAGAAAAGCAAAGAAATAACTTTCAGTAAACACACCAATGAGTACAAAAAAGAGTTGCAATGGCGTACATAGCTCAGAGGACATCTATAGTTGAGATACTGGGCATTTGAGCCATAGTTTTGAAACGTGTGAAGTTACATAATTAAAGGACATAATTTTTAGCACATTCTTAGTTTCATCGCCTTGGTTTTTTTCTTGTTTAAAGGATGGATCTTCATGTGCTTTTATTTTTATAAATCCCTTCAGGGTTAGGAACCTTGTAAATTAGGTTTGACTTTATCTGATTTTTTGCCTAAAAATTTCTTTCCAAATACTTCTTTCCATCCAAACTTCCCCAAGATAAAACAAAATTTTTCATTCTTTGTCACATCATATTTGTATAATGATTTCTTCTGGAATGAAATACAAAAATCTGTTGAAAAGTACTGACATCGCTTTGCCATTTAAAGAGAAAAATAAAATTTATTAATTTATTTCACATCAAATGAAACCTAAATGACAGAAATTTCTATATCTTAAAGGCATTCAAGAGTTGACAGGAATTACAAAAACATTTGTGCTAAGAAACATAAGGTTATACATGACTGTATGAACGTTCCTATAGTCACTGTACATTACACTGGGGCACATTGTTTCTTGATAAATTTTTTGCTTTGTTCTTGCTGTTCCCCAAGACTTGCTGTAGGTGTCTAGCTGTAGGAATGAACTACATGGCTATGTGATGTAGTGTGCTATCACACAGCATTTCAGAGGTGCACTATGCCATCCATTTTGTGCAGTAAGCACCCTATACAAATGAAGCAGGAAAGTCAGGGCAAGCTGGATGGGTAATTTTCTAGAGTATTCAGGGAAATGGTAGCTGTTACAGTTCACTGACTATTCAAGGTGCTTTGGCATTTATATCATTTTAAGGTATTCAGAACATTGTAACCAAAACCCACTGAAGTGGCCTGATCCTGTCAGTTCCTTTTCATTTACTACAGTCAGATTTTTCACATAAATTTTAGCTACATCTCTCCTGTGAATAAGAGCCAGAAAAAATTGGAGGAATGAAGCAAAAAGTGATAAGGACTAAATGTTCTAAGCTCTGGTAACAAAAAGATAATGATTTATGTCTTTATCAATGAATACCTGCCATTTTTATACAGCAACAGAGGAGCTAAAAATGTTTCTTAGTTATATTCAGTACAAACTTCTGTTTGTACAGATACTAATAAATAAATACAACATTTCTAACCTTTGTCTCTCTAACCATTTTCAAACATTAATTTTTGAAATCCTGGTTAGAAATGAAAAATCATATATGCAGTAAAGCACATGCAAATAATTACTGTGGCTGTATCTTGATCTTAAAATCAACCTAATATGGAGTTCTGTCTTTTTCAAATCCTCCTAAATCTTTAATCTTAATACTTGCAGTGACATAGACATGTACTTTCTTGAAGTTCTAATTACGAATAGTAGTAAAGATATACTCTCTTTCAGTACTGTAGAAATTCTATTTTTGTTCAAATCCAAATTATTGTCAAACATTTTGTGTATGTGTATGCTGCTGTGCCTAGCCAACAATGCTGACTCTTGTCAATAAAGTAAGAAAAAAACCAAAAAGATCATGAGAGGTATAACATTTCTTCAACTGAAATGTTATTATATTTTTTATTAACAGACAATCCCTAAAATCAAATATCTGGTGTCTTTAAAGAAAGCTTTTTCAGTATGGGGAGTAATAAACAGGTTCTGTGTGTTCGGTGTGATAATGAAAAGTGAAACCTTTTCAATGAGGTTTCCTTTTACTCAACTGAATTGGCGTTTAGCACACCAGACCAAAAAAACCCAAAAAAACCCCCAAACAAACAAAGCCCCCTCCCCAAACCAACCAAACAACCAAAAAACCAACCAAAAAAACAAACCACCAAACCTACATTCCTACATCTGTACTACAAGGGACACTCTTTCAATATTGTACCAGCTACAGGCAAAAACCAAAAAATACCACAATTATATTTTCTTACCGGGGGTGACCTCTAGTGTGAAACAATGGCATTTAGCATTCTTTTGGGTTTGAAATGACAGCTTTTTGCCAGTTACACTGGATTTCTCATGTTTTCAAGTCCATGTGTAGAGTATCAAGGTACTTAATCATTAAAAGCACAACCTCTGGCCCCTACCCCTGGAGTAATTCTGTCTTTTCAGTCTAGTGTTTCCTTGAAGTGTTTGTTTGCTGATATTATCTGTAAAAAGTCCAATAACATTTCTTGCCCAAACACTTTAATTCAGATTCTGTCCTGTTATTTACGGCACCAGTGAAGCTGTTAGTTATAGCTATAATTAGCTCTTCATGCATTCATTTCCTCTCTACCATTCAGCTCCATGAATACATCTATGCTAGATAAAACCCACGAAAACAAGTTTTTTTAAATAATTCACAGAGAAAACTGTATTAATAAAAGCCAAATTTACCAAATGAAAATGTGAAAACCAGAGTACTTTCTTCTAGAACAGTTAATTATGCAAGAATAGTGTGGCCTTTTCCATTCCAATTTGTCTACAGATGTCTTCCCTCTCTTAGAGCTAGACGCTCCCTGTATATTCATCTTTGCAGAAAGCATATATTTATAGGCTTTTGTTTGTTTGTTTTTTTAAGTTGAAGGCTATATCCACAGCAAAGCTGACTTTGTAAGTAATTGCATTATCCCTTGGACTGTGTTCAGTAGAGGCATGAGTTTATATGCATTACAGTATGACATGCTTTACTCTTACTTGTCCCAATAGTTGTAAAATCGTTGCTGAATATTAATTTTCCTCTTTGCTGAGAGACTTGTGGAATTACTGCAATTCCAAATGGTGCTATCAATATCCGTAAGAGACGCAAATTACTGAGATTATCTTCTGTTCATTAACATGGCGGATGTTAGTATAAAGATTATCAAATAATAGCAACATAAAAAATAATTTACTGAGCACTTTTATTATCTAATTGTAAATTTAACCCATGTGGGCTTGTGAGGAAAGGAATATTACTGAATGAAAAAATAGAGATATTAGTTTGAAGTAAATGTAGATCAATGTTAAATGAAGCATTTTAAACTTCTGAAATTCATTTAGAAAACTGTTTATTCTCCTTGAGGTCCTCATCTTTGGTTATTTTGTAGCCATGATGTTCTTGGGATTTGTCCAGTCCAATCTTGTAAGCTAAACAGATCCTAGGCTAAGTATATGCTAAGGAGTCCCTTGAGTACTAAGTATGTGGACGTGTAATGCACTACATACTCTGCAAGAGGTGGACTGGCATTTAATCAAGTTGGTGCGATGGCCAGTAGAGACCATTGCTTTAAATTACTTTAGAAGTTTGCAATGGAATAGGACTGTTGCAAGTTGTGTGCTCATTACCTTAAAAGCATTTAAAAAAGCACATCAGATTGTTCATGTTTCCTTTTTGAAGGGTGTTTTGAGATCTGCTGGCATGCCAAAACAATGCCAATGTTTCAACGCTCTTAGAATAGCTCAGCATTTCAAAAGTTTTCTGATGAGGTGCAGCCCCCAATGGTCACAGCTGCCCATCATCCCAACCCCGCCTCAGACGGGGAAGACTCCTCCTGGGAGGAGGACTCTGGGATGGAGACCAGGGTATAAGCCCCTCCCACCTCCTAGAAGATTCTGCCTGGTTTGGCCGATGATTTGTTGTTTCTGGTTGTACCCCACCCCCTATTAATTTCATTGGCCCTTGGACCCTCAGCTCTTCCCCTTTCCCCTTTCCCCTTCCCTGGTTGGTTGTTGCCCTAAACCCCGCCCATCTGGGCTTCCCCTTAAAAACTCTGTGCACCACTGTTCCCTTTGGGAGCTCTTTCCATGCTTCGAGTTTTCTCTGAGTTCCTGTCCCTCTACCCTCAATAAACAGAGACCTTGGGAGCTCCCCTCCTGCACCCTTTGCCTCCTGTGTGCTTCTTGGAGTTCTGTGTTCCTCCTCGCGCTGGACCTTGCCTCTTCTCAGCAAACCTACCGCCCCAGAGACCCCCGAGACAAGTGGCACCCCCAAGGCTTGCCAGGGTCCTGGCTCCGGGAAGGTGCCGGAATCAAGGACACGCGGATCTCGAGGCAACAGTTTTCAAAACAGAAGCAAGCAGTTTGAACTTTTGTACAGTTTCCCTCGAAGTTGATTTTGGCATATCTATTTCAATTACTCTCTCCGACCATTCCTTCCATACTGAGCCATAAAACTTTTTTCAGGTGTCAAACAATTCTGAATCTTCTGTTCATTCATTGACAAACGTCATCTTCTTCATTGCTTCTACTGCTTTTATGCATCTTGAAAAATATTTTAAGCCGGTCCTATTTTCTGCCTTTTCTTCTTGCACAGATAAATATACAGCCCCCTCATGGAAACTGCCATAGGTTAAAAACCTCTTGTGCTTCCAGTTCAGCAGTTAGATTCCTACCTACAGCTAAGCAAAGGGACAGAGTTCACCTTCATCTGGAGTGAAACAATATTAGAAGATTAGGGAAATAAGATCTGTGTTTATCTATATCATATTGATATTGAAACTGACCTAACTTTGGAGTGCTGTTCTTTCAAAGACTACAAATCCTGAGATCCAGGTGGATGGAAAATACTTTGGATAGGGGATCCAAATATTTGTTCAGTTGCTAGTGGTACGTGTTTGAACTTACCTAATAACTTGCAACAGAAACCTGAATTATTGGAGTTTTCCTCAGCTGAATTCCATTTATAGTCAGGTAGACATATACTAGAGTGTGCACTATGCTTAAACTTAGTTGTTACCTCTCTTGGGAGTTGAATCTGTCGTGACAAATTAAACTGAAACTTTTCTGCAATTAAATTATAACTATTTTAATAACACTAACCAGAAATTTCAGAAATACCATTCCCTTTGCCATGAACTTGCATCGATTCCAAACCTGATCTTCACAGAGTTGTGCAGAGGACTTTACTGAAGGGGTGAATATGGTTTTCTCAGTCCACTTCTAACTAGGCTTCCAAGGAGGATTTTTCCTAGTTGTGGAATATTTGCTGGTACATAGTTAGTATAAGTCAAGTCCAATTTACTTTGTAAATGAAGGCTTGTAGAGTAAGTGGTATTTGATACGCTTTTCCTTTGCACTCTTGTATGGATACTAAGAGTACTTGAATGGGTTCAGTCACAGTGCGTTTTCATTATCTCCAAGTATTAAAGCCAAAGGCATGCAAGTGTTCTAAGGTACTTCAGCATTTCCCAGTCATATAAAGGTGGTGACTTTGGAGACTCCCCCTCTTCTATCCAGAATTATATCTTGAAATATGTTATAGAGAGCCTCCATTTAGCTTGTAACCTTGTTTAGTCAGATACCAGTTAGTAATTTAAAATCCTGTGTAACTCCTGGACAGAAGTATTTTCCATTTACTAGAAACATTCAAAGCAGTTTTCCTTTCCTCAATTCTTTTTTTGGTGCAAAACACACCAAATGTAATTTGTGTGAATACCATCTTATGTGCATAGTGTAAAAATTCTCATGCTGTCATTGCAGAAATTGCATATTTCTTTTGTACAATTTTCCTTTCTTCTTTATATTTCTCTTTGATCCTTACACTCTTCAGAATGAGTGCAGTCCAAAAGAATTATTGAATTTGTATGCAGATTCAAATAAAAGCTTCACATATCTTCTCATGCAAAGAGATGTGGGATACCTCCGCTGAGAAGTGAGAAACACAATGGGATTGATTTTGGCACAGGCAGTGTTGTGTTACATACATTTCAAATGTTTTGTTTGTTGGGGTTTTTTTAAGTAGGCATCCAAAGTGATTCCATATCTCCTAATTTCTGAAGTCACTTGAGCATTTGAGCAAATATTACTCCTTATTAATGATGAATGACTAAATAATTGGAACATTATCACAAGGCTATTCATACAGTTTCTATGAAGAGTTAACTCTATGACCCTGCAATACTCCATTCTGCTCCTAGTCAGCCAGTTTATTAAATAGGGCCGATTTTTCTGTGAAGTGTATCTTAAAATATCCTATAATTAAAATAATTGTATGTATTTTAGAAAGATATTTTAAGAAGACGCTTAATTTTGCTTACAGCATATTTACAACATTAAGAAACACAAAAGTTTTCATTCATGCAGTCTTACAGCAAAAACAATGTAATTCATTACACTGGAAAAAGAATTCACTCTGGCTTGTCAGATTCCATGCTGCATTTAAACCACTTAAACCACTTCATTCACATTTCTAGAGATGTTTTATTAATTACCGAACCCACTCTGGTTTGCAAAATATTGTGGGGATGGTCTTCACAGATCTGCTAACAGGGATCCACTGAAGTTGTTTGAAGCCAAGAGCTACCACTGTGCTGGTTTAGGTCAGATATTATGTACTTAAACAAACATCTCATTTCAGAAATGGCATTATCCATGATATTCTGGAGTTCAACCTCTCTTATTTAAGATCTTTTTAACAGTCTACTAAATTAATTTGCAACTGTTGCTTGGGATTAAATTTTATGCATATTATTTCAAGGAAGTGCAAGTTAGTGAAACATGCTTGACTTCTAGAAAATTGTACTGGCACTGCAAGTGGACTTGGCTTGAATAATGAAGTTAGAAGTATTACTGTGTTAGCAAATACAATGCATTCTAGCACAGTCATTATCATCGTACAGCAGTCTGTATTGCGTTTTTCATTCTGACAGCCATACCGTCTGCTGCACATCACCACGCACTTTGACCTTTTTCACCTGTCTTTTGTTCTTGCCATTTTATATTGCTGCTTTCTCAGGCTCTGTGCAAAGGGTTGACACAATTACCTTGACATCTTGAGATATAATGATATTATTTTTCATGGCTCATTTTGGCCACAATAAGTCAGCTCACATAACTTTTGTCTTACCCCTTTGTGCTTACTTAACTGGTCTTAATCTGAAGTTTTATTGCTTGTTTTGGCATCTTGTGCCACCCAGTTTCCCCACAACCACTCAACCTGTGTAGCCTTAATAATGCTTATTTAAATTTCAACGTACAAAATTCAGTGTACAATTTTTAGTATGCTACCTACAACTTAGTCGGTTTGTTTGTGTGTATAGCTCCTGTATAGCCTGGTGGGCTTTTTGATTAAGTCCATGACACTTTGCTGACTAGTCAACCAGTTACATATTACTGGTTTGCTATTTAAAATAAAATTAAGAGATCAAGACAGATAACATTAATTATAATTGGACTTGTATGGGAGCATGAAGCTAAACTAATACAAAATGCTGTTGCCCATGAGAAGAAATGTCAGAGTCCTGCAGAAGTAGCTTTGGGCCAGCATGGTGAGGCAGTTTGCACAAGGAGAGCAGCCTTGGTTTTCAGAAGGTATTTAAACAGAAAAAAAATTTATGTTGAAAGTGAGGCATTTCAGTCTGTCTGTATTGGTCTTTGCTGCAGTGAGCCATCAACTTTTGTTTACTGAAATCCGCTTCTGCATTCATTAATGGTTTGTTTCTTAAGAAGTGAATCTGTACCTACGTGAAGATTACTTATATGCTATTCTGAGCCTGTTTTTGCTTGATTCAACTGAAAATACTCCTGCAGCCCAAGACCAGTCTTTGCTTCTGACTGTTCCATGCCTTGCCCCAGTGTGTCAATATAATGGAGCATTTTACTGAATTTGCACAAAGGAGAATAGTTCTACTAGTTCTTATAAATTGTAGCTAGAGTTCATGACAATCAACAGCCAATATTTTAGCTCCTGTGCTGAAGATTTTGCTAAAATAGAGTAAGTGTGAAAAAAGTAAGTGTAAAGTCAAGAAATGGGTATGAACTAAGAAATAAATGGAGAAAATTTTTTTCTCGGCAAGTTGTTTTATGAATCTGGGCTTTCTTCAGCAGCACAGAAGCCATTCTCCCATGCTCACACATTCACATCTTCCCATGGACATACTTTTCCTATAACCAGTTCCATTCATATGGATTTTGGTATAGTGATACATACTTCTCCTTGGAATTCAATGCTGCCAGTAATTAGAATTTCAATACATTTAATATTCTTATGTATACATAAATGGATGATATAATGCATATAGAACATAAATAATTAGCAAAAAGTGAGTGTGGAATTTTATAGGACTCTGCTTATTTTTCTGCTAATAAAATCTTTCTGAAATTGAAGATGTATTATGATGCATAAATATGATTTTCTGCACAACATAGGTTGCATACTCTCAAAGTCAATGCAGTCCTCACAGAAGTAATATATTATTTTAATTCTACATTGTGTCTTGTCAGTTCAAAATAATCAAAATAGTGATAGCAAATGACTTCCAGCTATGTGGACAAGAACATAGTATTTCCATATTCCTTTATCATGTTTTTTACATTGGATCTTTTGTTTGCTACACAGGAACAAATTGGTTAGGCTGAATGATGCCTGAACCTTATCTCATGTCTAAATATTCTTTTCTATGTGAAATATTATGAAGAGCTGGTATTTTTATTTATTTTAAGCAGTAACATTTTTCATTCTTTCTGATTGAAAAATTACGTATTCAAACTGTAATGATTAATTTTTTTTTTCATTTTAGTATAACCAAGTTGCTTGCTTTGCTAACAAGAGCAGCAGCTGGAGAGTGGAAGTTGCCTGTAGAATACTGTTTCTTACTCATTTACAAGCTGTTTATGTGACAGTTATAACCTAAGAGGAATCTAACTGACTTTTTTTCAAACACTCATGTTTCTTCATTGGAATAGCCAACATATTTAGAAGCTGTTAGTGATCTTTTGGTAATAAATTTTTTCCCTACAATTATGTGTCATTGTCAAAAACTGTTACCTCATTTATAAGCTATTAATTATTACTTCATTTCTCTAACGTACCAGCATTTCTTGCTGTATTTCTCCCTTGCTGTGTAAACAAAATTCCATGCCACATTTGTGTTTAAAAGCCTTATCCTTCACTTTCATAGTGCAGCACCTTCCAATATCTTTTCCTGGCCTGGCAATCCATACAGGGGATACAAACACAAATACCATGTGCAACTTCAAAGCTGTATCTTCAGAGTCATATTTTGACCATTGATGGTAAAGATACACCTAAGGACAGAAGTTTGTGGAGAGGTGATGCAATATTCGTTGTTCAAAGGATTAGAAAAAGGGCTGCCTGGAAGCTGCCTGGCTTACTAGATAGAGCACAGTATTCCATCTCCACTGGTACCTGGGTTGAAAGGCCATGATTCCACTTCAAGGTCTTATATAATTCTCCCCAGCCATTTACTTCTGTATTTTTACTTGCTTTTTCTATTCTTTCTTTGCTTGATCCAAGGGAACGACTTGCAAGCTTGTCTCAACGTTCTCCTCTCTCTGTGCTCTCATAACTTCTTCCATATGGCCTGGTTTGTCTTTATCCCACTTCGTGAAGCAGTCTGACAACCCTTCACACTCTTTTTGAATGACTCGTGAAGACACACAACTTGAGAAAAGAGAATGATAAATGTTGGCCTATTCATCCAGTGACTAGAAGCATGTCTATATGCATAAGAAACTTATGAGTCATGGGGCTGACAAAATGTATTCTTGGCTTTTACCCTTTCTTTTCAATGATTTCATCAATTCACTCTTTTCCCTCCCACTCCCTTATGTATGTACTGTCAATTAGACTAACATTTTCAAAGCAGGGTCATTTTTTTATATGTTTATGGAGTGCTCTACACGTCAAACTTATACACTTGTGATGTGTTTTTACCCTGTCATGTGGTTATAATGCACATTTTAAAGGTAAATATGTTTACTTGAAGTCCTTCTGTATTATTAAAGATTCTTTTGTCTTCAGGGATGCGAATTAGGTGATAAAAGTGAATGACTACATTAATTTCACTTTGTCTCTTTAGAAGAAGAAAGTTTTGATATATCTTCATTCCAGTGTCAAAAATGTGTGTTACATAAAACCTCTGTATCTTCCATTCCTCTTAATTCACCTTGAGGTGTGGTTGTGCATTTGAATATATTACTTAACTTGTGAGACTGAAAAAAAAAAGTCATACTAATAGTTCTGAAACGTGTTGGAAGGTTTGAGCTGTTACTGACTGAAATGTGTGGAAAGTTTCCCACTGATTTCTGTGGGTGTTCAGTCAAGTTCTGTATGTTCTTCTATCTTCATGCTTCAGCTTTTAGCAGTTTGGCAAAATTTCAGAGCTGCAAACCTTTTCCCAAGTCTAATGTGGTTTTTATGGACTCGAATTTTAAGTATCCCTGCTTGGCTGGCATGGCGAACTTTAATATTATGTTTACAAGGAAATAACTAAATAGATAGAAGTTCCTGTCTCTCTTCTTCAGTTTTATTGTAGTCAACATAATTTTGGATACCTCCATGCTTCCTGTGTGCCTGAATCTTCAGCAGAAGCTCATGAGTTTCTCTTAAATGTCTGAGAGCACACCAGTGAAAGTTTCATGTGGATGCCAGATCAGAAGTTAGGGCTGAAAATCCAACTTTGAGCTGTCATTAGGCTAGCTAAAGTTAGAGTTCGAACTAGTAAAAGAAACCTCTTCAACTGGCTATCTCAGTTTCAAGAGTAATGAATCCAGTGTTCAGTAGGAATTTGTTTACAAGGCCTGCCACTGCTGCTGAGCTAAGTGGCAAAGTACCCACATACAGATTGAAGCCCTAGCTGTGCTAATCTATGTTCAATAGAAGAAAAGTATCAATGTTGGCAAATTTATATAAGAAGAGAAGAGTAATTCAAATCCAGGATAAAAGTAGGAAGAAGAGCAGACAAATGCCTGAGTAATTAAAGTAAGAGTGAAAGGATACAGAAGCAGTAAAGCAGAAGCATAAGGTGTAAGACAATATCAGCTCATCCTTTCATAGTTTCAAGTACTTCAAAACCTCTTGAGTGTCAAGGTATAATGGAAAGTGGCAAATACAAAAAGCCCACACCAAAGCCTAGCAAAAGGCATAGATCATTGCAGACACTTTGGGTATGTGGGTCTCGGAAACAAAGGTCACCCTGCTTCCCTTCCCAAATGCTACCAGAAAGCTTTCTCAGAGTGCAGTGGTTTTATTTTCAAAAGCCTGTTGTCAGTGATTGACAAGGTTTCCGCCTCCAGATTTCTTCTGTAACCATGTTTAAAAACTTGGAACTTGCATCCTGGCACTTGTAATGAAAATTCACCAGAACTCAGGGAAGCTGAATATCCACCAGTGGGTTTTCTGTAGAATATAGTAGCTATCACTGCACTTGGCAGCTAAACAAATATAAATATTTTTATACTTATGATACATTTACAATACTTTTATTTTTACCATGGAAGACAGATCCTATTGCACTTGCATGCAGAAATATTATTGTTCCAAAGGGGTATTACAAGGTCTGTTATATAAGTATGTGGTTTTGTCAACAAGTGTGATACCATGGGCATTGAAGATATCTCTTACTCAAAAATTTAGAGTAAAAATCCAAATTACTTTTCTTGCTCTTTTGTATCTCCTTTTCTTCCACTAATTTGGTAGCTGTTGTTACCTCCCATTTCATATATGGATAAAGATGGGAGTGAAAAAAAGAAACCAAGTCACTTTCCCACATTCACATGGTTGGTAGAATCGAATGTATTGATTCAAGATTCCCTTTTCTTCTTTTGGCAGCAGAAAACAAAGCATGTATTTGAGGTAAAACTCTACTGTATCATGAATTTAAGATTAAAAAATCCCAAATATATCGGATCTAAACCACCCAGATAATGATCCTTTGACACCTGTACACTTGTATGAAGACCAGAGCTGTGTGCCCAGGAGTATGATTACCCCATTTGCTGCATGTGTCCACAGGCATTTAACCATCTCTTCCTCATCTTTTGTGTCTGTAGCTTGTTCAGCAGTCACAGCGTCTTTCTTACAGGACAAAGATCTGGTCAAACTTTCATTGAATTCAGAAGAGGTTTTGCCATTGATTAAAGTGAAAGGAGTGCTTTCCTAAGTGAACATAAAAGCTGAACTAATCTCTCCCCTCATAGGTCATTCGGGCAGGTCAGGCTTGGAGCACTCTAGTGGGAAGGCTTGCACTATTTCATATTTCCCAGTAGCACTCCTGAATAAGTCAATGAGTTCAGTCTCTGGGGCATTCAGTCTAATACCTTTCAAGATAACTAAATTCTCTTTATAAGTGATTTTATAGCTGTAATTTGAATATCTTCAGTCCATCACCAATTGCTTTGTTCAACAAATTGCAGAAGGAAATCTGCCCTTACTGCACAACAGAAGTTTTTTTTAAAAAAACTACCAACAATTTGAAACATTTTTTCTTACCTCCTGCTGGTTTCTCCAAAGTCACTTGACAGAATTTTTGAAAGACATGGGTAAAAGGAGAAAAGAATATTAGTGTTGGTGTATGCACTGAGATCTTATCTGGGTCGTGCTTGAGTAACTAGAGTCCAACCTTGGCAAGTAAAGGAAGAAAAACATGACAGCAGGGTTAAAACTCAAGACCTAATAGCACAACTGAGACACTTTTGATGTTTAATGTTTTTATGATTCTCCAGTGTCTAATCGACAGAAAAAAACTGCAGGTTTCAAAGGGCAAAGCTCAGCATTTTTATGTCAGTTTGGTCATCTGTTTTCCCCTGCTCTGTGACAGTGGATTTTTACCAGACAGATCCTGCAGTGCTTTCAGCACTTATCACATACATCGAGATTAATCTTCATTTTACTCTTGTACTTCTTCTGTACTACATTGCCATCTGGAAGCTTGAACCAAAGGCTCTGGAAGACCTTTTTTGAGAAACTGAATGTCACAAGAAATGGCACTTCCTGATCTTTTCTAAAGAAAACGCTAAGAAGAACGGCACATCTCTAAACATCTACAACCTGTCTTTTCAAATCTTTACAATAGTTGCCTTTTCTAGGACTGGTATCTCTTAATATAGCTATGACAAATAAAAAAAGGAAAACAGAAAAAAAACATGCTTAGTGATACTTAGTGATTTATGATACCAAAGATGAGAGATGGCTCTAATAGATTAATAGGCAACATGATGGCAGGTGAAATTTTATGTCAATAGAGACAACGATGTACAATTGGAAGAATAATTTCTTATTCTACAGCATTTTCTTTATATAAAAATAACTGAGGAAAATAAAGATCCACTGTTGTGGATTTTGGGCTGCAATATTCAGCAGTCAAAAGTAATGACTAGATAGGTCCTAGATATTTAATTCCTATTTACTTGCATGATATAAAGGAAATCTGCATTATAACTGCCTCATACTCTAGGTAATAGAGATTTTTAGCTACGGGGGTGAAGGAAAGAGAAATTGGTCAGATGAATATAAATGCACGTACAAAAATCTTTCTTTCACTAGGAAAAGATGACATTCTTTATGTGTGAGAGAGAAACGGGTATTAGACCATTTTGGTGCCTCGGATGCGATGTCACGAGAGAAATCACATCCCTGTTTGTTGATTATCTGCAGAGCTCTATGGTTTTTGTTGTAAAAGGTGCAGTAGACTTGACTGACACAGAAGAGTCTCGAAGCAATTTGATACATCTCTAGGTTTGAAACAGAGTAAGTAGAATCCATTGCAATATGAAATGCCAAGATATTAATAAAATACAATAATCTGCATTAGCATTATCAGATAATGCATATGTTTCACTGACACATGACAGATCCAGGATGAGAACAACCCTTTGATTTTTCACCTATTCCTCCTCTCATAGCAAAAGTGAGCTTCTACCAAAAGCGTTGTTGAACAAGCATAAGGAAATAAAGAGATTATTTGTCCAAGTCTGGATGCGGTTTGAATAAAGAGACAACTATCTTATATGCAACAAACCATTAAAAAGAAATACCTTCTCAGCCAGTTTTTGGCTTGGTAAAGTGAGGAATGGGTCAGGGTTATGAATGCCAGAGCCTATCAGTTGTAGAGGGGAACACTTTTTTCCAGATGACAAAAGCTGTGGCTTCCTTTGGCTATGTTCCCTTATTGACATAGCAGATGGACAGATGTCTACAAAAGCACAGAAGAGGGTCTGTTGAGGGTAAAGGCATTTAAAATTGTTTCTTTGAATCAAGTTTCATTAATATTCTTTCTTTCTTTCATATGGTTCTGATCCAATACCTCCTTGTCCCCTTGAAAATAAGATTTTCAAATACTTTTCAACTATATGTAACTCCCTTAGGTTTTTTAATATGTAGTCATCCAAAGGCATTAATAATTCAGTAGTCGTGGCTACTGGCAATTTCACCTGTGGTTCTCCACCACCCATATTGTGCTTCTTCTGTTGTCTTTTAGCCTGGGCTCTGCACTGGCCATCCGCCCCTCAGTTTCAAAGTGCATGACCTTCCCATTTGATTGTGCCTTTATTCAGAGAGCAGGAGTTTTCCTTGCATATTTGGAAGACAGAGGTGAAATCTTTGTGAAGGTGTCTAAGCCAGTGAGATTGAGAAAGGCATTATGTGTTTGACTCAGGAAGAGCATGACCAGGATGAAAGCCTTCCAGTCAATGTATTTAATTTCATTTGTGGCAAAATAAGTTACTTCACAGTGGTTTATGTCTATTTTACAATGTTTAAATGGGATTTAAACATTAATTACTTGGAATCAGTAAGGTCAGTAATTAGAATTCTTCATGAATGTTTGTCATTTTTGGGAATTATTTGTGACTTTATTTGCCCTTTGTTTGATAGTTTTCTTGATTAAAAATCATCAAGCCTCTAATGTTAGTGTGAGAAATCTACTGTTAAAGAAAAAACAATCGATCATAATGATAGACCTTTGGTATCTAATAACCATTGAAAGAAAATTGATTGTTCACCATGTCAGCAGCAGTTCTATCAAATGTTTATTATTACACTAAGTGTGGGTGAGGCATTTGCCAATGAAATGCAGCTAATTCTACAACACTGTGGATTTCATCACTACTTTTGTTATGAGTGTTGATGTACTCCGAGTGCTTCCGTTGCTGTTGTACTTTCGATAGCTGGTGATGGATGGAGCAGGATCCCATTAGCTAACACAGTGAACAGACATGCTGCACAATTTTAGAAGTGAGAAGTCATTTAAAGGTGTTTGCTTTTCAACACCACAAAAGGCAGCTGATCTTCAGAATTTTTCAGGACACACTTAGTACTCATGTTTAAGCACAGAGAGCATACTGCAAATTGTTAGGGAATGCATAAGCTGTACTATAGCCTGTAATAGCTTCATATTCTGGGAGCTTTATACTTCTTTCAGTGAGTAAAGTTATTTTAAGCAATGCAATAAAAATACTAACCTTAGAAATCCCAGCTCCCAATGAAGTGCATGTTAAATTTATTTATGGAGTGCATGGAAACCATATGTTCTGCTTTTTCTCATAAAAATGGCAAGAAAGGAATGTAACTTTTTTTTATTTTATATGTTAAAAATTCATGGCTCAACTGGCTTTTCATATTGTCTCCCAACAAGTCTTCAGAAATCCATTTTTGTCCCTGCACCTCAAAGACCAATTGGCTGATAGACAGAGACACTTGTGAAAGCTGCAGATAAATTAATAGCAGAGAATGTGCCTAAGGACCATGCCTGGCTGCTCTTGAAATCCTTCTGAAGCCTGAATTATTTGTATTAAGATAGGCCAATACTCAGGCCTCTATGAGTCAATTCTTTGTAACAGTTGCCAATATTTTTATACCTGAGAGAGCAGCTTCATTCTTTATTATTGCTCAGGAATCAATACTCCCATTGCCCTCACAAAATGCTATACAAGCATTATTGGCATTTCACTTGGCAGTGAAGGGTATCAACATCAATCTCACCAACTGCACACTTCGCTAACCTTGTTCCGCTTCTCCAGCACAAATTTGTATTCAGTCTGCACTGTCCTCTCCTGCTCAATTTAAGTGGGAATCCTCAGTGAAGCCGACACCTTCTGAGATGAGGAAATAGAAAGACATCATATAGCCACAGAGAAGAAGAGTCTCCTTTTTGTGTGAGGTAAGGAGTACATGGCAGCTCTGACTGTGACTAAAATGCGATTTGAAAAATGGAAGAAAAAACCCCAACCCCAAAAAACATTGCTACTGATAGACCTTCTAAAAAGAGTCAAATCTAGATCCAGACAGCAGCTTCTGACCCAAAAATCTACTAGGGGTGTAGGATAGTTTTTCAATGATTATGAAATCTTTTTGAAATAACAGCTCCTAATTCACAAATAGCGCTATGTGTTGGAGATAAATGAAGTATTTCCAAACAAATGAACAGCAGTATACACTACAACAAAAGAAAGGCTCTTTGAAACAGCAGCCACATTTTGCTCTAATTGTGTACAGCTGCACCAGTTTGATATGCCAGTTCAGTCTCAAAGATTTGCATTCAACATGTAAATTCAGCTTTAAACACCCAATTTCTAGACGTAATCTAAAATGAGAATTGTTCAAAGCATCCTGTCTCCTGCAGAGCTTTGTGTCACTACAGATTACAATACAAGGCAGTTTGTTTAAATATCACCAGAATAATGTCAGTGAGAGCACCATTAATAAAATAATAACCCTTTCAGTGTATCTGCTTTAAAAGAACACAACATGCTCTTATTCTGCTTTTTTTCTCACTCTTTGGTGTTGAATCTATGTATGCTTTCCTCTCTTTTGTGATTACGGCTCAGCTTATCCTCAGGCAGAGAACTACTTCAAAAAATATGTAACAAATAATTTTTGTGCTGGAGGATAATCTGGACAGTATAGATTTGTAGGTGGGTAGGTGTGAGGACGTGGCACATTGAGGTTATATATTCATGTTAGTAACAGTCAGGAATTTTCAGATTGCATTTGATTTGGTAAGAGGCCCAGCTATTAATTTCTCACCAGGAGAAATGTTTGACTTCTCTTGTATTGCTTGGTGCAGCTTCCTGATATTGGCAACTACAAAGGACAAAATAGCTTTCCAGTTCTGGTTTTTTTCCATTTAGTGCCATCTGATTACATGTCGCCTGGCAGATCCTACTGCCCTCGGCTCCGACACCTTCCCAGGAGCCCAAGGCCTAGCGGACTTGGTGTCGTCTCTGGTAGGGCGTCCAAGCTGCGCACGGGTGGATCGCGCTGAGGTGGGTGGTTCAGATCGAGTAATGAGCAGGGCGCAGAAGAAAGGCAGTGAGAGACAAAGCGTTCAGGAGGGGGTTCCCCCATAGTCTCCCTTTATTGAAGACAATGCTCGGGAATCCAGGAGGGAAAGCTCTGAGGGGAAAAAACTCCGAAGAACAGGGGTTGTGCACAGGGTTTTAAGGGGAGCCCGGATGGGGAGGGGTTAGGAGCATCAGCCTATGGGGACAAGGGAGGTAGGCGGGGTCGAGGGTCCATGGGCTAATGAAATTAATAGGGAGGGGGGTACAACCGAGAACAGCCAATCAACAACCGAACTCAACAGAACTCTCTGGAAGGTGGGAGGGGCTCACACAACTGTCTCCGCCTCTGGATCCTCTCCCAGGAGGAGCCTTCGGCTTCGGAGGCGGAGCTGGGATGACTGATGGCGGCGACAGTTGGGGACAACACTTCCACAGTTACATATTTATGCTTAAAATATATCAAATGAGTATTTTCATTCTATATTTTACTTGAATCTAAACTTGCTTATTTACTGAGTTTTCTTTTGGTTTTGCTTTAACCTGCGTTCAAACACTGGAACAGGCTCCCTAGGGAAGTGGTCACAGCACCAAGCATGACAGAGCTCAAGAAGCATTTGGAAAATGCTTTCAAGCACATGGTGTGACTTTTTTGGTTGTCTTGTGCAGGGCCAGGAGCTGGGCTTCATAATCCTTGTAGGTCCCTTCCACCTCATTTTCTGTAATTCTGCCACCTTTTGTGGCAAGCTTAACCACAGGAAGCATTACTGTGTTCCAGTAGTCAATTTCTCATTGTTTATATGCAGAAACTGGATAAACTGAGGTGTATGCTGCAGAACACCTAAAAAGTGAGCAAGGGATAAGTATTATCGTGACAGGAATAATTTAGGAGCATGTAGAATGGGGATGAAAAACAGCCAGAGGTAGGAAAGTCCCTCTCTGATTACTACAGTGTTCATTTAAACAGCTAAAAAGAACTACCACCGTCCAAGTAAAAAGCAACAGGATAGGAAAGGGAGAGGAACAGTAAACATCTGTCAGTATAACTCAAGCACAAAAATAACAAACAAGGGACAAGGGAAATATCAGAATAAAATATCTTGCGTACATCTGATCTTTCATCAGTCTGAATTGCATTATTATTTTAATTATTATTTTTATTTAAAAACCAGTGCTTGATATGAAAATGATCTTTTTCACACTTTAAACAAATAAACAGTAGAGGTAACAGCATGGTAGCTGTAATTGTTGACTTTTTCAGTTTCTCTTAAGAGTATTTGTTGTAGCAGTATTTTGCATGTTTTGGAGGTGAATTCTATCATTCCTTTCAAACTGTTCATATAACCCATAGAGCTAATAAAAGAAATGAGTTTTGTTTCATTACTTGGTTGGTTGGGGGTTTTTTTCTGCTTTTTTTTGTTTTGTTTTTCTTCTGGGGTATTTTTGGGTTTTGGTTTTTGTTTTTATTTTTTGGTTTGGTTTGGGTTGGGTTGGGTTTTCTTGGGTTTTAATTTACAGAAACCTGCCACAGCCTTTAATCCCACTCTGCAGTCTTTTTTCTCCTGTGTGGCTCAGGTGCTTGTAATGCTCATTCAAATCAATTGCAGATGTGGACAGACAAATTATTCATCACCTCAGAGGAAGCCATGGGTGCACTACACATTGTGATGTTACTTTCTGGAACTCAAGGTACTGCTGTGCTTTCAACATACTTGTACAGTGGCTGCAAAATAGCAGTCTTGATATAAAACCATAAATATCACTCATATCCGTTTCTGAGCAGCATAAAGAGCCATGACATTACTCATCAGGCCTCATTGCATGAGACTTTTGATACCAGTATTAATCTTGCTCTTAGACAGAATCCTGTTAGAAAGTTACGAAGACTTCTGTCTCTGAACTACTTTCTGACAAAGTGAGGTGCTTTAATTCTGCAAGATTCAAGACTGCAACTGGAAAAGCATAAAGCAACAAACACACTTACCAGTAACAGCAGTATGAAAAGAACACCACCACTACAAATCTAACCAAAGCGGGTGGATGTTTATGTAGGTATTTAAGATCACACATATGGTAAATTCCATAAATGTGGACAAGCAATGAGATGTTTCTATAGCCTGTTTTAAGTTGTTATGGGTATGGAACAATGATGAAAACTGGGATATTTATTGAGATGTGAGGTTTTAAAATTCACAGCTTGGGACTCTAAGTAATACTTTTGTGAAACAGACCATTTTCATGCAAAATGGAAAGCTTGACGAGAATACTCCCTTTTTTTGTCATCCTTCATGGGCCACTGCTGAACAAATTGTTTGGGGTTTTTGTTGTACATTATGCAGGTACAAATTTAGTACATTTTGTTGTTAATATTTTCTTAATTCTTTCTTAAAAGAGAAAAAAAAATTCCTTAATGCCAGAGTCATTATATTGAATGAACTTCACCAATTGGTTACAGATGCAGTCTATTCTTTTCTCAAACTGTAATTCACATTCTGTTTGATTTTAGAAATTTATTGGTGAAAGCAAATCAATTTTTTTGTCTCTTAAACAGTGTGGTTTTTTAGAGGATTCAAAAAAGAAAACTGGCCCAAAAGCTATAGTGTTGTGGTTCAACACTGGCCAAATGACAGCACCCACCCCCCCAACTATCAAAAACAACGCTGTGCAAAACCAACACATAAGCAATAGTTAGATGATATTTACCAACATACTGGAAAAAAATTCACCTAAAAGCAAAAATAATAATAAAAACAAGTGATTAAAAATTGTCTTTTGAAACAGTGTCTTGGTTGTGAATAAATCATGCATTATTGTGGTATAGTTAGTAATTAATAATGTATCTCTGCTTTGGTTTCTTAAAGAAATGTATAAACATTTTGCTCTGTAATTGATGTGTCTTTATCTATTGGTTTCTTAGGAAATGGCTATTTTATACTTTATGGAAACATTGAGGGCAAAGAGGGGAGAGAAGATCTGACCACATCTTGAATAATGTTTGTGTTGGCAGAACGTGTTTACAGAAAGTACTGTCTTCAGAAGGGATTCCTTCTGCTTGCAGGTGATATTTTGAGTTGCATTATGGGACTGTGTAAGCTGATCATGATGGCATGACATCTGAAGAGGAAGAGGAGAGGAAAAGATATGACTTTTAATGTTGTTTGCAGCTAGTTCAGTGCTCATCTTGAAATGATTTTGTGTTCAAGCCATTCAACAGGCATGATGAGGATGATAATCAGACTTTGTTTTTAGATTCCTTTTAGCTTTATTGTAGAATAATTTAATCAAAATACATTTTTATAGTCATTTTACTGTCTCTGCCTGCTCTTGTTACTGCTTTAATTTCCTGAAAGGGAGATGTATGACATCCTGTGAGCATCAATGGTAGCTTTCAATTGTCAGTTCGTGTTCTTTGAAATCATTTTCATTTCACAAAAAGAACTCATTGTGAGGAAATAGAAGTGATTATCTGACTGAGAGCTGGGGGGGAAGAATCTTTTCTCTTAACGCTCTCTGATTTTGTGCTGATACAGCTAGAAGGACTCAAATTGAATATTTATGAGTGTACTTTATTGTATGGTTTCATTAGCAAGGAAGGTTGGTCCTGGGTGAAGGCTGGGATACTGAACCTGGGGAGATCTTACTCAATGTCAAGTCTGTCACGTATGATTTATCAAGGCAGTTGTGCCAAGGTACCTCCATTAATTTCTCCCTAACATTATGTGTCCTGTTTGTTCAAACTCTCAAGTTCTTCCAAGCATTACCCTAATCTACCAGCCTCTCACTTTACTCTTACTTTGCTGCGCTACCACTTTGGACAGGGATTTATTGGTTTTTAGACATCTGGCAGATGTGACAAATGCCTGTGATGAAGCTACCAAATGCAGAGTACATCAGCAAGGCATGCGTTGGGTCTTCATGCCCTAGATTTAGCAATGCTGGTGCGTCTGCCTCACGCTGTTTTCAAGTATACTATCCACATTTCTTTATGGTCCAATCTCTCTTAGAGGTTCTATACATTTCAGTCATAAAACAACTATCTCTTTTCCCAGCAAATTTGTCATGTGTGTTTCTCTTTCCTCCAAATTTGTCCTGAGAATGGTGCTGCCACTTTCATTTTTTGGTGAGCTAAGATACCTCTGAACACAAAGGAGTCACAAGGAACATAGATTTACATAGGCTGAAGTTTGTTAATCACAGTAGCAAAACCTAGTTGCATGTGGGTTGGTTTTTTTTCCAAAACTGGTGGGAAAGCCAATACCCTGTGGCTCTGGTGTTGTGGGAGCAACTTCCTGATTAGTGTTTATTTAGTGTTGTGTCACCAGATTGCTTGCAGTGGGTGCAGCTTCACACACTGTTCAGTCAGTAGGGCAACTCAGGCGCATGGGACCTAGAGGAACTAAAAGTGTGCCTAACCCGTATCAGACGAGCCTGGGTACATTAATAAGAGCCGGAATTAGTATATTCCTGGATAGGCTTTACTTCAATAGAAATGAATAAATTTATGTATTGATAAAGTTTCAGTTGGAGGCTTTTTAGTTAGACTTGCTTAGACAGCAATGCAAGTTTATGTGCAGCAGTTTTTGCTTTTCATTGTTGATTTTTAATGGTTCAGAAAATGAATAAAAGCAGGTGTACAAATGATAAATGCCTGGGTGTTTGACACATAGCTGTTCAAGAAAGGTTTCTGAATCGTATCTGCCAGCTTTTAAAGTAGAGTTTCTTAAACACATAAATATGACTGTCGGAGGAGCTAATCACACTCTTCCTGTCAGATGGTAATAGACAACTACTTTAGAATGCAGGTTTTTCAAGATCTCTTAATTGTTTTCAAAAGTACCTGGAGATGAGTATGTCAAGAAGACACTTTGACTCAGGACTTCCCACATGAAGGAGATTTGATCCTGGTTTTGGTTTTACACCAAGATGAGAACATAAGAAGTTCTCATGGATAAACTGTTTTGCTCAGATTGCAGAAACTCAGCTCATGTCTGTAGTCTTGAGAACTTTTCTTTACATTTTAAAACTAAATTGATTTCATACTTGGATGAAATATGTAAGTTCTGTCAGAGATGCTGAATATCTGAAGGTCCATCCTGTGACATTTATTGAAAGATCTGTATTGAGTATTTTTTGAAAAGTCAGATAATTAATACTCAACACTCTCTAACACTGATTTTGAAAACAAACAGATAAATACTTTGTTCTTTTATGAGATTAGAAATGGAAAAGCAGAAAGGGCTTTTCACAGTGATCTGCAGTGCTATCTGACACCAGATTAGTTCTAGCAGTCAGACTGATAGCACAATTTACGTAACGTGTGTTTGTGTTTGATTGAAGGCTGGGTTACTGGATTGCTTCCAGCCTGCTGAGGTTACATCTCCCCAGTTCATTTCCCATGAAGAACAGCAGGCACAGTCTTGAACGAGTGCTGTTTGTCACATGGATGAATGACAGGCATCAAGAGTGTAATAAACATTGACCTTTTTGACATATTTAACTATTAAAAGTGTTAACATATAAGGTACATATTCAGCTATTATAAATATCATTAAACATACATGTGAGCTCCCAGGGAATGATAATGGCAGGATTAGCCATTACTTTTCTTTCAACAATGGGATGTTGTCACAGAGCAGGATGAGTCCTCCTGAGTCTCTTGGCTTAGTAGTTGAAGCATTGTGCCACTGACAACAGTGCCATCACAGCAGCATCACTCATGTCCAGAGACATTCATTACCTTGATAAAACTGGTGCTTTTAACAATTCAAATATATATTAAAAAAATGTACATAAATTGCAATGAGACTATAGATAAATATTACACCCTTTAAATTTCTGGGTTTGGGTTTATGTTTGTTTGGGGATTTTTTAAAATGAAATTAGGTAAAGTATATAAATTTAAGAACCTAGATGTATTAAAAGAGACTTGAGGAAAACCAGTTTTTGAGCATCTTAAAAAATCCCTTCTGTCACCTGGCAAATGAAATCTATCAATGGATTTGATTTGTTAGGAGAAGAGGAGGAGAAGGAATGTACATTGTTTATAAATATATCCTAAGTAAGGCCATTTCTAGTGCATAAGGAAACACAGACTAACTCTTAAGACTGAGAGCATCAACAAAGAAGTAATGTGGTGCCTACTGCTTTTAATAGTTTCTCTTTCTGCATGAAGAGGTAGATTTTTGTGTAGAAGTGGCAAAAAAGATGCAATGAAGGATGGAAACAAGGCATGCTACAGTTTTTGTTGACCATACTAGTTTGTGAAGTCACTTCTGCGATCATTGATATTATTCTAATGGAGTTTTTGCCTGGAGTTTTTGGAGGTTTTGCTGGTATATTTACTACTTTTAAGAATTTTGTCATTCAGATTTTCAGTTGAAACATTAATGTATTACATTTGTGTTTGTCTTAGTAAAATCCTAGTGATTTCTGAAAACATGACAATAGTAAACTTCTGTTGGTAGAGATAATCTGATGAGATATTACTTGTGATGCAGCTCACAGAAAATTCTGAAGTCCTACAACATTTCCTTCTATACTTTACAAATATTTTTGTAAATTTTCATAAGTTACAAATATTCTTATAATTTGAAATACTTCTTTTACTTCTGATCTCCTTTTGTTGTCACAAAAAATGAGTAACTTTCTTTAGTGTGGCAGTTCATGTAGTGGCCATGTTATTGATTTTTACTAAACAGGTATATTCCCCACTCCTTGACACAGACACTGCTAGTTTGCATGAGTGGTACAGATGTTGTTAAACTGAATTTTAACAGTAGCTGCTGGGATTTTCTCCACTGTCACCATTTAGTTTGATTCAATAACCCTGAGCTAGGTCGCCAGGATATCACAGATTTGAAGATAGGGAGGGCAAAAATTATGACTAGAAGGATTAAGTCAATTGGCTTTTACCACTTCTGGGTGTGATTTGTGTAGCTTTAGGATTAGATAATGAAAATGTGAGACATTGACTTGAATTGTGACTCATTTTGGCTCTCTTGAAAGTTCTGCCTGGAGTGGTTTGTTGCTTCTGGACAGGTTGGAGGGTATTACTTTAGGTTTTTTTCTCCATTCTGTATTTTGTTTATGCAATATGTGATGGAAAGGAAAGACTAAGTTAATTTGTCCCTGTGGAGATCACTCTCATTTCAATTCAGGTACCACTTTTGTTTCCTATTTTTTTCCCCTTTGTTTTGTTTGTATTTTCTTTACCTCTGTTTTTGCATAACACTGTGTTTTTCTCCTGCTGTGACCACTTGAACATTGAATGCAGTTCTTGAACGCTGATGGCTTAACAGCAGCTGTCTTTATTTCCCTCTTTCCACGTGGTGGCAGATCAGAGCAACCATTTTTTGGAGGCAAAGGAAGTGTGTGTGGTGGTGAAGGTGTTTTCTTCATTTTGAACTCACCCACTAGTATATAACAGAATACGAAACCTCTCCTTCATTCTCTGTCTGTCTCTCTCTTCTTCTTCCCTTTTCTGTTTCCTGTGGTTAATTTTCCCGTAACTTTGGCAATTTATTTCTCTGCACCTTTTATTTGCTAAGGGCTTTCAGGGAATAGTTCTTAGGCAAAAAATCTCAGCGTGTCTGATATTGTTCTTTAAGGAGTCCTGGATGTAAAATGGAAATCTACATGATGCAATTGTTGAAGATTCTAAGGGATTTAAGTTTTTGATTCAGTGGAAGCAGATCATTCTACCTGCATTCCCCAATGTGAGCCCTGAGCAGAAGCCAACAGGCTCTTGCTCAAGAATTTTGGTCAGTGGTATCAAATAAGTTTTTGAATGAGCCTTTGTGTTTGTTTGGTTGTTTCTTTATGCTTAAGTGTCTGCACTGTCGACATAATGACCATAATATTGAGAGAAGTCATTTCTGCATTGGGAAAATTAATTTTTATAGAAAATACGCTATTTCTAAGTGTGCTGAGTGCTTCATGGAAGTTACAAAAGAGAGGTGGTGTCATCAGTGAGGTTATAACCACGATGGACATTACATATCAAGTGAGGATTATGATGATTATTTAGTATGGGAATATGTGATTGATTTTCAAAAGTAGAGTTCTTATTTGTAAGTAATGTAACAGTAGGAATTCAGTGAGAAAAAGATGTAGAAACCTGATAAAGATGAGCTGTGAAAAACAGGTCAGCAACTTTGTGACAGATTTTAAAGTTCTGTTTATATAATTTCTACATCATCTTCTGTCCTCTCTTCAAAACTGGGCGCCAAAATAGAAGTATGAAAGAATTTCTGAAAATCTGAGGCATGTAAATGACTAAACTTTGCACACAGATACAGGTAATTAGAGGAGCTAGGTTTATTGCATGGGTGATTCAGAGAATTTTGTAGCTGAAAGAGGTGAATTCAGAGTAGAATGCTAATGGCAAACAATTTGGTAAGCTTTTTATTCTGGCTGAGTAGGAAGCATGATCTACCCATCTCTCCCACTTTACCTGGGTAAATGGTAAAAAGCTTCAGAGAGTGCATGTGCGTGCATGTGTGTAGCCCTAGGGTCCAGGGTATTGTAAAAAGAAGAAATGTTTAATGCAGTTTCTGCTAGCCTATATTAATTGTTCCCAGGATAACTCCTTGTTTCATGTGCCTGTCACACACTTTTCCTGGTAAACTGTAGACACAGGTGCTGAGTTTGTTCTCTTTGCTGTTGTTCCAGAGCTTTCCTGTGAAGGAAGTGTACAATTAGCGTCAGCCGGGGATTACATTGTCATGTGAACAGATGGACAGAAGGCATTGCAGAAGTCAGACAGATACAATATTTATAAGATGTCTCTGAAATGGTCTGTGATGAATATATAATGCTAGAGCTGCCAAGCAGTTAGCCAGAAAAGCCACTGCATTGCTTCAAATATATGTGGCTCCACGTCTGGCTGTGCTTCTCTGTTCCGTTCATAAGGTCCTAATCACTTTCTTATGTGCTGACACTAATCATCATCATATCTAAGTAGTATTGGTCTTTTAGGGTCTGCCAGTCATATTTATGTGGCATATACTGTCACCACAAAGCCTTATGTTAGAAAGTTTTACCTGAAAATAAGGCTATTAGCTGTTGGTTTTAAGTTCTGTCAAAGTCTATTTCTTACATTCTAATGCACAGTCTTTCACATAATGTACAATAATTGCCATGAAGTACCAGCAACCTGAATACATATCCAGGAAAAAGGAAAAAATAAAGTATTAATGGAAAAGAAATGCTGTAAATTCTTTTCTTCCCTGTATGACTTTCATGTTTTGTTGTGATTCTTTAAAAGTCTTCAGAAAGGGAATATGTACTGTCAAATGGAAGCTGCAGTGCTTCTATGTCTCATAAAGGTGGAAATCTTCCCATTTTTACACCACAGACTGTGAGTTGAAAACAAGAAGATCTATCACTGCAGAATTTATTTTCCCTAATTCACATGTATGTTTTTTGGTTCTACTGCGTATGCTATACTTCAGATCAGAAATGGTAATGAGTTACCTCCTGATGTTAATGCACACCAGGAGCATATTTGCCAGATTTCTAGTAACTCTTACCAAGTGTAAAATGAAACTAATTGGTTTTTGATGTATGATAGTCTTCACATTGCTAAAATGTGACTATTTTTTGTAACTTATGGTGGTGTATGACAGAATTCCATCATGACTTTTTTCTACCATGATGCGTTTCCATAAAAACATAGGAAACTGGATAGATCAGAGGAACAAGACTAGAGTCTTGATTTATTACATTTATTCAACTAATTTATCAGAATTTTAACTTCATGTTCAATGAGCAGCCCTGTGAAACATTGAGTTTTACTACAAAATTGGCGAACTTTTTAAAGCAGTTGATGTTTGCAGTAAATTATTTTGCTGTTGTTGTTGTTCTTGTCATTGTATCATAGAAATGGACTTTCTCAGGCTTTTTAGGCTCCATAGAGTGACTTCCTTAATCTCTCTTTTTCTCTTCTCCTGCCTTGTTTGTCTGTATTCTATGTGATGGTCTAAACGATTGAAACCTTCTTTTTCTGAATGTGCTTGCATTTAGTGATTGAGATTTTCAAAGTTATTAAGGATAAATGGGTGCATGATTTCCAGAGCAATTATTAAGAACTTGTGACTAAATGTCTAGCTTGTGATTTCTTTTCAGAAAATATAATCATTATTGTATATTTCATGCCAGACACAGTAACACTCAATAATTTATGGTGGAAGTGTTATATTTGGGATACCATTGACTCTCAAAAGTTCTAGATTTTTAATTTTATGATCTTATGCTCTTCTACCCATAGTCTGAAATCTGAAAGCAGCCTTCTACAAGCAGAGAAGAGGATGATGTGTATGTCTCAAACTGGATAGTCATGGAGCCAACCAAGACCTGTTGGTAAGAACATGCCATGAGAAAGAATATGATTTGACGAGAAAAGGGGGCCATGCAAAGGTAGTGCAACACTTTTCTGGGACAGACCTCCTTGTTCCAGTTCCTGGACAGGAGCACAACACAGTACAGCCACATGCAAAAATGATGTCAACTCAGTAGTGGGGGCATCAAGGCCACTAAGGTCCCCTGAAGCCCTTGGACATATTTCCAGAAAGGTTTAGAACAATGAACTGTGCATGATAACCAGTTTGCTTGTTAATGTAAGTAAGAAACTCAGCTCTGGGGTGGGGAAACTTTTATGTAAAAAGTTGCTTCCCTGAGGACCCTGAACATCCCATCAGCTGGATCAATGCTGCAGCTGGGACTGGTGATCTTTCCTTTCCTTCTTCCTGTCTCTCTCCCTCTCTTTAATCTCTCTCTTCTCTTTTACTCTCCCTCTTATACAAAATCCTCTGCCATNCAGGTTGGGACTCACAGCCCATACTTAAATTTGTGTGGAACTTGACCATAAGTGAAATTTTTCAGTTCACTCTGTGAGTGCAAGTATTCTTTAAACAAAAATAAAGACACTTCACACAATCTACCAAATAAACACTTAGGAAGGAACTAATTCTGAAGAATCTTTGTTACATAGCCAATGAAAATCAAGGTCAAAGTAACACTGTCAAAGCCATAGAGAGAGTCTACATTGGATCTCAATTTCATTTAAAACCTTTCAATTATAGCACTTTTGTTAGAAAACCAAGCACACATCTTGTTCCACAGCAAAGACTCACACTACTTTGTCTCCAGAGGAGGATGAAAGCATCTGAAACATACAGGGTACATCTCTAGCTTGGGATTCAGCTGCAGGCTTAACCATCCTCTGCACTTATTTTGTATGATAGGAAAAGCCACCAGAGAGCTGCAATAAAAATCCGAATCCGTTGCTGACTTTTAGGCAGTGAGTGCTGTCAGGAAACTAAGATAAAGCTGTGAAGTCTTGAGAGTGTGGGAAACAAAAATGTATGAGAAGGCCTCATTTCTGAGCTCAGTTGCTGTGTTATTGAACATCTCCATCTGAAGTGATAGGTGGTCAGCTTGCTTCATCACCTCTGATTTTGTGAGGCTTGCCACAAGATACTGCCACACTCACTCTTGGCTGGGAAGTGCATGTCGCCGCATGAGGTTATGGGCATTGTGGCGAGCAGGGGAATTGTATGGCCCAGATTTAAAACCAGAGTGATCCGAATAAGTTCCTTATTCTGCTAATGGAAATGTGAAAGCTAATATTTTTTTAATACTGCAGTGCAGCAAAGAGAAATCCAGGGAAAAATATTTACATTCAACCTAGATAGAAACTGGAAAGCAAAATGCATAAATTGTCTGGGAGTCTTGGGAATATATAGATTGGGAAAGTAAAATTCTGCTTTCTGTCATACCTTTTATTTCATGATTATTATGATGAAGAACTTCACTGGGCAAGTAACTGAGCACCGGCAGAGATTGCCCGGAGAGGTTGTAGAGTCTCCCTCACTGGAGATACTCAAGAACCATCTCAACAAAATCCTGTGCCACATGCTCTAAGATGACCCTGCTTGAGCAGGGAGGCTGGACCAGATGACCCACTGTGGTCCCTTCCAACCTGACAGACTCTGTGATTCTGACATGCATGATATAAATCACTTCTTCATAGCTTTGAGTTTTTCTACACCTAATCCCAAATATTCTAATATTTACTCCAATGCAAAAACAATCTTCTATTTTAGAGTTAGGTCAAGACCTGCATTTAACTAAGTCCCAAATTTTTATTACTCTCTGAGTCAAGGCTGAAAGTATTTAACGGCTGTGATCATTACAGATCAGCCTCCCAGGCCATTAAAAGAACACCAGCATCACTACAAGAACCAACTAAAGAAGGGAGCTTCTTTTTTAATTTGGAAACATGCAGTTTTTCTGAATCAAATCACCAAGTCACTCTCAGACTGTCCCAGAATCTTCCTGGGAGGTGACTTAACTGCACACATGTTCGTACGCCAGGGAAAGGCAGAGAGACAGAGGAGACCCTGAGGTGGAAACCTAATAAATGAAAAGGTCTTACATGATCTAAGATACCAGGCCCAGTTGCAAAGCCTGGTGAGCTGACTTCATTATTGGCTGCCTCAGGTTATCTGGGCAGACAGTGACAGATCATTTTGTAGGGCCTGGAGGGAGCCAGATCAGTCTGCTTAGAAAAACAAATAAATCCAGGACTGAGACTGAGTTTAAAAAAGATTTACAAGGCTCACTGGTGCATGTGACCCTCTCACAGATGATTTTGGCTGCTGGCCCTGTATGGTTACCCTGTTTCACAATTGCTGCAATCTGAAAAGTGAGTGAATTATTTTCTTCTGATTGCAGGAAGTTTGGTTGGTTTTTTTTTTTCAACAAACATCTGCACAGTAAATGTACAACAAACTGCATATAAAAAGAAGAGAAAGGAAGGATCTTTTACAAAAAGATCACATAAAAGAAAGCATAAATCTTTTGATGTCCGACCTTTTAGTTATAGATTTCCAGGGACAGATTGAATAAACAAAACTCATCAAATTGTTGAAAGAGTTATGTCTTCCATTCTGTGTAAAAACAAAAGGCAACTGCTCTTCTAAGTAAGATAGAAAAGAAAGCACAAAACCATTACTTTTTTAAAAACCAGACATTTGAAATCTACATAATATAGTAGAAATTAAAATGTGTCTTTTCTTTATTAACAGATCTTTTAATTAACCTTAAGCAATAATGTTCAGATACATGTTAGAATTAGGGAAAAATGTCAAATGAAAGGTCTAATTATGGTTTTGCTCCTTTAACCTGTGTAAGCACCAGGAAAAAATACCAAACCAAACCAGGTATTAGTGATAGAACATGTAGGATGATGTGGTGGGCTGTAAAGAGTTTAATTTTGCTCTTTTGCTGTTGATTTCTTTTGACTGCTATTTCATGATTCATAAGCTTCAGAGAAACACAGTCTGCACCTAACTTCCATACAGTCCCACTTAATAGTCAATAGAGACTTAGTAGGTGTCATCCCTCACTAGAATGAACAAAAATAGAGGAAGAAGGTGGGGAAAAATTCTAAGAAAAAAAATAATGAAGGGTGGCACTGCATGTTAGAAACAATACCCATGCTCTCCCTCCCAACAATTCATGGAATGCTTGTGGATGCCAGTGATATTTTATTCCCTTTTATATAAAGCCATCAGAACAGAAATCTGATTTAGAATCTAGACTATACACTTAATAGACATGCAATTCACTGAAAGACAATTTGTGTACCTTTAGCTTGTTTGAATAAAACTATGACTGCTTTGAGTCAACATGTTTGATCCACAGGTATTTCTTAAAAATATGGCTTTTGGTCCCCATATTAGACTTGCTTCTATAGCCCACATATATAAATGGACAGCTATTACTGCATTCCTGAAAAGCTAAAATTACCTATTAAATAACTTATACAATATATAAATAACATTTATGCAATCTTATATTTTTTCCTGGAGGATTCTGAATATTTAAGGAATATATATTCCTTCCGAATATTATCATGATGTTAATCTAAGAGGGCAAGAATACTATGAATTCCCTGTAAGAAATGTTTGAAAGACTATCTAGCCCAGTATCCTTTTTCCTAGAGCATGAAAACTATGAAAATTTGAGAAGCTGACTTAAGTGATGATGTATTTGCCAAGCAGTAGGGGACAACAGCCAGCACTGAATGCCTAAGGATGATTACATCTACATTTAGAGTATCACATTGCTTCCCAGGCAAACCTTCCAAGGCTCCCAGTAGTAGTATGTCCATGTTTAAAGAAAGAGATCTCTTCTATCATTACCTTTTCCCAGTGGTGAAAGTCATCTTATGACTGCTTATACAAAGTTAGTATTTTCTGAGTTTCTTGGTTCTTTCTTCGTCACTGGGCCATAAAACTGCACCGCAAAAGACATCTAATTATATGTCTGTTGTAGAAATTTTTGTGAATTTACTTGCTGAATAATGTCAGTAATATATTCACTCCGAAGTGAGAGAGAAGAATAGCTAGTGGCAGATACTACAGCACTACTAGTAGTAAAGGTAAATGCAAATGCCGTAAAGTACTTCAGAAGTAAATTATTTCCTAATAGAAACAGCTGAATATCATCTCCTTTAATGAGATCTTTTTCTGTAGCATTCAGGGAATTTCTGAGAAATTTGCTTTTATTTTGATAGAGTTGAAAACAATTCAAATGTTATTACATACTTCTGTCATACCTTCAATTACGTCTTTAAATTCTACACTCAGTGGCAGTGATCTCAGATGACAGATTCTCCAGCAGAGCATGAGTAACTGCATCAAATTTCCCTTTGAGGAGGGCTCATACAGTGGTTTCAGCAGATGGTCAGCTCCCATTTTATCTCTATGTTTTGACGTCTATGGTGATATTTTTTTTAGCCTTTTCCTCCTACACTTCCCCATCTAATAATTTGCTTCACAATCTGCCGGTCATTTTACGTGGGACTGGGAGCCCTCCTTATTGTGGTGCCAAAACTTCTCCTCTTCATCTTTTTATTAACAAAAATACTCTATTGATTCCCATTGTATAGAGACAGAGGTATGGAGCTGTTTGGGTTTGTAAAATAATCTGAAGTGTTTTGGGGAATAAGCCAAACCGAAACCCATCATAAATATAGAGAATGGATACTTATAGCCTGTGTGGCATTAAACAAGGCCTTCTGCTTGTGAAGCTTTCAGAAATAAGTTCCTATGTAATAAAAGCTTGGCATTTGGGATGGTCTGAAGGCCAGCAGAGTATTCTGGGTTCTGAAGAGGAATAACTCAATAGAGCCACTGTTCTGTTAATTCCCCCAGCGACAGTGTCTACTTCAGGCTGAAGACAGACTTCAGCAAGGAAAGTGGGAGAAAGAGAAAGAAGGGAAATGTGTGCAGTAGCAGAAAAAGCCTAGAAAGGTCCTTGTGCTGGGCGAGCATTTTAGAAATATGTGCTCATCAGTCAAACCTTCCTCTGCACATTGTCAGTGTGAATTTTTTAATGCATTCATTGCACTTGCTCATTCAGGCACATCATTTATGTGGCGTAGTTGGCAAGGTTTTACAAGCTAATGCAATTTGCATTAAAAATAGCTGAAAATGGTAATAGTCATTATAATGCCTATTTGACCAAGAACAAGTAATGGCTTGCGATTAATCAGTTGTAAAAATTGGTAATTGTTGCACCCTCTTAATCTTTTTCTCTCTCAACCAGAATGATTACACCTCGTTAAAATCTGAATAAAACATCATTATCCTGTATCATTAGGAACCCTCAGCCTCCCTTGCATAGTAATTTGTACTCAGCCTGAGCAAATGAATGGCCTGTGAGAAATGTTATTCTAATTCCAATTAGCTCTCAAACCTTGGCAAGGAGCCAGCACACAAAACAAAATAGCTGTTAATGTTATAGAAGGAGCATCCTCACAGCAAACTGAAGTGCAATTAGGGATTCCTTTTAAATTCCACATCATAAATTGTTCCCTTATTAGCTATTTTAGATACTGTAATTTAACTAGTGTTTATTCACAGCCCTTAACAATTTATCACAATCAAGGACTTCAGTTTTTTAAAAAGAGAAGAAGCGTGTTGTCGAGACCTCTGGGATATGTTAGGGCAAAAGCTTGCAAAATAATGAGAACAGCAATTAAAGTGAAGCTTTAAAAAGAAATCCCTCTGTTAATGTCACGAGGTTATTGTAATGAAATCTACATCTTAAATTAAAGGCAAAACTTACCCTGCCCTATGAGCATAAGGAAACTTAAACATATCAGCTGCAAACGGCAGCCACTCCATCAGACTCTTTTGATATCTTACAGCAGAAACAGATTTCAGT
>VXBT01006099.1:0-17676 GCA_013400235.1 Oriolus oriolus
CCCATTTTTCCCCTTTTTCCCCCAACTCCTGTCCCACAGCAGTGACACACACAAGTCCCACCACGGGAAGCTGAGGCTGCTCCACTCCGGGACCCTTCATCCTTCCACAGCAGCAGCTGCTGCCAGATGTTTCCAGAGGAAAACGTGAGTAACTTCCAGCCTTATCCATGCTTTTCCTCAAAATAACTCCCTGTTCCAAACCCAGAAGCTGTTTATCCCATCCGGCTTTTATTTCCTTGCTTCCCTCAGAAAGCCAGGCTGGGTTTAGGGCATCTCCTCACAGCTCCAAATTTGCTTTCCCCCCTTTTATGGGCAGCATTTTAAGCTCCAGCATCTCCCAACCTTTGCCTTCCCCAGAGCTTTGCAAAATCCCGATTTTTGTCTCTGGAATAAGATTTCCAGCAGGAATGGGATCTGATGGACTTGTCAGGCTGGACTGGGCTCAGTGCTGAGAGGAAAATCGCAGTTTCCCATTGAAGGTTTTCTGTGCTCTCCCAGATCAGGACACTCATCTTTGCCACAGGATTTTCCAGGGCTTTGGGAATGAATTGGTGCAGGGCTCCCACTGCCAGAGGGCAGGGCTGGGTGGGATTTCGGGCAGAAGCTGTTCCCCGGGAGGGTGGGGATGCCCTGGCACAGGCTGCCCACAAATAAAGCAGTTTTTCCTCACACTCAGGTGCATTTTCCCGTGCATCCCTCCCTTCCCGCTGCCTGGCTCGGCCTCCTGGCGATTCCCTGCCCCTTGCCAGGGTGTCCAGCCACCCTCGTGGCCAGCTCCAGTTAAATGTGGGCGAGTTCAGTGGGTCAGCAGGGCCTGCTCCGAGCCCCCACAGCCGGGATTTGGGCACCTGCAGCTGTACCACAGGGATGTGTGGCTGGATTTCATCCCTCCAACCACAGGGTGGATAACAAAAATACATTTAAACCGTCATCCCAATTTTTAATTGGGGTTTTTTTTTCGTTCCTGCAGACATCCCACAAAGCTCATTTATGGGAGCAGCCTGGTTTGTGAGCATCTGCTTTAAATATTTTAGTTTCCATTTTATTACCTGCAGGTCTAATCAGGCTTTGCACCGTGCCGAGTCTGATCACAAATAATTTTGCCACCAGACATCTTCAGTCCCAAAAAAATGACTCTAAGAAAATGAGCAGTGATGCATTAAAATGCATTTTACAGAGAAATTATCTTTATGTGCTTTGTCTTCTTTTCTTTTCTTTTTTTTTTTCTTTTGGTAAAAAATACAGTTGCTGTGAAGCCACGAAGACACAAAAAACATCTGCTACGCTCGGAAAAAGGATTTGCAAAATATCCCTGTGAACGCCTTGGAATCATTAATGGATGTTAATAACCCCCACACTGGTGTGGGCAGGCTGCAGATACTGATTAATTATTTACATGTTTACAACAATTTTGCAAATAATGGGCTAATCACCACAATTATGTATTTTCCAACTGGGCACGCTCGGAGCAGGGCTGCGCTCCCAGGCAATCCTGGAAAAGGCCGTGTCCAAGGCTCTGCTTCCCAGGGTGCTGTTTATTTTTGTGGGCTATTGATTTTCTGCCAGGATTGAGTGGATTTAATTTTAACTGATGGCCCGGTGGTTCATCCCAGCTTTAAATTATTGGTGAGCCTCGTGTCCCGTGTCTGCAGCATTCCAGGGCCTGGGAAGTGAGGGGATTCCACACAAACACCTGGGCAGGTGAGCACGGAAAGTGAAATATTTCCCTGTGGGATTCCTGCTAGACCTGGACTGCTGCAGGGCAAAGGAACCCTGGGAAGTCACTAAAATGATGGATAAATACAGATATAAACCCTGCTTTAATTAAGAAAGACAGAGCACAGGGAGAGGCGGGTTTCCCACTCTTTAAACTCCTTTTTTTTGTCCTGCAGGCCACAATCAGCTCAGAACCCCAGAAGGGTTTGGGTGGGAAGGAACCTCCAAGACCATCTCATCCCACAGCTCTGGGACGCCTTCCACGAGAGGCTGTGGAGCCTCCCTCAGCGGGAACATCCCAGGGGATCTGGGCACAACCCTGTGCAGGGCTCTGGGGGAGGCTGGACCCGCTGGGCTCCCTCCCAACCCGAGCCAGGCTGGGGTCTGCTGGCTGTGGCCTGGGTATGGAAGTGCTGCGGGAATGGTGATTTCCTCTCCTCCGGGAACGCGCTGCGTGAGGTTTGCCGGGGTTTTGGGGGGATTTTGGGGGGAGGTGTTAAATCCTGAGCAGCCTTTCCTGTTAGACACCCGACCCTGACCCAAACCCCTCTCCCCAGCCCTGGCTTGCTGAAATTCCACACAGCTCTGCCGCCAACACCCCGATCCATTAATAACAGGATTATTGCCGAGTACACGAGCAGCACAACGAGCTGTGTGTTGTAATGCCCGATTAGAGCACGGATTTAGGGCTGGAGCAGCGTTAATGCACAGCTCCAGCGGCGCTGGGTTAATAACAATCGCTGATTAACGCCGTACATCTCCCGGCAGCCTCGAGGAGAACGGGCTGGGCTGATGGGCAGCGATGCAAACGTGCAGAGGAGCACGAGGCAGGGCTGCAGGGGTCAGGGGGTGTCCGAGTGCCAAAGGAGAGATGTTTGCCAAGGGAAAATGGGAAGTGACACAGTGAGAGCGGCCTGGGAGAGGCAGTGACCCTCAGGGGGTTTGTGTCACCACGCATTCACGGCTGCTGCGAGGGATAATTCACAGGGAAGGGCCCAGGAGGTGTCAGAATCACAGAATCATGGAATCACTGAGGCTGGAAAAGCCCTCCAGGATCACCAAGTGCAAGCTGTGCCCCATCCCCACCCTGTCCCCAGCCCAGAGCTCTGAGTGCCACCTCCAGGCCTTCCCTGGACACCTCCAGGGATGGGGACTCCAACACCTCCCCTTCCAATGCCTGACAGCCCTTTCCACAGAGAAATTCTTCCATCAGAGCAGGTTCAGGTTGGATATTAGGGCAAATTCCTTCATGGGAAGGGTTGGATGTCCCCATCCCTGGAGGGACCTACGAGCCATGTGAACGTGGCACTTGGGGACACGGGTCAGTGGTGGCCTTGGCAGGGGTGACTGTGCCATATCCTAGACTGAGGAAACTCTGAAATGCAGTTTGCTAAAGCACGAGGGAAAAAAGTTCTTGGACACAACAGCACAACCCAAACTTTATGAAACAGAGGAATACAAGGTGTATATGCCAAGGCTGTACCTGCAATAACAAACGAACAACAAAGCACGGTGAATGAAAGAGAGGAGAGACTGAAAACAAGTGCACAGGTTTTAAAACTCTAAATAGAACCGCAGAAGTTAAATTGCCACGGCACACAGAGCTCCCATCACCCATGGGGAACATGAAAAAAGAGTCAGCTTGTGCCTGGATTGGGGGTTGAGGAGGGGAATTATCAGTTTGTGGTTACAGTGCAGATGTGGAGGTGTTATTATAAGGGAAAGAGTAACTACCTGTGCGCCCGAGGTGTGGCAGGACATATTGCTGTGCTGGTGATTTGTTTGGGGCGATCTCTGCGGTCCCCTCGACCTCCCAGGCTGTGGTTTGAGCACAGCCAGGCTGATTTCTCATTTCTCCTGTCATTTCCTATCTTTGAAGGCATTACAAAGAAATTTGAGCGAGCTATTTTTAGTCAGGCTTGAAAGCACCTGGTTTTTTCCAGGCCTGATTCTTGAGGGGCAGCTTTGATTGTGTTTCCTTTTGTTTCTGCTCTCAGTTCTGGCTGCCTTGAAGTGCAGCTTTCCTTTGGCCACGAGGTCCCCCTGGGCCCTCCCCTGGGCAGGGACCCTTCTCTGAGCGCTGTCCCTGCTGCTGCTCCCAGTTCCAGGCTCAGCTGGGATCCACAGGTGGGATCCAAAGCATTTTTCACCTTTGTTTTTCACCTTGCAGCGGCAGCCAAAGGCAAGAGGTTGATTCCAACTGCAGGCAAAACGCTGGAACGAAGGACAAGCTGTATCTGAAAAGGAAAATACCAGGAAATAATCCCAATCTTACCGGTCCTGAGCCTAACAGGAATGTTGGAAGAGCCACTAAACTGAGCAGTTTTACCCCTGGCTTTCGGAGGCCTGAGCTCATCCTCTTTGCTTGGATTCACACTGACATAAGTGGGTCAGTAAATCTGGAAATGTCGGGGCCAGCCTTGCTCTGTGCCTGTAACTGGTACCACTGGTGTAACTGGTGTTCCCTGGGGGGCAGGGGATCTCTTGTCCCCCAGTGCTTGACCCCACTGTGTTTGGATTTCAACCCTTTCTCTGTTTTGTTTCCTTCCCATCCTCTGTCCTTAGCTGGTGGGACCCATACCAAAGGCTCTTTAGGTATTTCCAACCATTAGAAGATAGGAAAATTCAATTAAATTTCTCTAAGCTCGATGTGTCTTTGTTTCATGGCTTAGACTTCCTCCTCCTACCTACACTCACAAACCCCGAAGTGTCTCTGTAATTCTTTCCAGCTCAGTGAACGCGCCTCCACGTGTTCCTTGGTTTCACATCCCTCCATCCATTTCCCATCTCCAGGGCTCTCGTAACCAGATCCAAGGCACCATTAGGAGTGATCTGTCTCCTTCCCTCAGCCCTGGGAGCAGCAGATCTGATTTTGGAGCTCGGCTGATGAGCGGTTTCTCATTTAGAAGGAAGATGTATGGTGGGCACAAACCAGATTATCCAGGGGAGCTCTGATTCGGAGAGCTGATAAAGGTGGAATTTCTCATTTTGGGGGAAAACAAGCGATCAGGCCTCGTGGAGGAGTGTAAAGTCCCGGGAGTATTGCAGACCAGACCTGTCCATGGTTTGCTTGGAGCAGGGGGATTCCCCTCAGGCCTGCAGGGAACGCTGCTGGCTCTGCCAGGCCAGGGAAGCCAGAGCAGGGACACAAATCTCACTTGTCTAAAAGCCTCAGAGCTTGAATTCCAGCTGTGTTTATTTCTCATTCCTGCTCAGAAGGACTAAGGCCTCTCCCTTCCAGAGCAGAGGGAATTCCTGACGGCAGGAGCTGTCCAGAGTCTCTCTGGAGGGGAGGCTGCTCAGAGGGGCAGAGTCTGGCTGATTCTTTTTCTTCTCCTTCCTGAAACCACCACTGCTCAGTCACTTCTTCCTGGTTCTCTGTGCAGCCTTCACTCTTCCCTCACCTCTTTTGCCTCTCTAACCTACTTTTCATTGGTTTCTTTCTGCTGATGGGGGGTTTTCGTGGCTTGTTTTGCTTTTGTGCTTGTCTTTTTAATTTCTCCTAATGCTACACACTAACCAGAGGCTAGAACAGCAAAGGAGAAAGGGAATAGAAAAGCAGAAAAAGAATATTTTACCATTTTCTTTTTTTTTTTTTTTACCATTATCCACAAGTTTTTAAGTGTCTCCCAGAGCCCCAGTTTTGCCCCCTGCGCAGAGGAGCTGCTTTTGCTGTATTTGTGCCTTGCTCCTTGTGCTGTGCCCCAGCTGAGAGTGAACTTCCCCTCAACAAAGAGCTTGGCAAGGAATTTCCTCATTTGGCACGTGGATCCAAGATCCAGCTTGTTAAATGCACGATGATTCTGGAAAATGCCACAGTGCCACAGAGCTTTCCCTGGATCCTGTAACCACACAGAGCTTTCCCTGGACCCTGTAACCACACAGAGCTTTGTCCAGATCCTGTAACCACACAGAGCTTTGCCCACGTCTCCAAGTGCCCTCAAACACCCATTTTTAATCCTGTTTCTGATTACTGAGCTGCCTGAACAAAACTCCCCTCCTTTGGCACCGGGGTGTCCCAGGGATGCTCTGCCGTACATTCAGAAGGATTTAAGGGAGCTGTGAGGATGACAAATGAGCTGTTTCCTATCAATTATTTACCTCTCCTGGCCATGTTGCACCAGGCAGATGCTGAAGGGGCTGCCTGGGCACGTGGGCTCCAACAGGATCACGCCACGCTGGGGGCTCCTGCAGGGCAATGATTCCTGAGCATGGAATAAATCCAGCTTCTCCTGCATCAGAGTCCGTCATGTGGGAGGCCAGGGAGGGATAAACTGGGAAGCACCTGTTCCATTCTGGAATAAAGCTGATTAGATTTGATTCATAGCTTTAGTACCCAGATGTGTGCAGCGAAAACCTCTGGTGAGTGGTGCTGGTGAAAAGCACGGGAGCTGTGGGACCTCTTGCTTTGGAAATTCATCTTTTTGGCTTTTTTCTTTGTTTCTGTGGCTGCCCCTGGATCCCTCAGAGTGTCCAAGGCCAGGCTGGAGGGGGCTTGGAGCATCCTGGGACAGTGGAAGGTGTCCCTGCCCATGGCACTGGATGGATTTAAGGCTCCTCCCAACCCAAACCAGGCTGGGATTCCCTGATTTTACGGCAGCAGGAGGACAATCAGTGGTTCCTGTGGAAAACATCTCGAAATGATGGAAGGCAAAGGATAATTTCTGTGTCCCGATGAAATGTGCTCAAGAGAAAGAAAAACTTTTGCCATTCTGAATTTAAACCAGAAATATTTACAAACTCTCTAAGCGGATAATCAGAAAAAGGGAATCACAGAATGGCTGCGGCTGCAGTCGCTGCCACCGATGGTTGTGGCGCTGGTTACCGAGCTACAGCACGGCTCCTCCGCAGCCACTCCTCTGCTCCATCCCTGGGTGCCCCTTCCTGCAGAACTCTGAGAGCCTCTCCTTCTGGTCAAGCAGTGTGGTTTAGACTCATTCTCTGTTATTTTTCCCAGCTGGGCTGCTGGAGTTGCTGGAGAATGAAAACATTAATTTCCAGAGTAGCAGGGGTTTGCTCCTTATCGACGTCAGAGCCGTCTCGGAGCGCTAAAAATCTCATTTCTTTCCCTGTGTTTTGGAAGGTTTGGATGCAAATGAAGAAGAATTGAGGGCGGAATTTGTGACTGGGGTGGCAGCAATAATGTCACACGCCCTGCCCTGTGCTCGAAGGTGTTGCTGGGACAGCTGGGGCTCACCAGGGCAACTCACGATCAATCCCACCATTCCCACCTGGAATGATTGTGGAGATCATTTTTGATCAGTTGATTAGAAATGTTCATGAGGAACAATTATTGCTTGGCATTTCTCGGGAAAACCAAGGGAAACTGGAGAAATACATCAACATTCCAAACCACAGCTTCTTTAAATGCGCAAAAGCCGAATTCCCAGATGCAGCATTTAAATCCATTTCCTGCCATGGAACTGTGGCCTGGAAAAATGTTGGCACCAATTCTGATTTGCATGCTTGAGGATGGAATAGGCAATTCAGAGAATGCTTTGCCACCAGGAGGAAATTTGGATTTTCCTGTGCTTAACTCCTGCTGCTCAGTGCCTGGAAAAGCAGCGGAGGTGGGAGGAGGTGGGGTGGTACCAAACTCTTGGATGTAACCTAAATTAATAATAATTGGATGTTCTTTCATTTTAAAGTGGATAAAAGCTGCAGGAAGAACTGCAGGAAGAATTTCTCTGGTACAACCAACTGCTCAAGTGTCTGAGATATTCCAAATTTCCCTTTTAGGGGGAGCTGAGAGCTTTCCTCCTTCCTTCAGTCTGGGTGCTGGGAGGGAGGGAGGGAGGAACAAGGGCTGAACTTGCTGTCAACTCTCTTAAAAGCTTTTTATTGTAGCTGGAATGTGTGATAATGGCCCCCAGAACCATCATTACAGTTAATTAAAGGTCTGTTTCTTTTTTCTAACGTGAGGGGTTTATTTTCTGCAGTTGATAACGCAGCAATAAAACCTCGCTTTAGGCAAAATCTTGGTAGGCAAGGTCACAATTTAGGAGTAATTTGAAAATTGAAGGGAAAACCAGAAAGCAGCATCTGGTTCCCGTCGTTTCTGCGGTGTGGAAGTACAGAGGGAATGATTTAGAGTTAAAAGGGAAGGAGAAGGGGAACATCAGAGGCTGTGCACCGAGGGGATGCTCAGGGGTGGTCATGGGGAAGAGGTGAAGGGAGGACAGGAAATTTGGGGTGATCTACTTAAACATGAAAACTTGTCCAGTCTTGGTTTAATTTGGGTTGGAAAGGCAGAGCCTGCTTCCAGGGGCAGGACAGTCGGGATGGAGGCACAGAAATGTCAGGATTTTACTACTTTGGGGTATTTAATGCAAAACTGGAGGTTGCATCTGTTGGGAGTGGAGCTGGTGTGGGGCTGGGATGTCACTGGGAGCTGCCACATCCCAGAGTTTGCTGCTGAGGGTGAATCCAATCAGTGCTTGGAACCACCTGGGATTTCTTCAAGGATCTTTGGCTCACAAATCCAGGGATGGACGTTGAGAGCTTGTGGGGTCTCCATCCCTGGAGTTGCTCCATCCCCCTGGAACATCCCTGAGCTGTGGGGACCTGGGGAGCTCAATCTCTCACTGAATATTCAGCCCAGATCACGGTTTGTAACTTCATGATTCAAACAACATTTTTGCACTTTCATTCCAGGGCCAGCTGAGAAGCAGCAGGTGCTCGATTGGTCAAAAAAAAGTCATTTCCTGAGATAAGAAATGTAAAATAAGTGCCAGTGGTGGAGATTTAATTGCTGCAAATCTGTTGAGTGGAAGCTGAGCTCTCTGTTCTCCAAACTAATCACGTCCAGCTTCCAACCAGTGCAGCTGTGCTTTCGATGCCTTCAAGTTGCAGCAGATTTGTTGTGGATATGTTAATTAAAAGGTTAATTATGGTTGAGATGTTCTGGTACTCAGGTTTCCTGCTGCTGACGTGGGGTGTAAACGCTCCTCACCCCAAACCCAGAGGCACTTAAGGAAAAGGGGGAGATCCTGGCACAGATTATCCAGGGAAGGTGGGGCTGCCCCTGGATCCCTGGCAGTGCCCAAGGCCAGGCTGGACACTGGGGCTGGGAGCAGCCTGGGACAGTGGGAGGTGTCCCTGCCATGGCAGGGCTGGCACTGGGTGGGCTTTGGGGTCCTTCCCAACCCAAACCAGTCTGGGATTCTGGGATGTGAGGCTGAACAAGGATGAGGTGGGAAGGGGTTGCTCTGTGTGTGCCCGGCACTGGTGCCAGGGACACCCACGGTGCTCCCAAAAACGTGTGATGTGACACTGCCACTGTAAACTCCATGAGAAACTAATCCTGGAAGCACACCAGGAAAATCTTTTTAAAAAGCAGGGAAAGGTGTCATCTGGTGATAAGAAATTTCCCACTTGGTGGCAGAAAAACTTTAATAGCGATTAATAGTGAACCGTGTTGAGATTTCAAACTACTTTTGGAATGTATAACGCAAGGGTAAACAAAACAGAGTCAAATCCCCAGAATTTAATCCCTGGAACTGCAGCTCTGCATCTCTGAGACGGTGCCAGTGATCCTGGACCCTGGGAAGGACTGGAAAATAAATTCCCCACCCTCCTCTGGTAGCGCTGGGTGCTGGGAGAGCCTCCTCGGTGCCACTAACGAATCTCTGGGGACCCTGCCTGCATGGCTTGGGATGAAAAGCAAAATTAAGCTCTGAAGCTCTTTGAAGAAAAGATGAGTCTGCAAACAAGAGGCACTGCTGGGATCCTGGTTGATACAAGCGGATAAAAATCCGGGTTCCTGCGGAATCCAGGGAGTTCTGACGGTGAGGGCAGAGCTTTTGTGGCATCACTGCCCGGCCCTGGCTGGGCTGTCGCAAGCACCTGCTCTGGGATGCTGCAGATCCCCTCATCCTGCCCTGGGGCACCAAGTGCAGGACTGCAGGGAAGTGTCCAAGTGTCCCTGGAGTGTCCCAGGCCAGGCTGGACAGGGCTTGGAGCAGCCTGGGACAGTGGGAGCTGTGCAGGGGTGGCACTGGGTGGGCTTTAAGGTCCCTTCCCACCCAAACCAGTCTGGGCTCCTGTGATTTCAGGATAAACGTGAAACTACAGCAGGATCACATTAAAAAATCCAATGTTCCCTTTCTGCTGCAAACCCCCACCCCCATCCCTCCGAATTTCCTTCTCAAGGTCTTTTCTGCCAAAATTTGGAGCCTGCGTTGCAGCCACAACAGCCCTGACTAGAAAGACTCTTTCAGACAGAGCTTCAGAAGAGAGCAGAAGTTGCAGAGAGAGAACTGTGCAAGTTCTGGCCTTCAGGGTGCTTTTAAAATGCAGGAGCTCTGGGATGCAGGGCTGGTTTAATGGGATATTTATCTCCCTTGGAGAAGTTTCTGCTGGAAACCTTGAAGTTGTAACAGGCTGCAGTAATAAGACTTCCCTCTTCACTAAGAGAGAACTTCTTTTTTTGCTTCTTTTTTCTATAAGAGATTTGTTTCCGGGGACAGAGTCTTTTTTTCCCCTTATTTCCTACATTTTCTAATTTCAGGAAAATGGGAGGAAATAAATTTCCAGCAGCAGCAGTTCGAGCCCATTTGGTTGTTCAGTCTCATGCTGGTGTCCCCCTGTAACACCCACACCTGGCATGAGCCTGTGGTGCTCAGGGAGCACCGGGAATTCCTGTGGGATCAGGGATTCCCAGACCTCAGGCAGGTGTGTCCCTGGAAGTTCCAGGAGAGCTGAAGGATGCCCCGAGCAGGAATTCCCTCACTGGAGGAGCCTCATCCTTGGATGTACTGAAGAGCAGTTTGGAGGCACCGTGGTCTGTGAGTGTTTCAATATCATCAAAACCACAGAATTGATCGGTTTAATTCTATTTTTCTCCCTCTCCTGTAATTATTGACTAACTTTTAACCCAGTTTTCAGCTGTGAGGTTTATTTCCATTCACCTGGCCCACACCAGGGGCTGTTCCTGCTGTGCAGGCAGCACCGGGAGGCTCCCGGCTTTCAGAGCTGCTTTACCCAGCCTGGATTTGTGGCAAAACACATCATAAATCTACATAGTTCTGAGTGTTTGCTGCTCCTTAAGCCATTAAACAGAGAATATCCAGGGAAATCCATCAGTGTCTCCCCACCCAAGTGCCACAGCCGCTGGGGCGTCGATGCTGACGGACTTCTCCACGGCTTTGCCTGAGAGGAGTAATTAATCCTGACTTCCCGACAGCAGCAGAGCTGGCTGAGCATCCACATTAATCTCCCTCAGAAAAGAACCACGAGAGGAATCAGTGTCGGGATCACAACAGAGTTTTTCCCTTTTTAGAACCGGGAAAAAAAGTGGGAGCTGGAGTTGTGGCACCAAAGAAGTTCCAGCAGTGGTTTTGTCTCTGTCTTAATCCACCCTGCTCTGGAGCTGCTATGGAAACGGCTGCTCCCAGGAGTTTCCTCTCCAGACTGAGCTGGAGAAGGAATTATTTAAAATCAGAGGCCATGGAATGAAGCACAACTGGACTTCAAGGGGATACAGAGGAAAATCAGGAGGTGCAAGTGAAAAATAAAATTGCTGTCTGGAAAAGATGGAGCAGGAGCTTAGGGGAAAGGTTCCCTGGCCCAGGATAAGCTGTTGGGGCAGGGATGGGAATGGAGAAGCAGAAAAAAGCTCTTGGAAGTCAGTGTGGAAAAGAGGGAAGAGGGGAAGATCTCACTGCAAGACGAGGTTTAAATGGGAGAAACTCTTTTTAGGGCCCCAGAGGTGCCACATGGCCCAAAATCTCTCGAAATCTGCTACATCTGAGGACATTAACAAACATTTCATCTTCTTTCCAGCAGGGAGCTGAGCAGAAGCCAAGATCCAGTGAAGCCATGGAGCAGCTGGAAGGCCTGGGATGCTGCTTATTCCCATTTCCCTGGCACCAGTGAGGAGAGGAAGCCCCAGGAGAAGGGGTGTGAGAGCCACGGATCCCTCCGTGCCCGGCAGGAGCATTCCCAGGGTCAGGCAGAGTCCTAAAATTTTACTGCCACTAAAAAAGGGACAAAAGGGCTCTATGCTGTCTGCAGTGTATGGATAATTATTGAAATGCAGGATAATTTAGTATTTTCAGGCGCGCAGGGTTTGGTGGATTTGGGAATTCATTCAGTGGAGTCTTCGGTTCTCAGTGTTAGGGAATTGGATCAGTGACCCCTCAAACAGCCCTGCCACAAAGCCAAACACTCTGTGCCCTGCCCTGGAGTATCTGCCTCTGGAAGTCACTCCGAGAGAGGAGACTGTTTATCTTGGCAGCTCTCAGAGCTGGCACAGCTCCTGTGGACACCACTGGTGCCTCCTGGATGTCTGATCCAGCAGGATCTGGCGTGAGGCTGGGCACGTGTCTGTGGATACTGAAATGCTGCTAGCAGAGGGATTTTCCATCTCCTTGCACTGATTCTGTGAGAATTTTCCTTTACTATGCAAGCTATGCAAACAGTAAGATAGGTTTTGTAAGTAACTCGCATACCTGCTGTTTTGTCCAGTTATGGTTTTGGTACAGTAATAACATTTTAAAATGGGTCTCTAGGGCTCAGACCAATCACCCTGGGAGAAGTGTGAACGCTGTCCCATCGCTTTATGGAGCTAGGATATATGAATGGTGTTGTCAATTAATAAAGAATTCATTCTCTCGCTGGGTTGCTGTGCTGCCCTTTGGTCCCTGCTAACGCTGCCACACGTGTCCGACCCTCCTGCTGGCCTTACTGCAGCCCTCACCCCAAATTCTCCAGGTCTGTGCACCACCAGCAGCCCCTTCCCCAGGAACCAGCTTGCCTGGATGCACAGTGGGATAAATAAATTCTGATCATGGAATCACGGAATCCCAGAGTCCCTCAGGCTGGAAAAGCCCTTTGTGATCATCAAGTCCAACCATGAACCAGCACCATGGTCACCACTGTGTCCCCAGCTGCCTTTGGCTGCTTTGATCCAACCCTCAAAGCTTCTCCTCTGGAATTTAGACTTTTCCATGATCAGTAATAATTTTATTTTGGATCATAGAGGGCCCGAAATGGGCAGGAGACACATTTGTCTGTAAAACGTGACTGCATGTCCTTGATCCTGGGGCTCCAGTGGGTAAGGAAAGCTTGTTTCCTCAGAGGAATTCATTTCTTATTAATTAATTAATTCAGGAAGGATTTCTTCCTGGAAAGTGTGGTCAGGCCTTGGCAGGGGCTGCCCAGGGAGGTTTGGAATCCCCATCCCTGGAGGTGCCCAAGGAATTCCTGGATGTGGCACTCAGGGCTCTGGGCTGGGGACGGGGTGGAGATCCAAGGCTTGGCTCTGATCCTGGAGAGCTTTTCCAACCTCAATAATTCAGTGATCCTTAAGGAAAAGCTCATTTTTAGCAGGCGGCATTCATTCATCAGCCACGTGCACCTCCCTAAAATGATGTGTGACACACGAACACCCCCATAAGCACGGAATTGTGCAGGTGCCACTCGATGGAACGTCCCCCAACCTCAGCAATCACTTGTAAATCACAGAGTTCTCGCTGCAGCCAGAACTCCATAATCACAAAATGATTAGAAAGCCATAAAAAACAAAGTTGTTTTGTCAGGATCATTTCCTCCCTGATCACAGGGCTGATAGAAAGTGGCTCTGGGCTTAAGTGATAGATGAGAGCCGTTAATAGAGCCAGAGACCTTCCCAGGCTGTTTGTAGCCAAAATTAAAAGGGGATTTTACCAGTCCTGGGTGGTTTGGAAGCCCGGAGAGTGGCTGGGTGTTGTGTTGGGGTTGATATAAAACACAGCCTCTCACAGCCATGAATTGCGTTATTATTCACGAATAATTTCATTATATTTATTATTTTGATGGTGTAAGGTTAGAAAATCCCCTCTTACTCCTCTGCTCACTTGTGAGCATCTCTTGGCTCCATCAAAGGCCTTTGGAAAAATCCTGGAATAACATCCTGATGGAATAAACCTCCCTCCTCTCTCCAGCATTTGGCAATTTACTGGACTATAAAGCAAACTGCGCAAATCCTATTTCCAGAAAACTTTCCTGGGTGAAATCCTGGTTATGCACAGGAAATGGTTGTGTGGGGGCTCCAGGGGGGCCGGAGAGGGACTGGGGACAAGGGATGGAGGGCCAGGACACAGGGAATGGCTTCCCACTGCCAGAGGGCGGGGATGGATGGGATATTGGGAAGGAATTGTTCCCTGGGAGGGCGGGGAGGGGCTGGGATGGAATTCCCAGAGCAGCTGTGGCTGCCCCTGGATCCCTGGCAGTGCCCAAGGCCAGGCTGGACACCCTGGGACAGCGGGAGGTGTCCGTGCCCATGGATGAGCTTTAAGGTCCCTTAAAGCCTCCCTGAGCCAGGAATGCACAAGGATTTGTGTGAGGCTGGGAATGGCTGTGGCTCCCTGAGACCCTCCTGCCATGGAATTACAGGATCACAGAGTGGTTTGGGTTGGAAGGGACCTTAAAGGTTTGTTTGAAACGCCTTTTTTGTGTCTCACAGAAGCAGTTTGACCTCTCTCTCTGTATTTCTCACCCCAGCGTGAAAACAAACAGCTCCAAGTGCTTTTTGGGCAATGTAGGGAATATTTATATCTGCCCTACAGAGCTCACCTCAGCTGTCACTGAGCACACAAACCTGTCTCTGTAGGTACAATGAAAATAAATAATAATTATGTATCGTTCAAGATGTCCTCATTAGGAGGCTGTTGCACCTCAAACCCGAGGTTATAACTTCTGTTCCAGTCACTGCTAAGGGGCGGTGTGTGAGCAGCAGCTGCTGCAGCCGCCGCACCTCTGCCTTCCCAGAGAAAAATCGAGCTTTTCAACATCAAAATATCGGCCCGAACGCTTTCAGTGAAAGGTGAAAGAGATGGAATGCTCCTGTGCTGGAGGAATGGTCGGGCAGTTTGTTTTCCTTTAAAAGCTTTGGAATATCCTGTCGCCAGGCTGAGCGATATTTATGGCAAAATGTAAAGAGAGGTGGCAAGGATGAGAAACTGGGAAATTTAGGGAGCTGCTTTTGCCAGGCACAAGGGGAGGCGCCTGCAGCTTTCTGTTCTCACTGTCCCGATATAAAAACCTCATTATTACGGGCTGGTTTGTGGGCTGAGCCCCAGCAGGAGAGGGGGGATTGTGCCCCTGTGCCCAGTGAGCCCCCACCTGCAGAGCTGCCCCAGCCCTGGCCCAGCACAGCAGGGACCTGGAGCTGCTGGAGCCAGGCCAGAGGAGGCACCAAATGATCCGAGGGATGGGGCAGCTCTGCTGGGAGGGAAGGCTGGGAGAGCTGGGGGGGCTCACCTGGAGAAGGGAAGCTTTGGGGTGGCCTCACTGTGACCTCACAGCGCCTGAAGGGACTACAGGAAAGATGGAGAGAGACTTTGGACAAGGGCTGGAGGAACAGGACACAGGGAATGGCTTCCCACTGCCAGAAGGCAGGGCTGGATGGGATATTGGGAAGGAATTGTTCCCTGGGAGGGTGGAGAGGGGCTGGGATGGAATTCCCAGAGCAGCTGTGGCTGCCTCTGGATCCCTGGCAGTGCCCAAGGCCAGGCTGGACATTGGGGCTGGGCGGCGCCTGGGACAGTGGGAGGTGTCCCTGCCATGGCAGGGGTGGCACTGGGTGGTCTTTGGGGTCCCTTCCAACCCAAATCATTCTGGGATTCTCTGGTTCTGTTCTGTGTTTTGTCAGTCTGCGATTGGGACCAGGCCCAGCCCATGGGGAAATGACCTGTGGTTCTCAGCCTGTATTAATTAACGTTAATGAAGTCCTGCAATCAGTGCACTCTTTAGAACAGGTAAAGGTAAATTCAAATGAGAGACAACCATCCCTTGGTTTCTCTGCAGCCTAGCAGAGGGCAGGGCTCTGGGGAAGGAGGAATTGTTTTCCCCCTGCCGCTGTCTCTCTCCCGAGGCTCATCCCCTTCCCGCTGACACGGGTTTGACTTTCCCATAAAAACTCACAAAGACTTTGGCAAGAGGCATAATTAATTGGCTGTAACGGGGTGGGGGAAATACATGACAAGACATCTGTTAATACCCTGGCTCCCTGCTGAGGGTGAGAGTGGTATTTAATCCAGAGTTAAACACCACGTGGCTCTGACCTGGCGCAAATGAGCCGGGCTTTGGTTGAAGGTAGAGAGGCCGCTCAGGAGAAGTTGGAAACCAAAGTGATTCAGTGGTTTTGCTGCTTTGCTGTGGACAAGAGATGTCCCTGGGCAGAGCTGTGGGCTGGGGATGTCCCTTGTCCCCGTGTCACCCTGATTGGTGCCCAACTGAGGAGCCCTCCTCGTGTTCCGCTCCCTGTGAGGCGCCGCGGCCTCAGATCACATTTTTGGAGTGGCACTGAAGCCTGTGCTCAGAAGGACAACATCTGGGCAAGTTTCCTCCCCGCTCTCTGTTGTGTAGATGCACGTTTACACCCTGTTCCCCTGTTCTGAGGGTCGGGGTAGCTGTGTTCGGGCTCTCAGGCCTGTGGGGCTGGGCCCGGCCCCTCCGGAGCCGCAGCTCCGAGCGCTCGCTCGCAGGGTGCCCTGCGAGGAGCCAGCCTGGTTCTCCCCACTCCGGCAGCCCCTGACGTGCCACTCCCTGCACAAGACTTTGGGCAAACCGGGCAAATCCAGATCGACAATGCAGATGATGAATTCCAAAGGCAAGTCCTTGGAGTGCCAGCTGACAAACGAGGCACTTCTGAGGGGAGTCAGGACTAAAACGGGACCTGCCTGGGGCCATCCAGCACCTGCAGTTTTTGGACACTCTGAGTGGAACAGAGAAGGGAACGGAGCTGGGAAGGGTCTGGAGCCCCAGGAGAGGCTGAGGGAGCTGGGAAAGGGGCTCAGCCTGGAGCAAAGGAGGCTCAGGGGGGACCTTGTGGCTCTGCACAACTCCCTGACAGGAGGGGGCAGCCGGGGGGGTCGGGCTCTGCTCCCAGGGAACAGGGACAGGAGGAGAGGGAACGGCCTCAGGCTGGGCCAGGGGAGGTTTACTTTCAATATTGGGAAAATTTCCTCCTGGAAAGGGCTGTCCAGCCTGGCACAGCTGCCCAGGGCACGGGTGGAGTCCTCATCCCTGAAGGGATTTAAAGGCCCTGTGGATGTGGCACTTAAGGATGTGGTTTTTAGTGTTCCAGTTGCTCATGGAGTTATTTCAGATTCATTCTCAGTAATTTCTGGAGATTTCAGTTTGTTACATCCATCTAAACGCCCAGAGGTCTTTTCTTTTATTCCATTTTTCCTTGGTTTTAATTTGTGGTGTCTGACTCCTGCTGGGTTTCCCCTCAGCTCTTGAGAGGCTCAGAAACCCCTCTGTGTCTCCGTTTAGCTCCCAAATACCCCCCGGCCCTAAAACCCAGTGCGATTTTCACTCCATATTCCTGCAATTTCCTGAACACTCTCGAGGTGCTTCTCTAATTTTTTATTTCCCCTTTCCTTCCCATTTCCCTGCAGATGCCTGGGGATGTATTGATGATTCAGGCTCCAATTTACCTGATTCATCATGCGAAATCCACTGACAAAATCTGCTGCTCTCAAATCCTGTAATACTGTGGACAAAATTTGTTTTCCAGCCAGGATGCATTATGGCTTTCAGGACTTGGAAACTGCATCCTCAATAGCATTACATTCATTTCTTTGTCATTGGGTCGGGCTATTTTTGTTCTGTAGGAACAAAAGTCCAAGGAATTATTTTCATCTGTTTCTTTTGGTTTTCCCCCCCCGGCTCCTTTTATTTCCCAGGATTAAGACCTTTCAGTCTCAAAGTCTTTATTTCAGTGAGCAGCATTCCTACCCCAGCTGAATCCCCATGTTTTTCCCCCACGGGCTTTAGCATCAATCAAATCCTTTTAAATGTCAGCCGTGTTGCTTCCTGCGTTATTATTGTTATTTTTGCCATTTTAGACGCTGCAAACTGACCTTGCATTGTTGAGAGCAGTGCAAAACCACATCATTACATCCTTGCTTGGCTGATTTTTTCCATGGAACAGGCTGGGAATGTTTGGGGGGGGGGGGGCGGCTTTGTTGG
>VXBT01006099.1:17699-68221 GCA_013400235.1 Oriolus oriolus
CAGGTTTGATGGGAGTGGGGCAGAATTTTGGGGCTGTTCCAGTGTGGCCTTTCTGCTTAGGCTTGGGATTTTCTGCTTAGGCTTGGAATTTTCTGCTTAGGCTTGGAATTACCACACAAACCTGTGCCAGGGAGTGTTTGCTGCCTGCAGTCACAGGTAAATGCTCTTTGAGGGGCTTCTTGGGCTTAGAAAATGATACAAAAATGGAAAACTTGGTAAAAATAGAGAAATTCTCTCAGTGGTCCAAAGGGTGAAAGACCTGTCTCCATCCACAGCAGGTGGAGGAGCTCCTGTCTGCTGTGTGCATTTGGCAAGGAAAATGGATGGATTGCCTCTGCTTACACGTGCAGTGACCTCCAAAGGGCTTTTCCAAACCAGTGTGGATTAAACGGAATCCCTGTGCTGGAGAACAGCCCTGCTGTCCTGCTTGGAGATCAGCTGGTCACTTCTCCTCACTTTTTCTCTCTTCAGTGGGTTCCAGCCCCAGCATGGCCTCGTTTTGCCCCCTCAAACTCTGTTTCTGTGGTGCTTTCCCCTGATGGACATTGTCTAATTCTTGTAGCAAACCTCCTCCTTGAGACCCCGCCTCATTTTCACTATTTAAATTAAGGTTTCAGCTGTTTTCCTACAGTAAGAATCTGTTAAGCTCGAATTCCTAAAGTACCATTAGACTTTTAAAAAATTTTTCCAAGAAAGGGCCACAGTGACTGCAAACCTTCTGCTTAATTCCTGATCCTGTATAAGGAGGGGAAACTTAATCCATTGCTCACCCAGGATGATTTTCACCAAAGGATTACAGTTGTTAAAAGGCAAAGAAAACAGAGTTATTAAAGACAATTAAAGAACCACTTCTCATCCCTATGCTGCAAATATTAGGATGCTGAAGAATTCCGCAGGGAATCTCTGTGCTAATTTCCCCTGTTCTTACTTCCCTAATTGTCTAAGAGGGTGTGGGGGTAAACCTGCCTTTGGTTGTTGGTGTTGCTGCTCCATGATAATATCCTGGCCCTGCTGGTGGTGTGGGGTTGCTTTGGATTATCCTGGGAAAGGAATTCTAAACAAATCTTTGCTGCTTTGTTCTCCCTTTGAAGGGTGTGAACAGGGTTAGAACATCCTTTATTTCCTGATATTGTCATTTATAACGACATGATTTACAGCACTCTGGGTATTTCTCCAAGAAGCTTTCAATAAAGGATGATGCTTTCAGGATCCTTTATAAACAACGTGTCAGGTGTGGAGTTAATAGAGTTTAGATCTGTTTGCTTCACAGGTAACTCCAAAACCCCAAGGTTCTGACTTACAAGGCAAAGGAAGGTTGCAGTGGGAAGGGCCAGCTGAGGACCAAGCCAGGCTGCCACTCCCAGCAGCGCTGGGAATCTCTGTCAGCATTGCCCTGCTTCTTCTGTCATTAATTTCCCTCAAATTATTGGCTTAATTGATGTGAGGGCATGACAGCCTGGCAGTAGAAAACACCAGTTTGCCAGCGTGGTTGGGTGCCAGCATGGGTGCCAGCGGGGCTGAGCTGTTGTTTCCCACCCAGCTGCCTCCGGACACCTCCCTGTTCCCAGGGGGCTCCCACAAAGATGGATGGGACGATCTGTGCTCAGGGCAGGAGCTCTGGGGATCTGCAGAAAAACCATCATCAGTGAGAGGACAGCAAATCTGTCACCCAGGGCCACCTCCTTCCATCCCTCTTTACTGCAGAACTTCCCCACTCACCCTCTGCACTCTCCTCTCCCTCCTTCAAACACCGCTGCTCCACAGATTGCCTCAAAAGTTGGGGAAATGGACACATAACACTGAAAGGAGGAGTCCAGCCCTGCCCTGTGGGCAGGCACAGCCTGGGCTGGGTTTTGGCTGCCAGCCCCGCAGCCCAGCAGGATCAGGGAATCCCAGCCTGGATGGGTGGGAAGGGAATTAAAACCACCCAGTGCCACCCCTGCCATGGCAGGGACACCTCCCACTGTCCCAGGCTGCTCCCAGCCCCAATGTCCAGCCTGGCCTTGGGCACTGCCAGGGATCCAGGGGCAGCCCCAGCTGCTCTGGGCACCCTGTGCCAGGGCCTGCCCACCCTCCCAGGGAACAATTCCTTCCCAATATCCCATCCAGCCCTGCCCTCTGGCAGTGGGAAGCCATTCCCTGTGTCCTATCCCTCCACCCCTTGTCCCCAGTCCCTCTCCACGTTTCCTGTGGCCCCTTCAGGCCCTGTGAGGCCACAGTGAGGTCACTCCTGGTCTCCTCTCCAGGTGAACACCCCCAGCAGAGCTGCTGCATCCCTCTGATGCCCTTGGTGCCTCTCCAGGGATGGGGCAGCCACAGCTCCTCTGTGCCAGGGCTTTCCCACCCTCCCTGTCCAAAACTTCCTCCTCCCCCTCAGAGCAGGCCAGGCCTCGCTGTGCCACTGCCGCCTGCAGAGCTCTCCTGGTCAGCAGGAGCAGCCCTGGAGGGACATCCAGGCGTGGAATGGGGCATTCCCGCAGCTCTGCTCCCTGACACGTCCTCAAGAGCCCTCACAGCCCCGAGGATCCCCGCTGGCGATCCTGAGGTGATCCAGCACTGCTTCCCCTGCAGCTGCTTCTGCCACCTGCAAGGCACAAAACAACTGGGAATTTGCACTCCAGTGCTTCCCAAGGAACCAGAGGAGGCGCCTTTTGCCCTGGAGGTGACTCGTCCCCACTCATCAGAGGGTGGTGTAAAAGGAGCTGTGTACGACAAGGAACACCTGCAGCAAATCCCAGTGTCCCGATGGGACTTTGGGAGCATTCCCTGCCCTGAATCCCACCTGGAGAAAACACAAACAGAGCCGCAGCAAGAAATAAATAACGTGTTGATTTAATCCTGGGAAGAATTAAGGGTTCCTCTTTGGGGGGAGCAGTCCCTCACAGGATTATTGAATTTGCTCATTTTCAGGGTGTCACTTCAGACCTTTCTGGGAGGGGCTGAATCCCTTGTGGGGGTTCAGAGGAGGGGTCTGACACAAAACTGGGGACCTGGAGATGCTTCGGCAGCTGCCCCAAGCCCAGGGCTGGGGATTGCTCACAGCTGCTCTGGTTTCAGCTGCTCTGGCATCACCTCAGTGCTTTGCTCCGTGGTCTGCAGGCCTCGGCAGAGGCTGAGGATCCCAAATCTGAGGTATAGTATAAAATATTTATGTATCTATTTATATAGAGATAGATTTCTGTGGCTTTAAGAGTGATTCTATGATATAATGGATTTATGTGGTAATTTTGTACCTGCCTGGGAAGATGTGGTGTATGGAGCCCTTTTTTGGGCAAAAGCTGCTTTTGAATTTTGATCAAATCCATATCCAAGCATTTTTCCCTCTCAGGCAACAGTTTTCTTATGGCTGCTGTGATTTTTCTGGTGTGCAATGCCAAAACTTTGGCTTCTCCTTGCTGGTTTTGCCTTCTCCCATCAATAACAGCTCTTGGCAGAGGTTTAGAAACCCGACAAATTGTTGGCTATAAAACAGATTTGCCCGCGGATGAAATATCTTCGTGGCCAAACCCTCCCTCCTATAAATCAGAAGCACCAGTGCTTGTTTAATTGACAAATTTGAGAACTCACTGGGGGGAAATGAAGTCACTGACTGATGGCAAGGCACTCATTCCTCTGCTTTTTATTCCGGAAATTCCTCGCGGATAACGAGCACCCCAGCCAGCCGGGGAACTTCTGATTAATGGACTCGGGAGGCTCGCTCAGGAGCGAGAACGCGCTCGGAATAATTTGTTGTTGTTTGTAACGAGCGCTCCAGACAGTAGTAATTACCTTAACGAAGCAATTAAGGGCAAGGCAACTTGGGCTGGCTGGGGCTGGCCAGTTGTGCAGCCCCCACTGGGAGAGGGGCTCACAAACCAGTGAGAGCCTGGCTGGGGCAGCTGGGGAGCTCTGGGAGCTGGGAAAGACATGGAAGCAGCTGCTGGAAGAGGAGGTAATTTCACAACCTGAGTGGTTCTGACCCTCGTAATTATCTTTGTTACTTAGATTAATTATCATTGTAACTCAGGTTGCAGCAGATCTGGTCCCTGACCTTCTGGGAAGAGCAGAGGTGGAGTTGGAGGAGTAGGAATTGGTGAAAAAAAAAAAGGGAATACGGCTCCTGTGGCAGCAGCAAAGAAGTTCCCTGGCTCTTTGTGCCATCAGCCATAACTTTTTTTAATGGAAATGTTCTCTACCTGGAGTGTTTCATTGTATTTTCCAATAGCATATGAAAAAAAAAAAAACTAGTAGAAATTTGGTTTTTGTTTGGAGTTGAGGCCCATCCCAGTCAGGATTTGATCAGTGCCCAGCACTGTGGGATTTCCCTGAGGTAATTCCAGTCCAGCAGCTCTGGCTGAACTGGAACATTTCTTGTAAAGGAACACTCAGCCTTGTGTTAAGGACCCCTGGCAGTGGAGCAGCCACGAGGACCTTTGGTAATTTTCTTCAGTCATTAATTATTCACAGCTTTGCTTCAAGAGTTGCTTTTTCCTCTGCAGTTCTGGCACTTTTCCCCTCGTAACCCCTGGAAACTGATAGGTGTTGCTGCCTGGATGAAGTGCTTGCTCCAGCAGGTTTTTGTTATCCTTTTTGGCTTCTCAAACTGTGATCAAAGTTCACAGTTTCACCCCTGTTTGTGAAACCAAGTGCTTTGCCCGCTGCAGATCTCACTCTGTGGTCCTTTGCTACTCCCTTAATCTGTTTGTGTAGCTCTCCCCTCAGCACTCCGCAGTTTGGAATTATGGAGCACTGCTCAGAGAAGCCTTTTAAAGGGTTGGGGTTTAAGGCCTGAGAACTGTCCAGACCCTTCACTGTCTTCAGCCATGGCAGGTGAAGAATTGGTCATTCTGTTTTTCTCTTCCAGGCCGGGCACTCTTTTGCTGAAGGACTTTTCACCAAAACTTTTCAAACACCTTTTCATCCTTTTACTGAGGACAGCGATTTTCTTGTAGCGCAGGCACGTGTCAGGCAACTCCCAGTTCAGCTTGGATACTGAGGAGTTCTGACACAAATACTTTTAATGTTTAGAAGAAATATTTTTGTCTCAGCTGAAGTCAGTTACACATTTTCAATTTGTGGATAATTTACATGTAAATAAACTGCTCCACATGCAGATGGACAAACTTCTGGGAAGGGTCGTTCCAGTCTGAGCTGAGTGACTCCAAAGGGTGGGAAGGGACCCCAAAGCCCCTCCAGTGCCACCCCTGCCATGGCAGGGACACCTCCCACTGTCCCAGGCTGCTCCAAGCCCCAATGTCCAGCCTGGCCTTGGGCACTGCCAGGGATCCAGGGGCAGCCACAGCTGCTCTGGGCACCCTGTGCCAGGGCCTGCCCACCCTCCCAGGGAACAATTCCTTCCCAATATCCCACCCAGCCCTGCCCTCTGGCAGTGGGAAGCCATTCCCTGTGTCCTGTCCCTCCATCCCTTGTCCCCAGTCCCTCTCCAGTGCCAGTTACACACACAGGGCATCCAAGCAAGGGCTAATTCCACATCCCTTTTTCCTGTCATGATCCAGGCTGTTCCTGTGAGGAGTTTTCCATTTTACCCAGAGTCTGGAGGTATCCACAGTCTTCCAAGTATGGCAGGGTTTTTATTCGCTTGGGAAATGAAGGATGATCCCACAAGGAAGAGGAATTCCCTCTGGATGTCTGTGGCGTGGCTCTGAACTTTTCCCTATTTCCTTGCTGGTTGTGTGACCCTTTCCCAGCCCTCTCCCCCCAGTGTCTTGGATCAGGTGTCCAGTCCCTCCTATTTTTGTTTTTCACTAAAAGAACTCCACGTTCACGGGGAGGAAACCCTGGAGTGCTGTAATTAAAGCCTTGTTCCAGGCAGGTTCCTTGGTCTGCTGTGCAAAAATTGAGCATCTCGTGCAAAACTTAATTTGAGAGGCTTGACAAGACTGCACAGGAGGGAAAAACCCAGTAATGGATGGGCTGCTAGCTCAGGATAACCACTGCTCCCGCTGCTGTGTGCAGCGGCAGGATGTGCCTGGGGAATGCTCGGTTTGCCATGAACACACCGATATTCTGTGCATAAAACGGGGTCGTTTAACACCCTGCGAGGACTGAGGTTTAACCACAAAGGACAGGATTCCTTTCAGGCATTCGTCGCTAAACTGGGGGAATTGTAACCATTGGAAGCTGCAAATGGGCTCAGAGCAAGTGATGAGCATTAAAATACAACAGTGAGGAGGTGCAGGCAACATAATCCTGTTCGTGTTTCCTGCTCTTACGATTATGAGGGATTGTCCTAGAAAACTTCAGATTTATCAAAAGCTGTTTCTAGACAGCTTTTACAGGAATTAAGCCTCTGTTTACCTCGATGATTTGTTTGGCCTCAATCACAGAAGGTGTCAATCGTCTAAATGAGGGTGGACTCGGGGAGTTAATTCTGTGTTTAAGAGTATTTTTGCCAGAACGTGAATATTTAAGATTTATTTGTAATACGAAGCACAAACTCTCTGTTTGCAGTGGCTGCAGGAGGATTGATGAAGATCATTCCCGCTTTGATGCAGAAATGGAGTTTTTGTCATGTTTGAATGAGACCTGCTGCGGTGGCACTCGGATCGCTGGGAGCTGGGGGGACAGCTATGAGAGCAGTACACCATTTTTTGCTTGTTTTTCATTAAATAACTACTAGGAGGCACAGAAGGAGATTTACAGTAGTCAAATGAGATGTGCTGTAATGTAGCATTGAATGAATTCTGCTGTAATGATGCTTTGCTGTGCTATTTACTCTGTGACATTCCCTCAAAGCTGCTGCTCTTAACAAGAAATCCGAGTGCCCTACAGCTAATTCCTGCAAATCCTCTGATTTCCTCATTAAGGGTTTTTTTTTAATTTTGCCTTCAACGTGACAAGTTGATCCGAGGGCGGGAGCACCTCTGTTATGAGGAAAAGAGGGAGAACTGGGATTGTTCAGCCGGAGAAGAGGAGCTCCGGGCTAATTGTAGCCTTTCAGCACCTGAAGGAGCCGACAAGAAACACGGGGAGAAACTTGGGACAAGGGGTGGAGGGACAGGACACAGGGAATGGCTTCCCACTGCCAGAGGGCAGGGCTGGATGGGATATTGGGAAGGAATTGTTCCCTGGGAGGGTGGGCAGGCCCTGGCACAGGGTGCCCAGAGCAGCTGTGGCTGCCCCTGGATCCCTGGCAGTGCCCAAGGCCAGGCTGGACATTGGGGCTGGGAGCAGCCTGGGAAGGTGTCAGGGTTGGAACAAGATGAATTTAAGGTCCCTCCCCACCCAAACCAGGCTGTGATTCCACGATAAAACAGCTGGTGAGGATAATGACTGCCGTTCCCAGTACAGGATCCCTGTTTCTCTCCCCAGGATGCGAACGCAGGAGTTGTAAATCTCCTCTAAAGATCTCAAAGTCGTGCAAACAGCTCTGAGGCACAGCGGAACAAACTCCTTTTGTTCCCAGCCGTCAGCCTCGCAGGGAAGGAGCGCTTTGCATCTCAGATGAAACACACCTTGGGATGGATAGATAATCCTGGGCACCATCTGGGGACGCCTGCCTGCAGAACAAAGGTCACCGTGTCCCGGGGAGGCTCTCATTTGCATGCAGGAGCTGGCGCTGGTTTCGCAGCATTATCGTGTTTGCAAACACGCCTGGGAAGGGTTTCCACGGTGGGAACATCTGGGGGATGCACTGCGGAGCGTGCGGCCCGTTTCCATGGCTAGGGCTGCAGTGGGGGCTCTGCAAGGACAGGAGGCAACCCCAGCAGAGCAAAATATCCTGAACTCGGAGCTCTGGGCTGGGGACAAGGTGGGGATTGGGCACGGGTGGGACTCGATGGTCCTGGAGGGCTTTTCCAAGCTCACTGATTCCAGACAAAGGTTCTCACAGGGAGGAGCTTTAGATCCGCAGGGGCTGGTGCTTTGTTGGTGCTTGTCCTGGTGTTTGTCACGGGTTTGCAGCAGCTCCCTCTCCCCCAGCATGGCAGCCCCTGGTGCTCCTGCCTGCTCCCTCTCTGCCTTCAGACCCCAGGGCTGCTTTGGCCGCAGCCTCAGGAGCCACCCCTGCAGGTGTCCCCAGAGCTGCCCAGGAACGTTGTGGAGCTGCTGCTGGGATGGGGAATGAGGTAGGAACAGGCTCCCCAGGGCAGGGGGGGAGTTACCATCCCTGGAAGTGTTCCAAAAATCCTATGGATGTGGCACTTGAGGACGTGGTCAGTGGTGACGGTGGCTGATGGTTGTACTGGATGATCTCAGAGCATTTTCCAGCCTTAATGGTTCCATGATCCTGTGACGTGAGCCTGTCCTGTCCTAGACAGACCTATGGTAGAGGATTAAATTCTATTTAATCTCTTTTTGTCAGCTCTCTGGGCAGCATTTTCCACCAGTGCCTTAATTTCTACCGTCAGTTTTCTCCAACACTCATCACTCGGTGTCCAGGACCCCTCAGAGATACCAGACTCTTCCTCTTCCTCATGTGTCTGTCTTCCTAACTTAGCTTTTTCCTCATGGAAAAGGAGAATCTTCAAATTAGAGGAGATAAATTACACACACACACAAAGATATTTATTTATCTGTGCTTGGAATGGGACCATTTACACCTGGAGTAGGTGTGGGAGGTTTTACTCAGTGACAGCGCTGCCCACATGGTCGCAGGGAGGGTTGGGAATGTGCCAGGCATGGAATCACTGAGGTTGGAAAAGACCTCCAAGAACACCAAGGCACATCCAAGTCCCCTTCCCAACCCCCATTTCCTTAAAAACCTGCTGGAATTTGGCCATGGATGCTTCAGGATCAAACCTGGAAAAGCTTGTGGATCCTCAGGGGCAGGAGGTTGTGCTCTGGTGAGTGGGACTGAGCTGGGGGAAGGAGCACATGGATTTGGGCTGGAAAAAGCCCCCAGCAGAACAAAAGCTGGTTCTGGCTGCTTCATGTTTTCAGGGCTTGAAGGAAAGGTGGTCAAGCTAAATAACGGAGAAAACCCAGGGGTAAAGCCTCACCCCCTATTTAGAGAAGCAATTAGGCACCTGTCAGAGCAATTAGCGGGTAATGTAATTTCTGGATAATTGAAGAATAATTGCCCGTGTGCCGACGGTGGGTTGGGTTTCTTGTTGTTGTTAAAGCTAATGTAAGTTAATATGCCTCTGATGTTTGGGATGTAGCCACAAAACACACTTTAATATCCCATTAAAATGGATAAACAGGCATTCATCTGAGTTAAGGTGCTCGTGGCTGTTAATGGAAGGTGAGCATAAAATCCAGCATTTATTTTGGATACAAGTCTGTGACCAGGCAGCGTTTGGAGGAGAGGAACAGGCTGGTCAGGTGCCTGGTGCATCCCCACTCACTGGGAAATTCTGTGGGGAGTTAATTTTAGGCTTCTGAAGTCATATTTTGGAGCTTGAACTTATTGGAAGCGTCCAAGGCCAGGCTGGGACAGTGGGAGGTGTCCCTGCTACGGCAGGGGTGGCACTGGGTGGGCTTTGAGGTCCCTTCCAACCCGAACCATTTGGCCATATATCCAAATATGGGGAAATGATGGGAATTCTGGGTGTGGAAATCTGCCTCCCTAATTGCTGAACTGATGGAATTCTGTGCTAACTCCTTGGGGAGGGCTGGAGCAAACCCCTCGTACCCTTGGACTCGTATCCTCTGTTGGCAAGTGCCTTTTGCAGTCGAGTTAAATCATATCTCAGATTTCCCTCTGCATTTTGTCTTGTCAGGTTTTTGCAGGGTTTGCTGTGAAGGGAAGTGTTTGATTTGATTTAAGCAAGAGATAAGATAAGCACGTTGAAAATGGAGCTATTGATGGCTGGGCTATAATTTACAAAATTGCAGCATTTTCTTTATTGAAGCACTGAAAAATAAAGCAGCATCACAGCAGGTTGTTTAAGGTAAGTAGGCACAGAGTGATCAACTCAAATCACATCAACCCAACAGGAATTCTTTCCCATCCTCCTGTGCTGAGAAGGAAGAGCCGAACTTTCATTGCCATTAAGATTATTTTTGGTTTGAGCTGAACTCAAATGGTTCCAAATCACCAGAACTCTGCATCTGGAAGAAAAAAAGGGCTTTTGTGTCCTGGTAGTTGTGGTGTGACCACGGGAGATGTGAAATGAGAACATTTGTAGGGTTTTCTGCTTTGTCTTGCAGGGAATTGTCTGAACTTGGATCTTCTGCCTGCAGGACGCTTGGGACTCATTTTGCTCATTTTGTGAAGCAGCTCAGGGTGTTTGTGGTTCTCTGTCACCTTCCACCATCATGGAGTCATGGAATGGTTTGGGTTGGGACGGACCCCAAAGCCCACCCAGTGCCACCCCTGCCATGGGCAGGGACACCTCCCACTGTCCCAGGCTGCTCCCAGCCCCAATGTCCAGCCTGGCCTTGGGCACTGCCAGGGATCCAGGGGCAGCCACAGCTGCTCTGGGCACCCTGTGCCAGGGCCTGCCCACCCTCCCAGGGAACAATTCCTTCCCAAGATCCAGCTCAATTTCCCCTCTCTCCGTTTGTACCCACTGCTCCTTGTCCCATCAGTTCCTGATGCAGGTCCCTCTCCAGTTCCCTGGGATCCTGTCGGACCCTGGAAGGAGCTGTGAGGGCTCCACACAACCTTCTCTTCTCCAGGCCCAACATTCCCAACTTTCCCAGCCTATCTCCATGAGGACGGTCCTCCAGTTCTCTTACCAACCTCGTGGCCTCCTCTGGACTTGCTCCAGCATTTCCATGTCCTTCTTATCCCGGCATCCATCAGGAAAGGACAAAGCCACGATTCCTTAGTGAGAGCAAGGACTCTTCCCCTTTCCTCTCTGCGTTGCTCCAAACCATCAGCAAGTTGGAGGCTCTGCTCGTTTTGAGGGAGGAGTTGGTCAAGCTGCTCCAGGAGAGGCTCAGGTCGGATATTGGGAAGAATTTTTTCCCTGGCAGAGGGGTTAAGCCCTGGCACAGCTGCCCAGGGCAGGGGTGGAGTCCCCATGCCCGGAGGGATTTCAAAGCTCTGTGGAGGTGGCACTTGGGGACGTGGGGCAGGGGTGGCCTTGGCAGTGCTGGGAATGGTTGGACTCGATGAGATCTTTTCCTTAAGGATTCCATGATTCATCAGGAATCCCCAAACTTGTCCTGTCCCAAGTGTCACCTGCTCCCTGCCCGTTTCCGTGGGAAATGCACAGATTTCCTCACTCAGCCTCCAAACAAAGCCGTCAAATTCCTCGGATTCCCTGGCAAAGCAGAAACCTCAGATTTTGACAATCTATTTTTCTGTGGGCAGCAAATTATTTTTCAATGAATTTTCACATAACTCGAAGTAATTGGAGGCTTAATATTTGCAATATTTTTACATTTGCTTTCTACGAGTATTTAAATATTTGCACATAAAATAAATTCTTTCACCACACTAATGAAAATCTAAGGACCCAATAGTCACATTCATTATTAGAGGCAGTAAATCACCTCTGGTGAGTTCAGTTTTACTTCCAATATAAATGCAGATTTATGAGCTTTCCTGTTGCATGATTTATTTGCCTTTTTTTTTTTCTTTCCCAGGAAGACTATCTCCCTCTTCCTAAACATCCAATATACATGAAAAGGGATTTAAGTGCTGAGGAACTACTTAAAAAAAAAATAAGTAAAAATAAAAAATCAGGTTGCTGCTTCTTCAACTGGACAGCTCAGGTAAGGATTCGAAGCTGATGTTTTGATGGGAATTTTGCGTGGGAGAAAATGGTGGATTGTGGAATAAGATGAGACATTTGTGTGTGTGCTGCTGCTTTTACTGCTGGGTTATTGACTTCAGAGTGTGTTTCGAGCAGTATTGAATTTGCAGCAGTAAAACACTTCACATTGCCGAACATTTGTGTTTAATAAATTGCTTTTTATGGAAGCAGAAGCCTGTATTTACCAATTGCTTTCTGGAACCTGTGGGATTTTTCATCATTCCGCAGAGAACTACCTGAAAACTTTTAGTTTCTGACCGAGACTGGCCAGTCTCATTTTTTCTGAGGCTGAGGAAAGACGTACAAGGGAAAAATCTGTGCCACAGGAGCCTCTTAGGAAATATTAGAGGAGAGAAATACATTTATGGGGATGGAAGGAGGGAGAGAACAGCGTTACGGTCCAGCTGCTAATGGACTGTGTGGCATCCACCACTTCCAGGAGTTCTTAATGGCCTTTGTGACTGAGAAAAGCAACATTCGCTGAGGTTTAATAAATTTTTTAGGTTTCTAAGCGAGGCTGACAGCTCCAAACAGCGACATTTTTACCAGCCCATTAATGCCTCCTGAATTTTCTACATTGCAGCCTTCTGCCTTCCAGTTTGCGCCTCTTCATCTGCACTAATTAAGCAGCATTTCCATCCAGTGTCTTTGATTTGCACCCAAAGATCTCTCCACTTCCATTTTAGTGCCATTTTGTTCCCTTGAACGCCTCTGATGTCACGAGCCGAGGCCGCCTATTCCAGGATATAAATTTTTCACCAAGTTCTACGCCTTCGTTTTTGGGAGGGGGAGGGAAAATGGGTGCATGAATACGAAATGACTCCTCTATTTTCACTTCAAAGGCTATTTGGGCTGCTTCAAAGGGTTCCTTCGCCAAAGAGAAATCATGTTTTTTGAAAATTCTTTAAAAAAAATGAAAGGCGAAAAGCAACTTTGTACTGCGAAAATTCCTCCTCAGATGGCTCGAGCGGTGCTGGGCAGTGGTGATTTCGCTGTGCTCACAAGACTTAATCGTTCTGTGAGCTTTGATTGGCAATGGTTGATGCCTCCAGGCTCTTCATCTCTATAACTACATTTAAATTAAAAATAAGGCAAAACATTTTGCTCCGACACGTCCCTCACGCTCCCTGTTTAGCATTCTCCCGCCGTCCCCGGGATTGCAACGGGAAACCTTAATTTATCTGTTTGCCCTTGCGGAATGCCTGGTTAAACATCCTTCAGTGGAATTTAAGAGCCCTGATTTGCCTGTGATTCCACCCCCAGTAATTCTGTTTAATGTTATTTAATTCCTACAGCAGAGCCTCGAGTGAAATACGGCGTTATCTGCTCGTGTCCCGTACCTGAGGAGCCGGGTGACACCGGGATTAATAAACGAGGGGGAAAGGGCCTCACGCGACACTCCTGGAATGAGTGCTTAATATTCCTCGGGATTTAACGAGCTTTGAGCCGAGCAAGGAGGGAATTACTAAAAACAATCCCACTTCTCATCTCCTGGCTGTCCCCAGGAGGTCACGGCACTGACGGAGTTCCTGGGGGGAAGGAGCTGCTCTGCTGGGGCTGTGGATGGCAGAGGCAGCCACTCCGGGCTTCCTGAAGAGAAACCCAGGGGAAAACTGGGTGTTATCTACAGAAAATAGATGGAGATTTCATTTGGGAAAAGTTTTGTGGTTTTTTTCTCACTTTTTCCCCTCAGGAATTTTGCTGCCATGCTTTCCTTTTTATTCAGACACTGAATTGTTTTCCACACTAGCGATCCACATTGCAAAAGTGGCTTTTAATTATTTTTTTGTGTGTGTTTCCAAACACAGATAATTCTGGATTGTTTCAGGAGAGATGGCGGCACCCAAAAGTGAAAACTTGATCTCCTGGTTTATGGAGTAGGGTGGTTTTCTTGAGAATGGTAAGTCCCTGAATTGCTGAAATATGGCTAAATGGAAAAAGGGTACATTTAGGTGGGATATTGGGAAGGAATTGTTCCCTGGGAGGGTGGGGAGGCCCTGGCACAGGGTGCCCAGAGCAGCTGTGGCTGCCCCTGGATCCCTGGCAGTGCCCAAGGCCAGGCTGGACATTGGGGCTGGGAGCAGCCTGGGACAGTGGGAGGTGTCCCTGCCATGGCAGGGGTGGCACTGGGTGGGCTTTGGGGTCCCTTCCCAACCCAAACCATTCCGGGATTCTCTGGTTCTGTGCTTCAGCAGATCAGACTAGAAAAATACAAATATTTATTTTTAGATGCCACTCTCTGGTTGCTTTCCAGCTGAACACACTCCTTTTAGGCACTGGCTCTGGGACAGCTCGGTACCTGGAGCTCTAAACCCAAACCAGCTCTCCCTTGGAATAGGAACCATTCCATAGGTCAGAACAGGAGTAAAATTCCTTCAAACCACCTTTGTGGCATAGATTCAGCCCTGAAACATGAAACAAGTGTAGATTAGAATCACTGACCTTTGTAACAAGAAGCAAACTTTGCCATCTGAGGTTTGAATTTGGGAATAGTCCAGACGTAGCAATGATAACGGGAAAGGTTCATTTTGGAAGAAGACAGGTGGCTCTTGGATAAATTGCTCAAATTGTTATTGTTGATTGTTGTTGGATATTCTTCCTGTTTTCCTTCCATTTACAACTTGGAAAAAAATATTTTTAAAAAGCTTCTTCCTTTCTTCCTTTGGCTGACATTGACGTTTCCAGTGAAGCCCCCAAGAATTTGATTTGGGGTTGGATAAGATCCATTTTTATGGGAAGAAGAGCACATTTCTGAATCCTCCTGAGCTGTGGCCTGTCCCAAATGAATATTCCCGAGCCCCTGGCTGTCTGGGAGAAGCACAGGTGAGTTGTCTGAGACAGAGCATTCACTTCCACGAGGAAAAACATTTTCCTCTGCCCGTTGTTTTGAGGAGCTGTTTAACGGAGGGAGATTTGTTCCTTCCACTCCTGACCCCTCCACTTAAATCCCAAGGACTCGATGACACCTGAGGAAAGGAACTGCTGGGCCTTTCTGGAAGGAGGATCCTGGGCTCTGGGAGAGCTGTCGGTGCTGATGAGCAGCACTTGGCTCTGCTTTCCCAGCCCCTTTTCCCGCAGAAGCAGCAGCAGCTTGGCTGTAATTGCTCGCTGCTCTCCATTAGTGGCTCTCCCTCCTGGCATCTCTTTAATAGTTTACATCTCTCGGGGCTGGAAATTACTATTTTAATTAAAACAATTTGTTTCAAATGGGGCTCCCAAATCCCCACATGATGGTTTGGGAGCCTTGGGCGAAGAGCTGGAAACGGAGAGTAGCAATTGTTGGGAAGGTTTAGAGCGAGGCTGGAAGGAGGAGTTGGGATTTTTGCATCATTTTTGAGGCCTGGATGGGCAGTGGGGGAGAGGGAATTGTGTAGGACTGAGATTTTTGTCTTCCAAACATTAAATTAATTCACCATGGGCAAGACTGTGCTGAGTTTGGACAGCACTCTCAGGCACAGGGTGGGATTCTGGGGTGTCCTGTGCAGCATCAGGAGCTGGACTGGATGATCCCTGTGGGCCCCAATCCAGGATTTTCCATGATTCTGTGAGGTTCAGTTTAACTTTTTTTTTTTCATTGTTCTCATGTAGATTGAGAGAAATAATTCTTTTCTGGTAAAGGAAAGGGGAGAGCCAAGAAAAGGGATCTTGGACACCCAAATGCCACAAAAATGCACTTTGGAAGTGGGATTGGATGGCCAACAGCCATGAGTGGTGTGAACGGGGTGGGAGGTGAAGGTGGCAGTGCCAGGCAGAACTCCTGGAATATCCTGAGCTGGAAGGGACCCACATGGATCACCAAGTGCAGCTCCTGTGGGGATCAAGCCTGGACCTACTCTGGAACGCTCTCCCTCTGCACCCATGGAGAAGTTCAAGGCTTTGGAGCTTGGCTTTGCTCTTAGTTGGCAGGAATTTAAATTTTATTTTTATTTTAAATAATATTTTAAAAAAAAATTCAATTTTGAAAAAAAAATTCAAAATTTTAATATTTAAAAAAATATTTTAAATAATATTTCAACTTTGCTACTTTGGGTCTTTTACCATGTTCTGTGTCACTGGCACAGGGTGCCCAGAGCAGCTGGGGCTGCCCCTGGATCCCTGGCAGTGCCCAAGGCCAGGCTGGACATTGGGGCTGGGAGCAGCCTGGGACAGTGGGAGGTGTCCCTGCCATGGCAGGGGTGGGATGGGATGGATTTTAATGTTCTTTCCAACCCAAACCAGTCTGGGATCCTGGGATCTGCCTCCCTTGGAGCAATGCTGTTGCCAGAGGGCATAAACCTCACAAACCACAAGACTTCACCATTCTCGATAATGAATTTTTTTTCCCGGCAAAAATCAGTTTATTCCTTGGATTCCAAGGAAAACACAGGCAGTGACTCCTCACTCCTGCTGGTGCTCCCTCTGCTTTCCCACGTTTTCCCTGTTCTTCCACTCCCTGCAGCCCTGAACAAGTCTCCCTTTCCCTCCACCTGGAGATGGGAGCTCATTATCGGGATTTGTCAGACACTTCCAGCATATTTAGAAGGAACAAAACAAAGGCACAGCATTTACATGGTTTCCTTGTTAGGGTTTTTTCTCCTGACAAGCGAATCTCAAATTCCAGCAGTTGTAAATGCAGCCTGGCTTCGGAACATATTGTAAATTATGATTTCCTTCATGTACTCGTTCTTCATTTTCCTCCCAGACAGGTTCCCGAGGCAGCCTGGGAAAACACAGCCTGGAGAATGAGTTGTTTTGGATATAGAGTGGATTTTGCCAGGATTTATGTTACCTTTATGGAGACACGAGGAATTCTTCTGACAATTTAAGTCCCTACGCTGAAGTAAGTTGGTTTTTTGGGTTTTTTTTCCTGACAGTAATTTAGACAGAAAACACCAAGATTTTCAAGTTTGCTTCACTAAACTTGTTGTGTGATGGGTTTTGCTTGGATTTTGTGTCAATGGTGAGAATAATATCCAAGGAAAATTGTGGATACCCATCCCTGGCAGTGTCCAAGGCCAGGCTGGACGAGGCTTGGAGCAGTGTGGAACAGGGGAAGGTGTCCCTGCCCAAGGGATGGGACTGGATGATTCTTAAAATCCCTTTCAGCCCAAACCATTCCATGTTTTTAGGGTTCCAAGCCTTCATTCCCAGTCCTGAGTGGTTTTATGGAATATTTGTCAAAGTAAACCCACATTTTTTCCTGAGGCTGTTTTAATTAGCTTTGAATTTTTGAGTGCTGATAAAGCTGGAGATAAAATTGAGTGTCAGAGGTGGAAGAGCTGCTGCAAATAATCAACCCAGGCCAGGGTATGATCAGAGATTTAGGAAATTTGGCCTGGAAGCCAAATAGATAGATGGAAATTCCTCCAGTAATCTTAGATATGAGTTAATGGATTAGGATCCTTTGGAATGACACGGAGCTTGAGGAGGCACATGGATTTTCTCAGTGGACCTATAGTAAAATAAATAATTTTTTCATGGTATTATACAAATGAGAAAACCAAACCAAGCTTTCCCTGCGTCAGGAAATATTTTGTGTTTCTCAGTGCTGGTTTCAGCGCTGGTTTGTAGAAAAACTTATTTTGAAGCTCTTGGAATTTAATTTCCATTGAAAAAAGCTGCTTTCTTCAGAGCAACAATCCAGCAACAAACAAGCAGCAATCCTGTAAAATTAATGGGCTTAATTAAAATGTACATGGATTGGGGAAGGATCCACAAGCATAACAGAGATTTACTCTCTCATACCAGACTGAATAAATTTCCATGAATTTTAAGGCATTTTATGACCTTGTTTATAAAAGGAAACTTGGGATTTCGAACTTGATTAGTTTTAAGAAAATACTGGAAGGAGCATCTCCGAGTGCTTGGTAAAGCATTTCTTATTATCTTTAGGAGATTATTATCTTTCTAAAGAAGTACAAAGCAGAACCCACAGATTTTGCATTTCTAATTCAAAACAGAGATAATTTTTTCAGTAATTTTTAGTAATAATTTGCAGTTTACTGTTAATTGTTGTGACTGGCTTTGGCTGAGAGCTCTCACTTCAGCTGCCTGTCCGACCTGAGCAGGGAAAAAACATTCCCTGTTCACAATCCCTTCCTGCTGGTTTTTCCAGCCTGCCTGCAAAGTGTCCTGGGTCTGTGTGGGTGCCAATCCCTGCGGCTGTCCCTGGGAATCTGATGGTGCCGGGGATTGGAATCTGTGCTCGGTTTCCTTCTGCACCAACCCACCAGAACTTGGGGAAAAGGGGAATCAGGGGGACCTTGTGGCTCTGCACAACTCCCTGACAGGAGGGGGCAGCCGGGGGGGGCGGGCTCTGCTCCCAGGGAACAGGGACAGGAGGAGAGGGAACGGCCTCAGGCTGGGCCAGGGGAGGCTCAGGGTGGGCATCAGCAGGAATTTCCCCATGGAAAGGGGGGTCAGGCCTTGGCAGGGGCTGCCCAGGGAGGTTTGGAGTGCCCATCCCTGGAGGTGCCCAGGGAAGGGCTGGAGGTGGCACTCGGGGCTCTGGGCTGGGGACAGGGTGGGGAGTGTTCCCAGTTGGTTGGACCTGGAGCTTTTTCCATCCTCAGGGATCCTGTGGTGCAGCTCCAGCTGCAGAAGTGCAATTTCAGCTCCGATGTGTCGGCTGGTTTTCCATCTAAAACCTGGGAAATGGGGCTGTTGGTTTCCTGGAACTCATCAGAAACACTGGTAAAATTTTAATTCTTGTTGTGTTTAGTTTAATTCTTGTTTTGTTTTGTGGTTGCAGTGGCTGCACCCCAGGCCCAGGAGGGGAAGGCTGCCCCCTTAGCCGATGGCCAATAACTGGTTAAGGCATCCTGAAAGAGCTGGAACACCGGGAAAATTATCCATCAAAGGCTGCTAAATAGGCACTGTGTCTGGCAGTGGCTGGAGCCTGGGAGAGCATTCCAGACAAACACAGGCACCGATTTCCCTGCGCTGATCCTTCCTGGAGGGATCCAGTGCTGGCCTCAGCCCCAGACAAGAGAAGCTCCTGTTTTCGGTGGCCAGGGATTTGGAGCTTTCCCTGCACTCCCACGGGGATCCCAGCCCTCATCCCTCTGCTGATCTGCAGTTGGCAGCTCCCACCTGGCACGATTTTGGGTGCCAAGATTAATTCCATCAGGAATAATTCCATCACCTGGCGTGAGGTAGGGTTGGTGGGAGGACACCCAGTCCTGGCTTTTCTCAGGTGATGGAACCCATGGGAACAAGAGCAGGGAGAGGGACACCACCCTCCTCTCACATGAGTTGTGGGGTGATGGTAACCTTTTTTTGGAGGAATGGAGGTGCTCAATCCTGACCATTCCCGTGTTGGCTGGAAAATCCCCCTGGCCAGGCAGCTGGAGAAGCTGCAGCTCCTCAGCCTGTGTTTCAGTTCAATGAGAAAACCAACAAAAACCCCCATTCTGGGTAATTTCAAACTATTTACTTTTCCAATTTGGCTACTGAACTGAAAAATCAATTGTTTCTACAGCTCTGCTGGAGATCCTGGGCTGAGTTCTCCGTTTGTCTGGCAGGGCTGGAGTGAAAAACATTTCTGAGGCTGTGGGAGTAAATCAGCTGCTGTTGTCTTTTCCATGCTGCATTCCCAGGCTTTGGACCAAATGACTTTGTTTAGCTGGCCCTTGCTGGGATCAAACACCCCCAGAAAATGAGATTTGAATGCTGGGAGCTGGAGTCCCTTCCAGCCCAACCATTCTGTCATGAATTTTACAGTCTCCAGTTCCTGCAGAAATCCTTTATTGGAGCCACCAGCTGTAGGGGCTGTCAGGATAAAACAGATCTGCTCCACGAGATGGTTTGTAATAATTCTTGTAAATAACAACAAACTCTCCTGATGGGCATTGCTGAGCCTGGCTTCTCCAGGGGCAGTGCAGCGAGGGCACCTTCCTGCCAAGGTACAGGCAGGAAATCGTGTGGGATAAAACATCAGCCTGAGAGAGGAGAAATACCAGGAATTCTCTGAGTGCTGAGAGGCTCTCGGAAACCCTCGGAGAAGGAGAGTTTGTCATCCCTGTCTTTTTTCTCTGCTGTTCCTTTGCATTTGCAGCGTGGCAGCGGCAGGTCCTGGCCACTCCAGCGTTTGCAGTTATGGTCCTGTGGTGTCCAAGGACAGCCCTGGGACAGCCCGGCTCATCCCCATGGATAATGGCAAATGGAGAGGTCAGTGGTGAAATGTTGGATAAAGAAGAAAATGAAGGTTGATTATTTACAGCTGGGATGAGTCTGGAAGGGGCTCTAAAGGTTTCCCTGGATCTTTCTCCTCTCCAGGTGAGCACCCCCGGCTCTCCCAGCCTGGCTCCAGAGCAGGGGACTCCTCTGGACTCTCTCCACCTGGTGTTTTGTGTGCTGGGATGGGTGCAAGAAGGTGGGTTGGGAATGACAGTTTCTCAGAGCAGGAGCCCTACAGGGATGCTGTGCTTTGTGCAGTGAAATTCCTGGGAGGAAAAGAAAAAACCCAGCCCAGCACCCCCAGGAGAAAAGCAATTTGAGGGTTTAATTAAACTGTAGAGCTGCTGGAGGATGCCTCAAGTGGAAGAGTGAAGAGGTAATTGATAAAATCATGGGGAATCAGCTCATCCCTGGCTAGTAAAGCGCAGGGAGGTGCTGATGTCACCTCTCCATCAAACTGCCCGTGCCAGGTTTTGAGGGAAGATTTTGTGCTCTGCATTTCCCTGGATCACCACTGTGGCCATGCTGAGACAAAATGCTGGGTTGGACAAGGCTCAGGGCTAGCCTTTGTTTGGGGCAGTGAGGAAGGAGATTGTGACAGTTCAGGAGTGTCCTGTGGTGGATCCCTGTGGTGGATCCCTGACTCCATCTGGGCTGGTGTTTTAATCCCTCCCTTCTCCCATTTCCCTTCTCTAACCAGCACAGAGTCCCCACATCCTCCCACCCTCACCATCCAACCCTGCCCAGTGCTCAGGGGATGGGGGTGATGTCCTTTAACATCCAGCACTCCAGAGAGGCTGTTGAGAATGTTCTCACACTGAACCTACGGCCTCATCCCTCACCTCGCTCCTTCTGAGCAGAATAATCCCATGTTTTTCCTAAAACCAGGCAAACCCACAGCAGAGCTGCAGCCAAGCCAAATTAAGCAGATATTTCCATTTTCTGAGACAATACCGACTGAGTCAGGAGTGTTATGAGGAAGAAACTTATGGAGAGTGAGGAAATTCAGAGAACAATATTTCTACAGAATCAGCAGGCCCAGACTTGGCCGCCTTTGGAGTGAAGTCGCTTCATTTGCAGTTATTCCTGCCTGGTTTCCAACCTGTCTGCTCAGGCTGGGTGAAACACCTGATTTATCACAGACAAATCCGAGTGGCTGAGGAGCTTCTGGGGAGTTTGTCAGAGCTCAGGTGCAACTCTTCATTTTCAGTGGTGTTATCTTTAAAGAATAAATTACGGGAAAGGGAAAGACAAAAAGAAGAAGAAGGGAGAAAGCGAAGAAGTCCATCAGCTTTGCCATGAGAAGCAGTCCCTGGTGCCAGGTGAACCAGTCCCTGGTGCCAGGTGAACCAGGTGCTGTCCTGGCAGCACAGGATGAAAGGGAGGAGTGGGGGGAATGAGGGACTCGTCAGGGAAAGGTTTGCATGGGGATTGTAGGGCTGATCCTCAGACTCGGGGATGGATGGACACAGCTCGTCCTGAGCTGCTGCTCGTTCTCATCATACAAAGGATGGGTGAAGGGAAGGTGGAAGGGGCGTCCTTGTCACAAACAACCTTCCAGAAATCGTGAATTTGGGTGGATTTTGATTAATGTGTATTAACTGATGATCCCACCTGCACTGAGCCCCCATCAGTAACGAAAATGGCGATCAAAGAGAGACAAATTTTGGTGTAGGTACAATGTCAGAGCCAGAAGAAGTGTTGGATCCATGATTTTCCCAGAGATTTTGGTTTCCTTCTGCTTGTTTTCCTGGTGGCAGTGGGCACAGAGCCCTGTTTTCCTACAGAGCTCATCTTTATTCCAGGGGTCACCTCAGCCATTAAATAACAAAAGCAGAAAGTGCCAATAATCCAACTAAAGGGAGAAAATATCCCACGAAATCAGGATTTCTCCCTGTTTTCTCTCAGCTCTGATCTCCAGGAATCCATCCTGGGTGCTCAGAGGGTCTGAAGTTTATAAAGCCTTCCCCAGCAGGCACTCCTGCCTTGTTTCCCCAGCTTCCTGGGATTTTTGGGATCCCTTTTACCATTTTTATCCGGATTGGTCTTGAGGCTGAGCCTGCAGTCTGATTTTTCCAAGTGAAAATCTGGCACATGGGTCCAGTGACTGGGAATGGGAAGGGAGAGCCTGAAGGGAACAACGCTTGTGCAGAGAGAGAAATGGGATGAAACGATTCTCTTTGGAATTCGGGTGGCAAAATGTGCATTTATCCTTTTCCTCCCTGCTGGAACTCCCCGTGGAGCTCCCTATGATGGAAAAGGAGCAAATGCAATTTTTTCTCAGCTGGAAAATGCATTCCCAGCACATGGAAGGTGGGGTTTGGAGGTGTCCCTGCCCCGGCCAGCCCAGCCTGGTGCCATCAGGTCCCTGCCCTGCTGGGAGCATCCTCCCCATTCCATCGGAACCGGCCTTATTGCCAGGAAAACAGAGCCACATTTGGACGTGGCAGGCTGTAATGACGCTTCCCACAGCTAAAGAATATTTACAAAAAGGAAAAAAGCCCAGCAAAGAGAGAAGTGATTCTGCCTGGAGGCACCTCAGAACAACAGACTTGGTAAATGACTTCAGACCTCAAGCTGTCCCATCTTCCCAGCCCGCGGGGAGTTGCTTCCCGTAAAAACAATTAAAAGCTCCACACCAGCTGTGGCTGAGCTCTGATTTGTATTCTGCAAAGTTTTCTCTGGTTGAGTTTTTTTAAAGCCGCCTTCATTCCCTTTTCCCTCTCTCCTGCCGCTCTCCTGGCGCTCAGGAGCGGTTGGATTGTGGGTGGCAGCTGGTGGCAGTGATGGATTTTCACCTCATTCCTGGATCAAGGCCTTTCAGTCGTTCTTTGCCGGAATTTTTGTGCAATTCCCACGCTGAGGTTCAAAATCGATCCCTGAAGTGGTAACTTCTGCACAGGCTTGGAAATGGGATGCAGGGAGGAAATTGTGGCCAAGGAGGGATCCCTCTGTCTGGGCATCCCCCTGGGCAGCAGGAGAGGGGGGATTGTGCCCCTGTGCCCAGTGAGCCCCCACCTGCAGAGCTGCCCCAGCCCTGGCCCAGCACAGCAGGGACCTGGAGCTGCTGGAGCCAGGCCAGGGGAGGCACCAAATGATCCGAGAGATGGGGCAGCTCTGCTGGGAGGGAAGGCTGGGAGAGCTGGGGGGGCTCACCTGGGGAGGGGAAGCTTTGGAGTGAACTCAGAGCCCCTTGCAGGGCCTAAAGGGGCTCCAGGAGAGCTGGAGAGGGACTGGGGACAAGGGATGGAGGGACAGGACACAGGGAATGGCTTCCCACTGCCAGAGGGCAGGGCTGGATGGGATATTGGGAAGGAATTGTTCCCTGGGAGGGTGGGCAGGCCCTGGCACAGGGTGCCCAGAGCAGCTGTGGCTGCCCCTGGATCCCTGGCAGTGCCCAAGGCCAGGCTGGACATTGGGGCTGGGAGCAGCCTGGGACAGTGGGAGGTGTACCTGCCCACTGGATAGGCTTTGAGGTCTCCTGCCACCCACCCCGCCACAGTCACCACTCTCCATGTCCCCAAGTGCCACATCCACACATTCCATGGACACCTCCAGGGGTGTGACTCCACCACTGCCCTGGCAGCCCTTTCCAATGCCTCACAACCCTTTCCAGGAAGGATTTTTCCCAACCTAACCCTCCGCTGGCACAGCTCGAGGCCCTTTTTCACAATAACATTGACACACAGGCCCGTGATGGGAAATCCTCTCCCGACTGTCGGAGCTGGGGTCAAGTGGCTTCACTGAAATCGGCACCATTGTTCCCGGCAGGAACGTTCCCTTCCAAGAGGAAGCTCCAGTGTTTGCAGAGTGTCAAATAAACCTTGAGGACACTCCTGATTTTTCTGCTGGGGATATATTTTAGCTAATTAAATTCCTGAAAAGGAACATCTTAAGACCGGTCAAATTAAAGAAGGCGCAAGCACAGCTTTTCCTTTCTCAGTGCGATAGAGAAAAAAAAACCTCAGTAATTTTATTGTTTCTCTTTTTCTCAGGTTGGAGGTGTTGGAAGCTGCCAGAGCCACTGATTCCAATTTGTGTTTCTCCATCTGCATGGAAAATCCATCTGCTTGCAGAAATTGTATTTACACAGCCCATAATCCTGAGCCGTCGCAGATATTGGGGATTGCGGCTCTAACGACGCTGGAAACCGTTTTTATTAAGAGGCAGAAATTGAATTAGGTAATTATATTTATTGATGGGAAATTAAATTTAACAACTGCGAATTGCCTTGAGTCAGTGTGGCCAGATTCTCATTACTCCAGATGCGAGGAGTTTCTGCTGTAGCGGGTTCTCCTCAGCTCGGGAGGCGCAGCCTGGGGTTCCGGCCTGGCAAAGGGGATTGTGGATCACAACAGCTCCCACCCCCTGGCTGGGTTTCCCTTCATGGGTGAAACAAATCTGTTTTCTGTTTTAACAGCCTTCCAGAGACTCAGTGGCGTGGAACCAAACTGGAGCCCTGGTCTCTTGCACTTGTCTCTGAGCTGGGCTGACCCACCATTGCTGGTAAGTGAGTGACTTCACGTTCCTGGGATTTTTCCTTTTCCTGCCTTTTTAGCCCAATGTGACGTCATTCGGGCTGGAATTGCACGGATAACTTGTCTGTCTTGCTCTGACATTGAATTATGGGGGAATGAAATTCCTGCCTTGCTCACAGGGAGCAGGGCTGGGGTGGGACAATGCTGAGACCCCTGGCTGGGCTGGGAAGTGCAGGCTGGGCTTGGGAGGGGACCTGGGGGATGAAGATGAAGTTGCTGAGCTCCTGTGGGGTGGAAAACCTCGTGTGCAGGGCTGGCACTGTTCAGCAGTGGCTCCGTGTGTTGCATGAAGGGAAAAGGGAATTAATTAAAGGGAATTAATTCCCATTAATTCCCAATATAACTTTTAACTTCACCTGCCCTTTCCCTTTTCCTCTTCATGCTCCAAGCTCCTTCCCATCGGGCACATCTCCCATTCACAGGTTGCCAATACTCCTTTTAAATCCATAATAACCTCCTTGTTATTTCACTGCCTTTTCCTTTCTTGCACTTTTTATTCCTTCAGAAGAAAGTGTTCCTGCACAAATCCAGCTGCTGAGGCCCACAGAGCTCATTCACAAACTCCTGTAATTACTTCTCACTGGTGTTGTCTTTATTGAGCTGCCTGTCTTCGGGGTTATTTCAGATTTATCTATTTTCATATTTCAGCCCCTGTTTTTATAGCCTTTGGATTGTTCAGTGATCTTTGATTGCATAATTGAAATGTATTTTTCTGCCTCCTTTCAACTCCTGAATTGGCAGGCACACTCGCTTGGCTTTTCTTTTCGTCTCTTCAAGCCTTTTTGATTGATTCCAGCAAGGATCTATCTCTTATTTTCCTTGATAGTTCCTTTTATTATCTCAATAAAACCTCCCATGTCAGCTCAATTGAGCAAACTCTTTCTGTACCTGTGCAAACCCAGCCAGGTTTATGATAAAGCACTTTTGGTGTAAGGAACATCATTAACGCCTTCTCTTGGACCTGGATAACAACATCCACGTCTGGCTGCAGCCTGTCCTGCCCCTGGCCCCGTGCACAGCTCACTGAGGGGCTTTGCTTTGGAGTCTTCCAACTCATATTCACCCTGGATAATTAGCTGTGGGATATCTTTCCTTTCTCTTTACATCTCACTCTCCCCCTCCCTTTCTCTTTCCTTTTCCCTTTTCTCTTTCCCTTTTCTCTTTCCCTCTTCTTCTCTTTCCCTCTTCTTCTCTTTCCCTCTTCTTCTCTTTCCCTCTTCTTCTCTTTCCCTCTTCTTCTCTTTCCCTCTTCTTCTCTTTCCCTCTTCTTCTCTTTCCCTCTTCTTCTCTTTCCCTCTTCTTCTCTTTCCCTTTTCTTTCCTTTCCCTTTTCTTTCCTTTCCCTTTTCTTTCCTTTCCCTTTTCTTTCCTTTCCCTTTTCTTTCCTTTCCCTTTTCTTTCCTTTCCCTTTTCTTTCCTTTCCCTTTTCTTTCCTTTCCCTTTTCTTTCCTTTCCCTTTTCTTTCCTTTCCCTTTTCTTTCCTTTCCCTTTTCTTTCCTTTCCCTTTTCTTTCCTTTCCCTTTTCTTTCCTTTCCCTTTTCTTTCCTTTCCCTTTTCTTTCCTTTCCCTTTTCTTTCCTTTCCCTTTTCTTTCCTTTCCCTTTTCTTTCCTTTCCCTTTTCTTTCCTTTCCCTTTTCTTTCCTTTCCCTTTTCTTTCCTTTCCCTTTTCTTTCCTTTCCCTTTTCTTTCCTTTCCCTTTTCTTTCCTTTCCCTTTTCTTTCCTTTCCCTTTTCTTTCCTTTCCCTTTTCTTTCCTTTCCCTTTTCTTTCCTTTCCCTTTTCTTTCCTTTCCCTTTTCTTTCCTTTCCCTTTTCTTTCCTTTCCCTTTTCTTTCCTTTCCCTTTTCTTTCCTTTCCCTTTTCTTTCCTTTCCCTTTTCTTTCCTTTCCCTTTTCTTCTTTCCCTTTTCTTTCCTTTCCCTTTTCTTTCCTTTCCCTTTTCTTTCCTTTCCCTTTTCTTTCCTTTCCCTTTTCTCTCTTTCCCTTTTCTCATTCCTTTTCTCTTTCCCTTTCCCTTCTTCTCTTTCATGCGATTCTCTCTCAGCTCCTGTTCCAAGAAGCATTCCCCAGGAATTGCCTCATGGAGGGATAAGTGCTAAAAGCCCACTCAGCCTCAGCACAATCTAAATAAGTAATGCTGGACTTGTGATGAGCCCCGAGGCACAAAGGAGACCTTCTGAAGGGCTGGCCTTGGCCCTAAAAATGTGCACTTCACATCTGAGACAAGGCAAGGAGAGAAGAAGGGTTCTCAGCCTCCTCTTAAGTGGCTAATTTAGGTATTTTTGATCCCATCTTCCTATTTCACCAGATCCTTTTAGGGAACTGAGGCTCCTTGTGTTCCAAGTCACGCTGAAATGGTGCCTAGACTGTGCCTGGAGTGGTTTCACTGGATGTCCCTGGTGTCCACATCTCACCCAGGCAGGAGCTGCCCTTCACCTCTCCATGGGGCCCTTCCACGGAGGGTTTTACTGATAACTTTTATTTCTTTGGGTTTTTCATTAATCACGGAATCACAGACTGTCCTGAGCTGGAAGGGACCCACAAGGACCATGGAATCCAGCCCCAGACCCTGGAAAGGGCACCCAACAATCCCACCCTAAGAGCATTTTCCAAACCCTCCTGGAGCAGGGACACCTCCCACTGTCCCAGGCTGCTCCCAGCCCCAATGTCCAGCCTGGCCTTGGGCACTGCCAGGGATCCAGGGGCAGCCCCAGCTGCTCTGGGCACCCTGTGCCAGGGCCTCCCCACCCTCCCAGGGAACAATTCCTTCCCAGTATCCCATCCATCCATGCCCTCTGGCAGTGGGAAGTGACTTCCCCTTGTCCTGCCCAATTTTCCAATGTTTAACAAAATCAGTGTTTAACAAAATCAGTGTTTGACAAACCCCACATCCTGAGGGGCGTTTGGCACCTCCAAGGTGCTGTGTGTGTTTGTCCCGGGAGGTCCCATCCCTCATGCAGTAAAGGGCCTTTCCATGGAGAACCTGGATTTCTTCCTTTGGAATCAGTTCTCCCACACCTTTGGTTCTGAGTCCTGCTTTGCACATGGGAATGGCTCAGCGGAACTTGGAGCCCGTGAGGTGCCCCAGTTCAAACAGCCCATAATGGTCTCTGCTGGCTCCAAAGGGACTCTCTGACAATCTCACCTCATTTAAAAAGCTGGAAAGTGCCCTGAGGGTTCCACCTGGATTCAGTGCTCCGTGGGGATAAGTCAGAACAGAACAGGAATGCTGGCTCAGAGCAGCATCAGGAATTGTGGTGGGAATTTCTCGGGGGAGCTTCCAACCTTGTTTTTGGTTTGTGCTCAAAATACTGCAACTTCTTTCCTTCTGCTTGGGCAGAGAGCAGAGCTGGGGGCACCCACGGGATGGGAGGGTTTTGGGATGCCCCCAAAACTGCTCTGAGATTGACCATTGTTAAAAACCAGGGGAGGACTGTGCAAATGGGGCTGCCCCTCGTTTATGGGGTCAGAGTCCCCCAGACCTGCTGGGCTGGAGCAAGACATTCCTCTCTGCTCTTCCCCCACTTGGAATCCATTTTCAGAGGACGAGAGGAGCCCCCAGACGAGCTGTGAGGTTCTGTCACGTCGCTGCAGTGTGAGGAAAGGCCTGGCTGGCTTTGCCTCTTTCCCTTTCTCTGGTGAAAAGATGTTTTTAACTGCAGTGAGCACAGCTGAAGGAAATTCGATTCCAGCATTGACCTGCGAAGCAAAGGCCAAGTGAGCCACTAATGATGCTCTTTAACGTGACCTTCCTGATATAGACATCTGTGTCCTTTGCTGATACCTCCCCAAACTCAAGCACTGGCCCATTTCCATTTTTCTCCACCCAGATCAATCCCAGCCAAAATAACTCAAAATTCAGTGTCTAACTCCGAGGTATTTCCCAAAAGGATGAATTCCCGTGTTACAGCCCCCTGGAAGGGCTGCTAAAGGAACTAATTTCTTCAGGTTTATCTCTGTGTAGCTCTTCCTTGTTCCTTTCATCCCTGCACGAGTGCTAAGAGAGAGATTTAAAGTCTGGTGTTTGGAGGCAAGGGGCTTGGTTTGGAAGTTATCCCAGGAAATCAGCCGGAGAGCCAAGAGCCAAGAGATTTGTGAGGAATTATTTGGTGATTTTAGAGGAGGCTGATTTGGTTTAGTTGACAAGGTGGTGACTGGTCAAAGGTTGGCCTCGACGATCTTGGAGGTGTTTTCTGAATTTTCCTTTGGGAATTTCAAACGCAAATTTGCTTTGGGGTTCCTTTTCCCTTTCCTTTTCCCTTTCCTTTTCCCTTTCCTTTTCCCTTTCCTTTTCCCTTTCCTTTTCCCTTTCCTTTTCCCTTTCCACTTCTTTCCACTCCTCTCCACTCCTTTCCATTCCCCTGGCCCTGTGCACCTCCAATTTATGGCTCAAATCCAGTTAAAAACCCGCAGTGTTTGGAGTCGTGACCACCATAACCTCCAGCAGAAATAAAGTCAGGTAGCCAAGTTAATTTTTTAACCAAAGCCTTAAAAAAGAACCAAAAATGAAAATTAAATTTTAATTAGTTACTCATTCCCATGGTTTAATTATGCAGTGTTCCTCCAGCAATGCTGTTTGAGTCTGGAGTGATTGTTAATTTATGAATGTGTTCTGTATTGATTTGGGAGCAGAGCTGTTTAAGCAGCTTCACCTTTCTCTCAGCACTTTCTCCTTAGCAGGCTCAGGGTGTTTGAATTTCTCATCTGAATTCCTGGTTCAGGTGTTTATTAGAGCAAAGGCCAAGCATAATTACATTAAAATATGAAATAAGGCAATAATTGCAATGGAATTCGATAATGCAGCAGATGAAATGGGGCCACTGGGGGGCCTGGGAGGGGTCAGGCTTCCCAAAATGTTTGGTCTTTTCTTTTTTAGGAATAATTTGATATCAGTGCCTGGATCAGAAGTGAGGGACTTGGGTAAAGAAATCTGGGGTTTAACTGATGGAAGAACAAAATGGTTTAGAAATTAATTGCGGGGTTTTGATGGGTTTTGGGGTGTTTGTAAAAATGCTTGGTTTGGGTTTTTAAAAATTTTTATTATTATTATTATTATTATTATTATTATTATTATTATTATTATTATTATTACTACTACTACTACTACTACTACTACTACTACTNCTACTACTACTACTACTACTACTATTACTTAGGGTTGTGGAGCAGGAATTTCAGCCTCCACAGCTCGATGTGCCCCACGGGATCCCTTAGCCACAGCCATGGAAATACTTCTCCAAGAACCTGAATAACCCCTGGTTCTTGGCTGTGGGATTTTCCTGCTCTGGAATTGCTGCAATGTCCAGGCTCTGCTTAGTCCAGTTTAAAAAGGGTAGAGAGAAGCCACTTTACAAAAGATCAAGGGAGAAAATGACCGTAATTCCAGGGTGTGAAAGGGATGAAGGCACTTAACGGGAGAGAAAAATTCCTGGTGCTGGAGAAACGGGACAAACAACAATGGAATAGTTGTGGGGTGGTTTGTGGAGAAGGAGACGGAGCAAAGAGGCAGAGGAAGTGTTTTGGGTTTAGCATCAGCTCCTTCCAAGGTTCCCTGACATATGGAGGAGCCTTCACCACAGTATCTGCAGGAAGTTCGATCCACCACAGAGGGACCTCGGCAACTGGAGGGAAACAACCGGAGGGAAACAACCCACCCCGATTTCTTCTTATTTTCAAAATGCGACAAAATTCCACGGCTGGGTGGAATTCCCCATCGATATCCAGGCATTCCTCACTGGCAAGGAGAACCTTGGAGCAGGTGTCCCATGGCCACATCCCTGTGCTGTTTGCAGGACGCTCTGGGTGCGTTTTGGGGATATTTTCATTTCCCAAATCGTTGTTGCCGTTTGTTTCCTTGGATTTAAGAGGATGTCTAGGAGCCAGCCTGGTCTGATTGCAGCGCAGCAATTAACAGGGTAAGTAATTAACTGCAGGCAATTTCCTCCACTGTCTGTTAGCTGCAGCCATCCCTCCTCTCCAAAGGGGGGAAGATAAAAAGGAAGCCTTGTTTTCCAGGTCACTTGGAGCACTTTTCCAGTGGGAATTTCCTCTCCTCTCCATTCTCTGTTGTCCCTTTTCCCAGCCCCTGTTCCAGGTGTGAGTGGAGAGGGTACAATTCCACAAGTACCTGTCCATTGTCTCTTCCAGAGGGCAGGGCTGGATGGGATATTGGGAAGGAATTGTTCCCTGGGAGGGTGGGCAGGCCCTGGCACAGGGTGCCCAGAGCAGCTGGGGCTGCCCCTGGATCCCTGGCAGTGCCCAAGGCCAGGCTGGTCAGGGCTGGGAGCAGCCTGGGACAGTGGGAGGTGTAAAAGGGAAGGACTGGATGATTTTTAAGGTCCCTTCACACCCAAACCATTCCAGGATTCCATGAGAAATAGAGAACTATTCTGAATTAAGAGGAAAATTCCCTTCAGTGTAGGGAATGTCCTCCATCCCTGGGTATCCGTGTGCCAAGGGCTGCTCATGAAGCAGGTGGAAAACAGCCAGCCCACACCAGGCCTCATCCACCTTTATTTAATCCTCTGGATCCTTGTGATTTCCATAGGAATTTGAGATTTATGGAGACCAGCAGCAAAGCCAAAGCTGGAAATGGAGAGAGGTTTGTGGGCAGATGGCAAAACTTGCTTCATTTTACAGAGCGGGAATGATTCCAGGGAAAAGTGTAAAACACCCTGCAGTGATTTCAGCTCCTCACTGTCAGCGCCCTCCCCCTCATTCCAGCCCAGATTTTATGGCAGAAGCCAAACCAAGGGACCTGGCTGGGAAGTTGTGTGCAGAGACAGGGTTTGATGGTGAGAACAGTCCCAGTGTGATCCCAGACCGGGCAGGAGATGGGGCCGATTGCTCATTCGAGGGGGCTCTTTTCCAGCTTCCTGGGAAAAGGAGGAATGAAACCTCCAGGAAAGGCAGGGACAGCGAGGTTTGGTGGCACAGAGAAGGGAATTTGTTGGAATATTGCTTTTGCCACACAGCCTGTATGCAGCAGATGATGCCTGGGCACCAGGGGATCCAGGAACGCCGCTGGTGCTGGGGTCTGGGCGCTGCAATTCCCAGAGCTGTTCCCTCAGCTGTGACTCCGCTGTTCCCTGTCACACCTGGTTACTGCTCCTCTTATCAGCTCTGCTGAGCGAGGCGTCCTGGAAATCGCCTCTGGCTGGGGAAATGTTAAATAAATCCAGGCAGGCTGTGAATGGATGGATTCAAAGGCTGTGGGATTGGATATTCCACGTGCTCCATTCCCAAAATTACCCAGGGCTGAGCAGAGGTGTTCCCGTGGCAGCTCCTGTGAGGACACAGACAGGGGGACCCCGCTGGCCCCAGCACCCTTGGGAGGCACCTGGGGGGGTGCTGGGCTTTTTTGGAGTGTGAGGAGTGGAAATGTGCAGCTGGAGACTGGGAATGCTGCAGGAGCTGGGGCTGCAGGGGTGATCACCTCCTCTATCAGCTTTGTTAGTAAAAAACCCCAGAACATCCCAAAACCAACTGAAAATACCCTGAACAAACCAAACCAGAAACAATGTGTGCAGCAAACTGAGAACCTGCATGTGTGTGGTTCAGGGCAGGCCTGGCTTCTGTGGGTATCCATAAATTATTCATTTTATCGGATTCACGTAAATCCTGCAGGAAAACCAACCCCTGTGTGTTCCAAAGGGAAGATTCCATTCCCTTGCAGTTCCGTATTTCTTCACTGTGATCCTGGTTCACCCTCAGAGATGAACTCTGCAGGTGCAGGTTCCTGCTCTTCCCTTCTCCCAGCCCCCATCCCAGTGCTGCTTTTCCACCTCCCTCCTTTCCCTTCCCTCTTTATCCCAGCAGGTTCATTTGGGCACTGCTGTGTTCCCAACAGGAGCACTTCCATGGCTGGGGAATTCTGCTCTCTCCCTGGGAGTGCTGGACTTGCATCCCACAGGAATTCTCTCCCTGGGAATGCTGGACCTCCATCCCACAAGAATTCTTCCCTGGAAATGTTGGACCTCCATCCCACAGCAATTCTCCCTCTGGGTTTGCTGGACCTCTCCATCCCATAGGAATTCCTTCGTGGGAATGCTGGACCTGCATCCCACAGGAATTCCTTCATGGGAATGCTGGACCTCCATCCCACAGGAATTCTTCCCTGGAAATGCTGGACCTCCATCCCCAGCCCCTCTGTGGTGGCTGCTCTGAAGCCGGTGCTGATCCCTCACACCCCACAGCCAGCCCCAGCAATTCCCTTTGCTCTGCTTTCCCGGGAAGTTGAATTCCCACCAAATCCCTTCTCCCCGTGCTGACCCCCACGCCCGGCTGCTGGGAGAGGCACTGCTGCAAACAAAGCTCTGCTGAGCAGATAATGAAGCTGCTCTAAAATTCATTTAAAATTCAGATGATGAAAGATCATCCATTAAGCGCTAATCCGTTTCGTTTTTGCATGCTCCATGGAAAAAGTGAATATTTCTGCTGTGAAATTCACACCCAGCCAGAGCTGGAGAGGGGCTGCCCGGGGCTTGGAGCGCCCTGGGACAGTGGGAGGTGTCCCTGCCCATGGCAGGGGTGGCACTGGGTGGGCTTTGGGGTCCTTTCCAACCCAAACCAGTCTGGGATGGTTTCATGTTTTATTGGGACTGTCAGTGTTGTTCCAGAGCAGCGGGATGTGTTCCCACCTGAAGCGTCACCTGGAGAAGCCGGATCTCCCCAGCTCCCGACAGCGGCGATGGTGGGTGAGGGTTACACCCCCCAGTGCAGGTGGAGTTCAGTTATTTTCTGCAGTAATCTACACATAGCTCTTTGCTCCTGGTGGTTGTTACTCCTCCCGCTGCAGGACCCAGCACAAGGAGGAAAATCCCCACGGATGAATGGGTGGGGGTGCTGGCAGAGGCTCCTGGTCAGCAGGGTGGGATTGCCAGCCCAGGGGTTCTCCCCCCTTCTCCTCCCTTTCCCAAGGAACAGACCTGTGGGCACCTCTGGAATTCTCCTCTCCGTGGTGACTGAGAACCTTCCTTTAAATGTGGGTGAGGTTCTCCTCAGGTAAAAATAATTTATTACAGGATTTAATAAATCAGGGAGCTGCTCAGGCTCCAGACTGATTGGGCACATCCCTCCCACTGCAGCCCTTATTCCAAAACTTAGCTCTTTTTTTGGCTGTTGAAAGTTCACCAAAACCAGAGATTCTGGGTTCAGGTGTCCTTTTAGATGGATATTAAGGAATATTCCTCCATGGGAAGGGCTGTCCAGGGGCGAGTCCCCGTCCCTGGAGGGGTTTAAAAGCCGTGTGGACGTGACCCCTGCAGATGTGGGGCAGCGGTGGGCTGGCAGTGCCGGAGTGGTTGGAGTGGATGTTCCCAGAAGGGTTTTCCAGCCTCTGTGATTCCATCACTCACGGATTCCGTGTCCTGCTGAGGAGCTGTCACTGGAGCCTCTCCTGCAGCTGCACCCAGATGTGCCAGGGGCCCCGTGTCCCCTCCAGGGGCAGCAGGGGAAAACGTCCCCAAGTGGAAAACGCCCCGAGTTCCCCGTCCCTGAGGGCAGGAACACCGTGGCTCCTACAGGAACTGGGAATGGGTTCATGGGGCTTTGGGAGAGCCCTGCAGGCACATCCCAGCTCCTGGGGCTTTGGCCTTGGAATCGGGTAGGAAAATGGCAAATCCTTGCTCTGAACCAGGGTTTGGGGATTAAGGAGCTTTGTTGGCCCCCACCAACCCCACAGCTGCAGATAAAGCCCCAGTTCCCTGAAAAATTCTGCCTTTTTTCACCTGCAGTTTGATACTGGATAAACTGGGATTTTTTTCCCTTAGGAGGGGGTGCTGCTCCTAAGCCTTTCCCACGGCTTTTCCTTCACTAAATGCACAAATCCAGGGTGTTCCCGGGGGAGGAGGAGCCCCAGGCATTCCATGAGGTGCTGTCTGGAGAGCCAAGCCCAACCCCTCAGGGGCCAGCACAGTTCTGGGTTTTACCCTCCTGTCCAACCCAGAGCTACCAAACCCCCCCTGGGCTTTCTCTGATGTGCAGGGTCTAACAGAATTCTGGTTTTAAATTTAAATCCGAGCCCAAACTTAATCCATCTGCCCGGCTGCTCCAAATCAGCAACCTGCAGTAATTGCTTCTCATAATGGCTTTCTGGGCTGCTGCTGCTCTTTCAGAGTGGGATTCTTCTCCTGCTCAATGAAATAATGCAAATATTATCACAAAAACAATTCCAAGGAGGGTGGGAGCTTCCACGTCTTCCTTTCTAAGGCAGAGAAGGAGGAATCGGGGTTTTAGGCTCTGGTTCAAATGATACAAATTCTTTGCATAACCCTGGAAAAGTTTCATTTTTCTCTTTTACTCACATTTAACTCTTCAGCGAAGCTGCACAGCAATGTTTGCCTTGCCCACGAGCTGAAACATTTGCTTAATGGTTACAAATTGCTTTGAAAATTCAGCATTAAAAGCTTTGATCAGGCAACTTCATAATTGCTGCTTGCTTTTAAAACGTGTAGCAGGGAGTTCTGGCAGTCCTGAGTCTTCAGGAGCTGCTTTCTCCTTGATTGCTCAGCCATGAGTGAATTTAAAACCCTTGCTATTTCTATGTTACAGACGTAGGAAGTTAAGTCACAGGCTATTTATATGTATTTTTATAAGTGCTTTTATAGCTGCTATTTTTATATTCTCAGCACACCTTTGTCTGAATCTCAGGGTTCCTTGTTTTATTTGTTGGCATTTTTAATGACCCCTGTTTTAATTAACTATTCATGTCATGTGCCATGTGGGGTTTTCCAGGTTCGGAAATGAATCCTCACATTTGGATGTCAAAATCCATTATTTCCAAGTGACACCAACAAGGCCACGTCCAGATTTTGACCTTGCTGCTTAAGCAAAGTTTGGGAAATACTGTTCTGTTTGCTGTAGGGGAGTTTTTGTTCACCCTGGGATTCAGATGTTTGTGAAGTTCATTAAGGTACACAGAATATGGAATAATTTAGGGTTTTAGTGGCTTGGAGCAACCTGGTCTATGGAAGGGGTGGAATGGGATGGGTTTTAAGGTCCCTCTCAATCATTCTGGGATAAAGAAATGCAGATTTAAGAGAACACACAACCCCTTTTAGGAATTTTTTTGCCTGTTTTTTCAGCACTGAGCCCTCACTGCTGTTGTTGGGTGTCCCTTGCAGGTTGTCTCTCCTCAGATGAGGCCAAGGAACAAAGATCAAAGAGTTCCAAGCAAAAAGCCCTTTCTGACTTTTAATTTTTCCAGGGAGGTTTGGAGTCCCCATCCCTGGAGGTGCCCAGGGAAGGGCTGGAGGTGGCACTCGGGGCTCTGGGCTGGGGACAGGGTGGGGATGGGGCACAGCTTGGGCTCGATGGGCTGGGAGGGCTTTTCCCACCTCAGGGATTCTGTGATTTGTAAAACACCCCCTGCCTTGTGTGAACACCACGGCTGGGGTGGGTCTGCACAGTTCTCTCTGTAACGAGCTCTAAGTTCAGAGCATTTAAAATACCAGAGCTGGAGTGAATGTTCCTCATCCCTGTGTCCCACTGCTGGGGAAATTCCCTTTGATCCTCATTTTTATTTGGCAGAACATCACCAAGTGTTGCTCATGCACCCTCTGACCCTCAGCTCCAGGATGGTTTTCCCCTCCTGGACTTAGGCTGGAATTGCTCTGAAGTGCATTTCCCACACAGGATGTCCCAGCCCTGCGTCCCTCCTGCTTGGTTTGTGCTGCAGCCATTCCAGCTTGTCCTGTTCCGTTCCAGGTTCTTTTTCTGGAGAAATCCCATTAAACTGGGGTAGCTCAGGGTCCTGCATGTGATCCCTGCCATGGTCTGTGGGAAGGCAGCAGCCTGGCACTGCAGGAACCTTCCTGCATGGAACCTTTGCCTGAGTCTGAATTTAATGCATGAATTCCTCAGGTCATTAATAAACCTTCATAACGATTCAATTCGGCATTAAAGCCACTTAAATGGCTTTTTATTTCCCTTTATTACTCAGTGTTTCCTCTCACAACTCTGGCATTTTGTGGGTTTTCTCCTCACCTACCTTCATGCAATTTTAATATTCATATTCTCTCAGGTCAGGTGTGAACGAATTCCAAAGGAGCTGAAAATCAACAAAAATGCTCCCTTTGCCCCGCTTTTGCTCCTCCTCTTCTTCAGCTGTGCACTCCTCCAGTTTCTTTGGGAGATTTCTCCCCGCTGATGTTAAGGAATATCATTGACCCAGAGTGAGAGATCACATCCTGTGTCAGTTTAACCGATGTGAAAACCCTTCATTATTCCACTGCTGGAAAATGAAAATACCGGGCCTTTTAGGACTGCATTTTGGAAAACCCAATTTTTACCCCCACCTCTAAAACATTTTTTCCAGCAGAGAGCTTTGAATTCAGCTGTTGCACAGTGAAAAGGAAGATGAGGTTTGTTGTCTTGATACTCGTTTTGATATTTAGTTTCGATAATTCATTTCTCCCTATTTTTTTAATTAAAAGAGGTATCATCAGTCTCAACAAACCCAACTGTTGTGTAAAACTAACATTGCACTTGGCATTTGGAAGCTTCTTTAGAAACCCTGCGTTAGAGCACAGGGATCAAATGGACTTTTACCCTTTATTCCATTATATAACTGGAATAACATTGTTCTACCAATTCAGCAGAGCCCCGTTTGCCTCCCAAAGCTCTGAGGGAAATTTATGGGGTAATGAAAATGTGTTCAGAAAGATAAATTTCTGTTTCATTCTCTGGATTTTTGTCACAGTTTCCAATTCCTGTATTAAATAATCTGTTTCTTTCAAAGAGGGTTATATAACGTCAGGGCTGACAGCTGAGCTTGCAGGATGCTGTAATTAAGCTGAATTGTAAATAACTGCACAAAAGGGCTGCTGGAAACACCAATCCCAGACCTGAATAAGCCCCTAATTCATCAAAAATGCAAAAGATGTTCCACAGGTGGCATCAATTTCACATTCTTGAAATGGCTTCATTAAAATGATACCAAATAATTGAACCATTAAATTTTTAGCCACGGCCCTGAGAGTCCCTTTCACCAGAGAGATTCTTTCATGAGAGATTAGTGGTTGAGATAGAGATGGTTTCGAGCCAGCACATGACAGTTTAAGAGCCTGTTTTAGTTAGAAAAGCTTTTAGGATGTTGGGAAATGGTGGGGTTTGGGTAATGGGGAGCCAAATTGCCCTCCCTTCAAACGAACATTTATATTGTCGTGATTAATGCTGCAGAGATGTGCCTAGGAATGGTTCTTTCTGCTGTTTTTGCAGGGTCCACTTTTGCTCTTTTCCTGCCCAAAACCCCCTGGCAGGGTGGCTGGAGAGGTCCTTGCAGGGCCACGTTAGTCAGGGCTAAATTAAAGCTTGGCTTTGTTATTTCAGGCTGTGTCATCCCTGTGATTCCACCCTTGCTGTATTTTTAGGAGCTGTTATGTGGAACAGAGATGAGCTGAACTCCTTCCTCCCAGGCTCCCATAATGGCTCCAATTTCCAGAGGGAAGGTAAAGTGCTCTAATTGCCATCCTGAGCCTGGGACTGGGGAAGGGGAGGAGAACCAGCAAAAAACACCGGGCAAAATTCCAGCCTGATCTCCGATTCCCTTTAATGCTCAAAGCCTTTTAGAAACCTTTAGACACTTCTGAAGAAAATCCATCCCGTCATTAAATCCCTGCCTGTGTTACAAATGAAGAGCTTTGCACCCCCTGAAGTAAATGGAGCATTTAAGGAGTCCTTTAGGAATTGCAGCTCCTGCCGGGGATGCTCCCCCAGGGATGGGTGAGGGTCTCAGGCAGGGTGACACCAGCTCCTGTGCCTGTCCTGGGACACAGGAAATCACCCAGGGAGTGACATTATCCACAGCCCTGGATTTAGGGGTTTCCCTGGCTTCCCCAGTGGCTGCCTGAGGGATTTGGGGAACTCTGCCTGTGTTTTCCAACATCTGCCAAACAGCTTCGGCAGATTTTGTTCCCAACGTGCTCCTACATCCATGCTTTTAAAAGGGAAGGGATGCTAAATATTCATTATCCTGGAGCTTTGGGCTGCCTTCCAGTGTGAGGGACCAGCCTGCTGCTCCAAACAGCTCGCTGGGAGCTGCCTGGGAGCCAGAGGGCAGGGCTGGATGGGATATTGGGCAGGAATTGTTCCCTGGGAGGGTGGGCAGGCCCTGGCACAGGGTGCCCAGAGCAGCTGGGGCTGCCCCTGGATCCCTGGCAGTGCCCAAGGCCAGGCTGGACATTGGGGCTGGGAGCAGCCTGGGACAGTGGGAGGTGTCCCTGCCCATGGCAGGGGTGGCACTGGGTGGGCTTTGGGGTCCCTCCCACCCCTCCCAGGCTGTGAGTCTGTGGCTGTAAAACAAGGCCTTACTGAGAGGGTTTAATAGAAAGCTTTTAAATCCAGAGCAGGGTCACAAACCCAGGCTCCAGGCACAGCATCTGTAGGCAGAATTCCCAGCCTGTGCTCCAGAACATCCCTTAGAGCCAGCCCTGGGCTGCTGGTGCCTGTTTCCTCTTGGACTGAGCAGAATGGGTGCAAACACAGGAAAATCGGGGCAGGAAAGGGCTGGGAGGGGGCAGCCGGGGGGGTCGGGCTCTGCTCCCAGGGAACAGGGACAGGAGGAGAGGGAACGGCCTCAGGCTGGGCCAGGGGAGGCTCAGGTGGGATACTGGGGAAAATTCCTTCCTGCAAAGGGCAGTCCAGCCTGGCACAGGTGGAGTCCCCATCCCCGGAGGGATTTAAAGCCCTGTGGAGGTGGCACTTGGGGATGTGGGGCAGGGGTGGCCTTGGCAGTGCTGGGAATGGTTGGACTCAGTGTTCCCAGAGGGCTTTTCCAAGCCCAGTGCCTTCATGCCTCCTGCACATTAAACACCAGGAAATTAAAGGGGGCTTCCTCTTCCTTGGGAGTTTTCTCTCGGTGGGTTTGTTTTCCTTTTCCTTTCTTCCCAGTGAATAATTGCAGGAGCCGAGCCGTGGCCTCCCTGGAGCTCTGCCAGCAGGAGCAAGTGGGTCCTTGGCCCTGCTGTGCCTTGGTACGGATTTGTGCTTCCTGTGGGATGCAGGGCGAGCGTGAGAGGGGATTTCTGAGCTCCCAGTCTGGGGCTGAGCAGGACCTGGAGCCACAGCTCCGTGTCACCGATGCCGCTTGGCTGAGGAGCTTGGCCACGTCTGCCCTGTCTGCAGAGGTGCAATGGAGCTGCCAGGACCAGAGAATCCAATGGATTTTCCCTCACATGAGTTATCCCAGCCCGTTTCCTTCTAACACAATAAAAATGAGGAATAACTGCAGCGCCGAGAGGTGTCAGGCTCCTTGACCCTCCTTCCCTCTTTCCATGCTTCCACTTCCCAGCCTGCCCAGCTCCCAGGGCAGAATTCCCGTGCCTCCCTGTGCTGCTGGGTGCATTTTTCACCAGGATGGAAACGAGATTATCCCTGACACTTCCGGAGTGCCGGGATCAGGGCAGAGCGCGGCTCTCGGCCCCCTGAGCTCCGAGGCTGGTTCCCGTTTCCTGACAAGCCAGAGGAGCTGCTTTTCCTGGGGCACGGGGAGCAGACGGCTCTTCCTGGAGAGCTGCTTTGCTGGGAGGTTTCATGAGTTCCTTTTTGTCCTGCCTGCACTTCAGATGTTTGAATGGGCACGAGGCAAACGCTTTTTATCCCTGTGTTGTTCCAAGGAGAGATCCTGCAGCTTTTCAGGGCAGAGAGGGCTTTAATTAAACTCTTCAGGGGAATTGGCTTGATTGTGTCACAATGCCAGGAGTGAAGAGCAAGGTGTGCTGAGGATAACGAGTGCTGAGACAATGCAAATACCGGTTTGTGTGAGTGGTTTCTTGCAGCTGTTGATAAAAGTGGCTCTGGGATGTGTTCGGGCTCCTGGTCAAGGCTGGATGAAATGCTGCTGGTAGGACTTGATGCAAAAATGGATTTTCAAGGCCACTCCTCTGTTTGAATGGGTAAGAGCAGTAACCAACAGCAGCAGCAGCATCACTCCTCTCACTCCCAGCTCCGGGCTCCAGCTTACAGCTCTAGAGGGAGAGCACATCCCACCCTCTGAGCCAAGGAACTCAGCTGATTTAAGGAGAGATCACTTCCTAGGAGCTGGCATATTTTGGGTCTGCTGTTTTAATTTTTGGAGTTTCCTTGTGCCTTAAGACTCGAATTTAGAAATGTTTAGAATTTAGAAAACGGCCCTGCTGAGCTGTAAATGCTCTGGCTACACAGCTTCACCCCTCACGTTAAAATGTCCTCTTTAAACAGGAAGAGTTTAAGCCCCAGGGGAATAAATCAATGAGTAAAAATCATCTTGAACAATCCTTTTCCATGGAAAGCCAGCTGCCAATCTGGTTTTGTTTGCAGCTTGGGAAGGGTGCAGTGCTTGCTGTTGTATGATTTATTTGGGAAAGTGGGAATAACTATTTTGGCAGGGAAGCTGTGCCATTTGCACAGATATTTGGGATGCTCTGGCCTCGAGGATGTGTGTCTGCTACGTGGTGCATAAAACAAATCCAACAATGGATTTTATTCTGCATCTGAGAACAGCTGGGCTGAGGTCTGGGGAAGATGTTCAGTAAAATGAAACTCGAGTGAAAAGATCCAGTTTGACAAGAAACGAATGGAGCGTTAATTTCTCACTTACCGAGGAAAAATGCTCTGATAGTGAAGCATCCAACATGAGAGAACCCAAACTGTTTGAAGTCGTTTTATATGAAGTAACATAACTTGTATAATTAATTAATTGAATTAAAGAGGACTCGGTGCAGTCCATGGTGGGCACAGGGAGAGGGGGAAATGCCATCATCTTCCTGTGCCTGAGCTCTCCAGGAGGAGGGAGCTGTTCCCTGCAAACCCCTTTGCTTTGCTCTTTGCTCCCGAGGATCTGAGGGTTGTATTTGGCTGTGAGAGGAGGAGAATTCCTTGTGTTTACATGTGAAAGGAGCGCTGGGGAGTCACAGCTCTGCCTCAGACTCGCTGTAGCTACAAGAATTGTCAGCACTGGTGGGCCAGCAGCCGATGGTGCTCCCCGTATCGCAGCCCGATTCTCTCTGCGGGGTTTGCTGCCTCGTCCCCCTCATCCCCCAGGATTTGGGGCGCTCCTCAGACCGACGGAATTCTGCTGCAGGAGAGCTCCAGCAATGCTCCCGCTCGGCTCTGCCAAGGGCTGACAGGATTTGCACAGAAAAGTGCGAATGGACCAGCACAGCCCGTCCTGAGCCGGTGCTGTTGGTGCAAACACAGGCTGAGTCCAGCTGGGGATCCCAGGAGAGGCTTCTGCCTCTCCTGGGATCCCCAGCTGGACTCAGCCTGTGATGGATGGATGGATGGGCTGGGAAAGCTGCTCTCTGCCCGAGGTTTCAGGTGGAGATGTGAACGGAAGGAAAGCAAATCAGCTCCTGGTCGCCAGCACGTCCATTCCTGTGCTGCTCCCGCGCTTCGTCCGCGCCACGCGGGCGCCGGAGGTTTGAAATAATGAGCTGTCACTGCTCATTGAGGATGCTCTCCTGGGCCACCTCTGATACACTGAGATCCTGTTTGCAGTCAGATTTCAACATTCAGGGAGTGATTCTGTGATCCTGTTTGCAGTCAGATTTCAACATTCCCTGTGTGATTCTGTGATCCTGTTTGCAGTCAGATTTCAACATTCCCGGTGTGATTTTGTGATCCTGTTTGTAGTCAGATTTCAACATTCACGGTGTGATTCTGTGATCCTGTTTGCAGTCATATTTAAACTTTTACAACCTGTAAAAAGCTTTCAATATCCAATTTCAGCAAGAGAAGCTCATCCTGCCTCAGAAGTCTGCAGGTTTTATTTTGGGAGACATTCTGGGACTCCTTCCAAGCCAACACCTATTGCAGGAAACTTTGTCTTTCCACAAGCGACTCTGATGCTCAAGCTGAAGTGGAAATGATAAAACACAGACACAGAGTGGGGCATAAATAATAGTAAAAGTTGGGGTTTGAGTGGCTCAGAGCACTGGTTTTTACAAGACACGATGGTGATGAGCAGGACCTCCTGGGCAGTTTGACTCAGCAGTTCCCATCCTCAGATTGGGGGGAATGCAATCCATCCGTTGCATATCCCTAAAAACCAGACTGAACTGTTCTCCTGAAATGGGTGTTAAAGGGTTCTGCCTGCTGTAAAACTGCAATGGGCTGTAAAAAAGCTGAATATGGACAGGATGTCACAGCTGAGAGTTCAACAGGAGCTGGTCCCTGCCACTCCTCCCCATTCCAGGCGCTGAGATTCCTGAACATCCTTCTCCAGAGTTCAGGGCTGGTTTAGGGGAAGGACCAAACCTTACCAGTCTCAGTGGGAACCTCCCTCCCCTGGAGCTGCAGAGTTCAGTTTGGCTGGCAGAGGTTGGGGAGTGTGCCCTGCTGTGCCCCCTGCCCCCGGTGCAGCTGCTCCTTCCCCAGGGCAGCTCCGGGAGGGATCCCAGCCTCTGGAATATTGCAGAGCCCTCCAACCGCCGCAGGCTCAGCCTTCACGAGGGGAATCCTGGAGCTCTGAGGATGGGGAAGGCCCTGAGGAGCTGCTGGGGTCACTGAGTGTGCCCAGCCGGGCAGGGGACGCTCCCTGGGGCTGCGGCTCCGACCTCTGCCCTCCGTGAGCGGGACAGGAGCCCTGGGAATGGCCATTCCAGGACTCCCTGGCCCCTGTCAGGCGCGGGGGCCGCAGGGAATAGCTGCAATAGCTCGTACCGGAGGGGACATTCTGGCACAGCTTTCCAGGTGTTCCTGTAACGCTGCGCTCCCAAAATCCATTCAGGGCTCGCTCGTGGCTGGTGGGTGCAGGTCTGTGGGAAGAGACAATCATTCCCTGTCCCGGGAGGCGCAGCTCGGGTGGTGAGAAGGGTTTGAAGTGAAATAAACTGGAAATACGAGGAGGGGGAAGAGAAATGAGATCCCAGAGGAGAGGGAGATTTGCTGTCCCGTTTTTAACCCCTGCAGGGCTGTGTTGTGGGATCAGCAGGGAAGCAAAGATCTCATTTGAGGCTCGGGCTCAAGGTGGGTGATGGAGGTGCTGTCAGACTGAGATTTGATGTGCTGGTGGCTGAACATTTCCTGTGAGCCTGGGGAAGGCCTGGAACAGCTTTCCTAGCAGAGGGTCTCAGTGCATGTGCTGCACATCTATAACTGCAAAGTGTCATTTGGCTGATGTTTTTTAAATTAATTATGGATTTTATAGTTATGAGCAACTTTTCAGCCCAGGCATTAACAGTTTATCTGCACTCAGAACACTGCACTTGGAAATGGTTTCCTACACATCTTCTCCAAAGACTTGGATGAGACTTGGAGCTGAAATAAATGTGCAGGAACAACGTGGGCACTTTGCAAGCCCACATAATTTGGAGCATATTTCATGATTGAATTACACCCGAATATCTCATCATTTTCCTCACTTGTCACAAAAGGTCATGCAAAGCTGTAAACAATCAATGGTTTTCATGTCTGAGACGGGGAAGTTGGAACAGTTTTTCATGAGCTGTGAAGGTTAAACGAGGCACTTGCCAAGATCTATTGAGAGCCATCCAGGCTTTACATATTTTATGGAATGTTTAGTGCATGCTCATTACCACTGCCATTAACGGCTTATGATGAATCAAAAGGGTTTGGGTTGGATCCCACACGTGGAAATCAGACAGTTTCTCTCTTCTCCTGGGGGTTATCCTGAACACTCTGTGATGGGAGGGATCTTTGTGTGATGGAGTCTGTGGTGTGTGAGGGGCTGTGCCAAACCGTACACTCTGAGCAGGACAGAGATGCTTTTGGTGTGGAATTCCACAGCCCTGGGAATCCTGGTCATCATTTTTGGCCCTTGTTACAGGCCTGCGCTGGTTTCTCCCAGGGAACAAGGGACAGGAATGGCCTCAGGTTACAGCACGAGAGGTTTGATGGGACATTAAGGAAAATTTCTCCACAGAAAAGGTTGCCAAGTATTGGAACAGGGAAGTGGTGGGGTCACCTGGAAGTGTTCAGAACTGTGGATGTGGCACTTGGGGACAGGGGTAGTGGTGACCATGGGGCCGCTGGGTGATGGCTGATGATCTTGTTTCCAACCTCACTAATTCTGCAGTTCACATTATCCCCTTCTGCCAAAATCAGGACTCTTGGGAAGGGGGGAAGCAGAGCCACCTTCACCAGGGACGGAGGGAGGGAAGTCTGCACAAAGGCAAGGACAGTGCTGGCACACGGAATTCTGTCAGTGCTGTGGTGGGGAGGTATTACAATTATAATCTCTGCTGGTTTGCCCAGGAAGATCTGCCTTCCAGCTGAGTAATTGTAATAACCTCAAAGGTGGATTTTTGCAGCAAGAGAGGCCGTGGCTTAAAAGAGAGACGGGCTAATTCTCTTGCTTCCAAAATAAAAAGGTTTAATAACATGAAAAAAAACAAACAAAAGGCACCTGAGGCAAATGCTAACAAAAGCACTCACCCCAGGGGAAGAAAAGAAAGAGCATGTGACTGAACAAACAGGGGTATTTAACAGCTGAGTTGGGTGGGATTACAGGGGGTATTGTCCCATAGGATTGCAGAAGTGAGAGACCTACAGGTCCGGGGTCCAATGGGTCAAACAGGAGATGTACTGCAGCAAAACCAGGCCAACCATGATTCAGGGTAGATGGAAAGTTCTGGCTGTTTGTCCTTTTTTGGGGGCTCTGATGCAGTAGAAGCCCCTGCCTCCAAGAGGTGCACTGCAACAGGGAGGTGCTGGAGATGCCTGGACCTGCACTGCCCTCCTTGGGCTGCAGCTGCCTCGCAGCCCTGGCTCACTGAACCACAGAACCATGGAATACCCTGAGCTGGAAGGGACCTTGGGATCACCCAGTCCCACCCCTGGCCCTGCCCAGACACCCCAACAACCCCACCCTGGGCATCCCTGGCAGCGCTGCCCAAACGCTCCTGGAGCTCTGGCAGCCTTGGGGCTGTGCCCATTCCCTGGGGAGCCTGGGCAGTGCCCAGCACCCTCTGGGGGAAGAACCTTTCCCTGTGGACTGGGTTATTCCCGCTCTTGCTGTTGGGAGCAGTCAGTGTGTCACACTTGGACACGAAGGAACACACGCAGGCCAGTTGTCAGAACAGGATGCCAAAAGGGCCCAGAAAGGACCCACACTCTTTATTTTATACACTCTTAGAAACCACAGTGGATTGGAGGGTGAAATTACCACCCCTCAACCACATAGGTCAAAGGAAAAATTCATCAAACTTCTCCGCCTTAGGAGAAAGAATGAAAACATCTCAGGCCGTTAGCATAACATGGCTTATGTTTACAGAAAGTGCGTGAGAACTCTATCTACAGAATTAAAAACATTGAAGAACTGTGAAAATCAGGGCAACATCAGTGCCTGCCCCGGTGACAGCAATAACTCCCAGGGCTCTGTGCCTGCCTTTCAGAGTAAGGCTCAGAGTGCTGCCACTGAGCTGATCTCAGCAGAGATGAGCAGGGATTAGTGGCTAAAGCACAGCGTCCCTGCGGCCTGGGGCCAGCCCGGGGCCTAATCCTGCCTGTCTCACTTTGGCTCTGCAGAGATAAGGGAGCCAGGATCTACTCACAGATCTCCTGTGGGATCAGTGTGAGTGCTGAGCACTCAGGGAGGGCGGCAGGGAGGGACCGACAAAGCCGAGAGTCGGAGCTGTTCCCTCGGCTTCCTCCGAGGACTCACGGAATGAGAGTGGATGAACTTTATCTCAGGGCTTAGGATGTGAGTGGTGACAAAGCAGCAGCACGGGGTTCTGGATCTGCTTCACTCTGCGTGTGCTGAGGGCTGGATGGGATATTGGGCAGGAATTGTTCCCTGGGAGGGTGGGCAGGCCCTGGCACAGGGTGCCCAGAGCAGCTGGGGCTGCCCCTGGATCCCTGGCAGTGCCCAAGGCCAGGCTGGACATTGGGGCTGGGAGCAGCCTGGGACAGTGGGAGGTGTCCCTGCCATGGCAGGGGTGGCACTGGGTGGGCTTTGGGGTCCCTTCCCAACCAAACCAGTGTGGGATTCTCTGGTAAATCAGATTCAGGGCTGGTTGTGGGTGAGACAATGGGCTTTAAGGATTTCACAAGTTGCTAAATTTGCTGACCCTATTTGTCAGAGAGGGAGAAATGTTGATTAACACCACTGGGATCCATAAATTCCCCCTGAAGCCATAGAAGGTTGATGGGAGATCAGAGGAGGGGTCAGTGTGGGTAATGCCCCTGAGCTGGGCAGCCCCCGAGCTCTCTTTGGACGCCTCATTCATTAGCAGGAGCAGCAATTGAGTTTGCTCATCACCAGGGTGAGTCTCTGGGACAAAAGCAGAGATTTCCCTCTGCCCATCAGCCCCAGGCTGTGGTTTCTGTCCTGCCTGGCACAGTGGGTGAGGGTGCTCCTGCAGCAGTTTCAGGGGCTTCTTGGAAATGAAATCAATGGAAACCTTCCCACAGGTGAGCACTGGGGCTTCAGAAACTCAAAATACTGTGAGTTTGGAGACTTTGATATGGTTTGGGTTGTGTTTTGGGGGTTTTTTGTTTGTTTGTTTTTGTTTTGGTTTGTTTGGGAGGTTTTTTGTTGGGTTATTGTGGGGTGTTTTGTTGGTTTGGTTTGGTTTGGTTTGGTTTTGGTTTGGTTCTGGTTTTGGTTTGGTTTTGGTTTTGGTTGGTTGGTTGGTTTTGGTTTGGGGTTTTTTTTGTTACAATTTTTTCTCAGTTTTCTCTCCGTTCAGGTTTGCAGTGGCAAAGGAGGAGCCCCCAGAGCAGCACCAGGTGATTCAGATCCTCCAGATTCGGCCTTACACTGGGTAAATAACTCCCTGCAGGGACCTGACCTGGCTCAGGTGATGTTTTTGTGCTGGTGGAGAAGCTTTGTGTGTGTGAGGAGCTGCTGGGAGGGACAGAGGAGGGGCAGAGGGGACCTGCAGAGCACAGAGGGAGGGAAAATCTTACCACAGCTCCTGAACCCGGCCCTCTGCCCCTCTCAGCATCTCTCCAGTGCAGCCCAGCAGTGCCAGATCTGCTCGAAAGCTCCCAGGATCCCCAAACCCCCACTCCCACGTGCTCCCCACAAAGCACTGGTCACTTTTTAACTCTTCTAAAAGGTATTTTATTTGTGCCCTACCATGGGTTTGTTGCAGGCCTCACATGAATATTTAGAAGCCCCTGTGTGTGTTTGATATGAAAGTGATTTCTCTCACGGTTCTTGGGCAGGGAATCAGAGCCCTCCCAGCCCCTGCTCCTCGAGTCCCTGCCTCTCCCTGGCCCCGTGAGGAGCAGTCCTGGCTCTGGTCCCCTCTGAGGGTGACAAACCCTGTCCCAGGGCTGTCTTCAGTGCTCAGTGATGCCTCCGAGCCGTGGCTTTGAGCAGGGTTTCTCTGACCCTTCCCATCCCAAAATCACTCGAGCAGGGTTTCACTGACCATTCCCATCCCAAAATCACTCAGGGAGGGTTTCACTGACCCTTCCCATCCCAAAATCACTCAGGGAGGGTTTCACTGACCCTTCCCATCCCAAAATCACTCGAGCAGGGGTTCACTGACCCTTCCCATCCCAAAATCACTCAGGGAGGGTTTCACTGACCCTTCCCATCCCAAAATCACTCGAGCGGGGTTTCACTGGCCATTCCCATCCCAAAATCACTCGGGGAGGCGGCCTTGGGGCCAGGCCTGGCTCGGGCAGTGAAGGGCTGGGTGCTGGGGACCTGCTGCCAGGCCTGCCACCACCCGTGTCCCCAGGGGATGGACACAGAGGTCACAGCACCATTTCCTGTGGAAAATCCCGCTGGGAACATCGATCCCAACCATTCCCAGCGCTGCCAAGGCCACCGTGTCCCCAGGTGCCCCATCCACACGGCTGTCAAACCCCTCCTGGACGGGGGCTCTGCCATCTCAGTGTCACTGAACCCACGGAGTGGCACCTGGCTCGGGTTTGTCTCCCTGCAGTGGTTCCCTCACTTGGAATTGTTGAGCCACCTCTCTGCTTCCCCTGATGATTACCTCAGGAATTATTCATGCTCTGTGCTCAGAAGGATCCTCAGAGGTTTCCTTGGGAAGCTGCTGCTCCTCAGGGACCCGGCTGCTTGATATTCACAGGGTTCATTTTTCAGAAATATCCAATTTTCCAACTATTCTTTAAAGAAAATGAAGTTTCCTTCCCTCTCCTGAGCTGGGAACACATTTCTCATGCAGCAAACATGTTTTCTTTTGTCTTCTGGCAGTTGTGCTGGGAAGCAGAGCAGCAACATTCCAGGGCACCGTTCCTGGGCTGCGTCCTTGTTCCCTGGAGGCAGAGGCAGATTTCAGGGAAGTTGTGGGGCTTTGCACGGGCTGAAAACCTCACCCCAAAACCTGTCCAGACTCCAGGGACTTCTTGGTACGTGGGGATGCTTCTCATGAGGGTTCGTGTGGAGTCTCCGTGGCTGGAAGGGTTAAAAACATTCTTGTTTTTAACAAAACATCTGGAGGTGTTGTGGTGCTCTGCAGTGAAGTTTAGTGGGGATGGTGGTGATCGGTCAGAGCTTGGATGGATGATCTTGGAAACCCTTTTCCCTATAAACCCCTCAGCCTCAGGGCAGGGTAGAGGACACCATCAGCTGCTCTTGGGTTTTAATATTTGGAGCTGCACCAAGGCAGCGGGGAGAAATCCTCACCAACAGCCTTTGATTTTGTTTTGGGGACTGCCATGCTGCTGAAGACGGTTTGGGAGTTGGGAATTAGGAAAATTCCGGGGTTCCCCTGGGAGCAGCCAAAGGGTGCAGGCGCTGATGGTCTCCTAGGGTCAGAGCCACCATGAGGGGCTGGGGTGGCTGCTCTGCAAGGGAAAGGGGACTTTAGAATCTCAGAATATCCTGAGCTGGAAGGGACCCACAGGGATCATCCATTCCAGCCCCAGGCCCTGCCCAGACACCCCAACAACCCCACCCTGGGCATCCCTGGCAGCGCTGCCCAAACGCTCCTGGAGCTCTGGCAGCCTCGGGGCTGGGACCATTCCCTGGGGAGCCTGGGCAGTGCCCAGCACCCTCTGGGGGAAGAACCTTTCCCTGATATCCAGCCTAAACCTGCCCTGACACAGCTCCAGCCACTCCCTGCGGTCACTGGTCCCAGAGCAGGGATCGGAGCTGCCCCTGCGCTCCCACGCTCCCCAATCCAGGCGCTAATTAATGAGGAAATTGCTGTAAATCCTTTTCTGGGTGTTCCTTCGCTTTCAGGCCCAGGTCGTTTCCTCTGGACACAGCCACACCCTAATGGGGGAGGCGCTGGGGACCTGCACTGTTTGATGAGGAGGGATTAATTAACTGCGGGTTATCCTACAGATCTGCTGGGTTTAGCTCTGGGCTCTGCCTCTGCGGGGTGCAAACCGTGCCTGGTTAGTCCCGGTCACACACGGAAGGGGCTGCACAGGAGGGATGCTACAAAGCAGGCTTGATTTAGAGAGGATTTTAAAGAGGGTGCTTCATGGAGGTGCTCGTGCTGGGGAAGGAGAATCACGGATTCCGGTGAGGCAGGGATCTACGGAATCGCCACGGGAAGGAGCCTGGCCAGGGCTGGGGAGAGGCGGCTGCTCTCCGAGTCGGTCCAAGTCACAATCTGCCATCCCCAGCCGCACAAAGTGCGTGTGTGCCACCGAGCGCGGAGGGGGAGCGCAGAGCTGGCACGAGGCGCCCGCGCCCCGCCATGTGCCGCTCGCACAGGTGGTGTTTTCCTCTGCAGGCGTCATCCTGGAGCAGAGGCAGCGGGTGATGATGATGTGGGGCTTGGAGCAGGAGCAGTGTGAAATGTCAGGGTGCTCAGCACGTGGCTTCGGGAGCCTGATCCCACGGGAGGGAGCTGGAGCCGAGCAGGGAGCGCTGCTGGGCCGCCCCGGGAGCGCAGCTCCTGCCAGAAGTGCAGAGCCGAGCGAAAAGCAGAGTCCTCATTCTCCAGCTGCTGCCTCCTGTCACACTGCATCTCTCGCGCCGGGCTCTGATGTGACTGCAGATGTCACAGCCCAGCACATCTCCCCGCACTGTCAGGCTCTGGCTCGGGGGGAGGGATGGAGCTCAAAGAGGCGGCTGAGGGAAGAGCTTTCGGCTGCAGAGCCACTGCTCGGAGTGTGGCGGTGCAGGGGTTCTGCTCTTCCCTGGCTGGGGTGTGTGCAGGGTGTGCTCACCTGTCCCACTGATGCCAGGATGATTTTTTGCTTTTTCTTTCATACCCCTTTTATACACTCTCTTGTGTAGCTTTTATGTATTCTCAGTGCTTTTAGCCCACACAGTTACAATTCTTTAAGTTTGATCCCTTCCCTCA
>VXBT01006099.1:68320-79808 GCA_013400235.1 Oriolus oriolus
TAATTGCACACACATCACATCATGGGGGGCCATTTCTCCGGGGGGCATTTCGGGGTGCATTTCGATGTGCATTTCGGGGCACCTGAGGATCCTTCAATAAACACCGAGGTAAAACCCTTTTTCCCTCTTAACTGTGTTCAGCTCTCTTCATTTTAAGACCAGGAAAAGGCGTCACCAGGTGCTGCCTGATACCTTTCAGGGCTGGTTTGTCCCCACCTCTCGGCCCCTCCCAGGCCCCTGCTCACCCCGTCCCTTCGTTCTGGAAGGGCCTGCAGCTGAGAACCCCAGCAGTTATTTCTGGATGAACCCACCTGCAGCTGAGAACCCCAGCAGTTATTTCTGGATGAACCCACCTGCAGCTGAGAACCCCAGCAGTTATTTCTGGATGAACCCACCTGCCAGGGTTCATCCTTGCCAGAGCACACCCGCAGTGTGAGCGACCCCACAGCTTTCCCTGCGGGGAGGCTGCTCCTGCTGCCCCAGGGCCTGTCCCAGATCTCCTCGTGCTGCTGAGTGCTGTTATTCCTGTAAGTAATGCACTCGGGTAAGTTTATCCAGGGAAAACGCTGATGTGGCAGGAGAAGGGAGCCTCGCTGGCAGAATGTGTTCATGCTGCTGTGCACAGCTGCAGGAGACGCTGGCCTTGTCTGCCCCCAATAATGTCCCCTCCCGAAGCCTGGGGTGGCTCAGGGTCAGCTGGGCTGGACTTTGTGCTGGTGAAACAGGGAGAAATCCCAGCCCAAAAGGATTTGGACAAAGTTCTGAGGCAAGGGGGGGATTGTTGGGGTGGATGGATGATCCTTGGGGGTCTCTTCCAGCTCAGGACATTCTGTGATTCCATCATCTCTCACCTTTTGTTGTATGAGCTTTTTGATGTGCATTCTCACCACATTAAACACGAATTTAATAGCTTTAATTGTGCTTGAGTGAGAGATCAGCTCCGTGCTTGGATTGTGATTCTTTCAGACCAGAGTGTCACTGACTGCTTTGGGGTGGAGGGGGCCTTAAAGGCCCTGTGACTCCCACCCCCTGCCATGATGCTAAAGTAGATTATGTGCTAATTACATATGCATATATTAAATAAATACTCCATAATTTATCTTTTTAGTTAGAACTAGACTAAAAGTCAGTCTGTAGCTGAGCACTCGGGGATTACCCTGTTATCCCATGGACATGAGGGAGAGCCAAATCCCAGTTTACCCTTTCCAGCAGAGCTCTGCCTTGCGTGAAATCCCAGGCTCCTTAAAATCCTCCTCCCCTTCCTCCTTCCCCGCATTATTCAGTGGCCTCTCGCTGTGTTTGGGGTTCCCAGGACAGTCCCAGAATGGGCCCAGGAGGAGGCAGAGGCTCTCTGAGGGGGCTGCAGCCACGCCTGGCACAGCCTGGTCCCTCACACCCGGCCCCTGCCCCGCTGGGAATGCTGCCCGAGGAAAGGCAGGATGGTGCCTGGGCAGGGTGCAGGGTGCAGGGCAGGGTGCTGAAAGGCAGGATGGTGCCTGGGCAGGGTGCAGGGTGCAGGGCAGGGTGCTGAAAGGCAGGATGGTGCCTGGGCAGGGTGCAGGGCAGGGTGCTGAAAGGCAGGATGGTGCCTGNGAGCCAAATCCCAGTTTACCCTTTCCAGCAGAGCTCTGCCTTGCGTGAAATCCCAGGCTCCTTAAAATCCTCCTCCCCTTCCTCCTTCCCCGCATTATTCAGTGGCCTCTCGCTGTGTTTGGGGTTCCCAGGACAGTCCCAGAATGGGCCCAGGAGGAGGCAGAGGCTCTCTGAGGGGGCTGCAGCCACGCCTGGCACAGCCTGGTCCCTCACACCCGGCCCCTGCCCCGCTGGGAATGCTGCCCGAGGAAAGGCAGGATGGTGCCTGGGCAGGGTGCAGGGTGCAGGGCAGGGTGCTGACTGCAGCTCTGCCGTCCCCCAGGGTCAGGCCCTGCCAGGGGTGACAGGGTCTGTAGGAATCTCTTTCTCTTTGCCCTTGTGCTGTCTGTCCCCAGTGACGAGTCCCCAGCGTGTTCCTGTTCCATGGCCAGGGGTCAGAGCTGGGGGTAGTGGGAAAATGTGTCCTCAAGCCCCAGCCTCTGCCTTAAGAGAGGTTTCTGGTTGAAAAACACAATTTAGAACTCATTTCCTGCCCAGTTCATTAACCTCCAAACCTAGAGGCTGATGCAGTTTGCTGGGCAGGGCTGGTGTTTCAGGATTATGATTTAATTCACAGGGAACTGCATGGTTTGGGTGGGAAGGACCCCAAAGCCCACCCAGTGCCACCCCTGCCATGGCAGGGACACCTTCCACTGTCCCAGGCTGCCCCAAGCCCCGTCCAGCCTGGCCTTGGGCACTGCCAGGGATGAGGAATCTACAATTCTCTGGGCAGCAAGGCTAGAGGGAGGTTTTGGAACCTGTTTGCACAGCAGGTTCTGACCATCTCCAGTGGAATTTAGCAGGGACAAATAATTGCATTTGGCCCCTGCTGAGTGTTGCACCCCACCCCCCGCTTCTCCAGACCTGCTCCGAGGAATTAAAATAATCACATTCTGGTTTACAATATTTTTTTATGTATTATTGATGGCCCCTTGTAAAATGAAACTGCATCCCATTGCCAGGCACACAATTGAAAAGTTCCAGTCTATTAAGGTTTTATTGCTGGAGGGGACGGAGCTGCACAATCCATCCCAAAGGCACAGGGACTTGCTGAAAATAGGGGAAATTCAGCGTCCAATAATGAATTCAATTGTTACAACTTGTTCACGACAGTGCTGTGCTTGCACTGGGATGTTATTTCCTGATTTTTGGGTGCAGCGGTGCCTCCCGTGGTTCTCCCTGTGCTCAGAGATCCCAGCAACAAGAGGAGCCATTTACTGCAGCTCCTCAATCAGCACCAGGGGGGTTTCACTGAGAGGGGGAGCTGCCCTTCGCTGAATCCCTGTTAGACAGCCACAGGACAGGGAGGATCCATCTCCTGGAGCTCTTTGGGAGCCCATCCCAGCCAAACACAGAACTCCCCCCCTCTTTTTCACCAAAAATGCTGTCAATTCCCTGCTTGTTCTGGGGGATTTTCCAGGCAATGTTCTCTGGGACAGGAGGGATGCAGCTGCTGGAGGAGCAGGTTCTCAGGGCTGCTTTCCACTCTCCCTGCAGGACCAAAACTCTTCCCGACGCTCCTCTCCCCTGGAATGCTGAGCCCAAGTGTCCCCTGACGTCCCAGTGGGAGCCAGCAGGAACTGGGATGGGCTGACTGCCCTGAGGATGTGCAGTGAGGTGAGGAATCCGTGGGGAAAACCTGCTCTGAGATGGGATGGGATCCCAGAATCCCAGATGGTTTGGGCGGGAAGGGACCTTAAAGTTCATCCCATGGGCAGGGACACCTCCCACTGTCCCAGGCTGCTCCCAGCCCCAGTGTCCAGCCTGGCCTTGGGCACTGCCAGGGATCCAGGGGCAGCCACAGCTGCCCTGGGAATTCCATCCCAGCCCCTCCCCAGCCTCATGACCAAGAATTCCTTCCCAATATCCCATCCAATCCTATGGGGGGAAAAAGGGCTGCTGAATGGAGAAGCAAGACTTGAACCCAGCTCTGTTGCCAATGTAGCCCCTTCCTCATTCCCAACGTTGCTGCTACTTAAAAACCCCAGAATCTAAAGTCAGCACTCTTTGGTTTGAGCCAAATGGGAGTTTTCCAGTTAAAATGAAAACAAAAAAAAGAAAATCAAGTAAATTATGTTGAAAGTGGAATTTTCTCTTCCCAAATCACTGGGAAGCCACAGCAGAACTTCAATTTTTCTAGGAGGAGAATGGATTAATATTAAAGTGATGCTGCTCCACTACAAAATAGGAGCAGATAAATGTTCATTTGTAGCAATACAAACAAGAAAGGACCCAGGGAAAGGCAGCTCCTGAGCAGGCTGGACACAGCAGAGGTGGGGGATGTGCTGTGGGTCAGCACTGCCCAAACCCTTCAGCATCCTGTGCCTGTCACAAGCCTTTGATTCCTGAACGAGTCAGAAAACCTAAACTGGGGACAAAATAACCACTGACCTGGGTGACAAATACCTCTGTTATTCCTTCGGATGGAACATCTTTAAAGCTGTCAGACAGCTGGGAAAAGCTGTTGTTGCGGGGATGGAGCAGATTTGAGGACCATATTTCAGATTCTATTTGCTCTTTTTGGTGTTATAGGACTCCATTCTCTCTTTTCTGTGTGTTGTAAAACCCTGATGAGCTCACCCCCCACCGCTTCTGCTACTCCCAAACATTTCTCCTTCTCCCTGGTTGTTCCTCATCCAGGACTGGAGTTATCTTGTTTAAGTGAAGATTTAGGTGTGAAATGGAAGGGGGATTTTCACATCTTTAATAAATAAAATCATTTCTCAGCTAAGGGCACTCCAGGCATTGATTTACAGAGTGATTTCTCTTCACTCTCTGTTTTTTATCCTCTTTTCCAAGCAAACAAAGCAACAGAGAGCCCCAGAGTGAAAATGCTGTGAGGAATCACAAATCAAGACTGCTCACTTGAACTCAGCCTAAAGTGAAGCTTCAAAAGACCTGGAGAAGAGTGTGGATTACAAAGGAATCCCACCAGATCTGGGAATTCAAAGGAGAAGTTTTCCCCTGCTGGTGCCTGACATCCAGTGTGCAGTGCTGGGTGAGAGCTTGGAAGTTTTCCAACTAAATCATCCCTAAGTTTGTGCAGGGCTGGGTTTAGTCCTGGCCTCCAACAGGAGCCAGTCTGCCTTGGTGAGTTTTCCTCCTGCAAGTAAATATCAAAGAGTTGTGATTTATCGTGGAATCGTGAGGTGGTTGGGTTGGGAGGGACCCCAAAGCTCACCCCTGTCCCACGGCAGGGACACCTTCCCCTGTCCCAGGCTGCTCCAAGCTCCATGCAGCCTGGCCTTGGGCACTGCCAGGGATCCAGGGGCAGCCACAGCTGCTCTGGGAATCCCATCCCAGCCCCTCCCCAGCCTTCCAGGGAACAATTCCTTCCCATAACCCAACCCAAAGCTCCTCTATGTCCGTTTAAAGCCTTCCCGCCTTGGCCTCTCCTCACTCCTTCCCCCAGACCAGGTTTTCCCAAGCCCCACCCGAACTGGCCTTGACTTATGGCACTGCCCAAATATCAAACTGTGGCTCCTCTTCTGCTTGTTCCATTTTAGGGACAAAACCAACCCGATTTGATTCTCTTTCTGCTTTTCCCTGCTGGGCTGCTGCTCGTGCCCCGGAGCGCTCTGAGGGATTTCCCTCGTGGCAAAGGAGTTGGGCTGGAGGGAGCCCCAGCCCCACACCCCTCAGGCAGCGGCTCCCAGGGCATTTTCCCCTCATCCCTCGCTGGGAAAGGGTTCCCAGCACTGAGTTTCCACAGCACCGAGCACAGCCTGGCCCTGGGCTGCCCTGGAGCAATCCCAGTGCAGGGGGTAACGCGGGATTTGTGCCGCGAAACGGCTCCTCATGGCTGAGATCCCTGGGGGAAAATACTCCTCCAAGGAGCCTGGAAGCTGCTCTAATCCGTGCTCAGGCTGGCAGAGAGTCCCCATCAGCCCTGGGAGCAGGGAGCAATCCCAGTGCTCTCCACCCAGGAGAGCCCAGCACTGTAGAAAAGAAGAAATAATCCTTTCAGATTCCCATTTTCCCCTTTTATTTTGGATGTAGCTGCCTCATTTATTTGTTTTTCCCCAGTGTCCTTGCACTGGTTTAACTGGAGGAGACACCGTGCCCTTCTGCAGTGTGAAGGTGGACAAAGGCAAGGACCACGCTGGTCTGATCTCAGGACTAACAATCAAGCAGAGGGAAGTGGTTCTGATTTATCCTGGAGGACAAATCATTGGAAATCTCTCCCTGGACAGAGATCAGAGTGAAAAAAGGAAGAAAAACAAAAGTGAGGAGGGACCAGGTGCAGGTCACAGAGCTGGACTGGGGTGAGGAGCTTCAGAGGCAAACAGGAGATGTTCCCTCAGGCAAGGAGCAGAGGTGGACTCAGGGATCCTTGTGGGTTCCCTCCAGCCTGAGAGACCCCAGGATTCCATCAGCTTCACTCACAGATCATTAATTCATCACTGTCTTGTGAAATTCTCCCTTCCCAATTATGTGTCTCAGGATGTCTTTAGAAAGTGTAATGTCCATGTTTAAGAACACAAGAAAAATCTTTTAACATCGGAAAATTTGAGTGTATCCATCCTTGATTCCCATTCCCGCAAAATTCCTGTCAACTTCTGTCTCATTCCTTCCAAATTCCAACTGCCTGGTGTTGCCACTGAAATGGATTCTGAAACAAAGCCCACAAGATGAGTTTTGGGTATTACTCACACACAAGTTTCTCCTAAAGCTTTACATATGATAAAGATGTACTTTATGTAGATTTAAATCTGTGCTTTCAATCTATTTAGGAGCAGTTTAGGAGTTTGAGAATTAATTCCATTTGCAGCCAGAGCCTTGGCTTTCCCCCCAGAGCACGTGAGTCACAGCAAGCAAAGGCTGACAGAAACCAGGGAGTTTCTTTGTTCTGCCGTAAAATTATAAAGTTATGAAAAGAAAACAAAAAGCAAACCAGTAAAGCAGCTGGGAACAAAAGTGCTGCTGCAAAGGGGTGAAAAATGGCAAAAAACTTCAATTTATGGGTTTAATATCTGAGAGTTGTTTAATTTATGCAATGGCATTGGATTTGAGAGTGTTCTGTCCCTGTGGCACCGGGACTGGGGAGATCTGGGTGTGAGGGGTGGGATCCCCATCCTGGTGGGGCTTGGCTTGGCCAGAAATCTGCTGGGAATCCTGTCACAGAACCATGGAATGCTGGAATGGCTTGGGCTGGAAGGGACCCCAAAGCCCACCCAGTGCCACCCCTGCCAAGGCAGGGACACTTCCCACTGTCCCAGGCTGCTCCCAGCCCCAATGTCCAGCCTGGCCTTGGGCACTGCCAGGGATCCAGGGGCAGCCACAGCTGCTCTGGGCACCCTGTGCCAGGGCCTGCCCACCCTCCCAGGGAACAATTCCTGCCCAATATCCCATCCATCCCTGCCCTCTGGCATTGGGAAGCCATTCCCTGTGTCCTGTCCCTCCATCCCTTGTCCCCAGTCCCTCTCCAGCTCTCCTGGAGCCCCTTTAGGCCCTGCAAGGGGCTCTGAGCTCTCCCTGGAGCCTTCTCTGCTCCAGGTGAGCCCCCCCAGCTCTCCCAGAGGGGTCACTCCTGCCTTTGGCTTTCCCTGCTCCTCCCCTGCAGCTCTCCCTGAGCTCCCCCACCCCGCTGACGAGAGAAACCCCACAGCTCCTCCCCGGGCAGTGACCAGTGCTGGAGAGAGTGTCCCACAGCGAGAAACAGATCCATGGGTCGGGCCGGGATTAGCGGGGCCCCTCCAGCGGTGCAGGAGGAGGTCTGTGGCCAGGCTGGCTCACGGCAGCTCTCCTGCAGGCCGCTCCCTGTGCCCCCGTGCTGCTGGGTCCCGGGGGGCTGTGGGGTGTCACAGCTGGCAGGGACCCGGCTGCCGCAGACCCGGGGCAGTGCTGGGCAGCCGCGGCCTCGCAGGGAGCTCCCGGAGCTCACGGGGCAGCGCGCCCGGCCAGGGAGGTTCCACACGGCTCAGCAAAGCTGGATTATGGCACGGGCATGTGGCATCTGCTGCTCGGCTGCTTCTGAGAAAACAGCTAAAGGGGTTTTGCGGGGGGGTTTGGGTTTGTTTGGTTTGTTTGTTTTGTGTGTGTTTGGGCTTCTGAGCCTCTGGAACTCCCAGCAAAACAGGCCGGCCACAGAGAAAAATGCAGAAGGATCCAGAAGCTGAAGGAGGGGAGATTTAGGTGGGATATTGGGAAGGAATTGTTCCCTGGGAGGGTGGGCAGGCCCTGGCACAGGGTGCCCAGAGCAGCTGGGGCTGCCCCTGGATCCCTGGCAGTGCCCAAGGCCAGGCTGGAGCAGCCTGGGACAGTGGGAGGTGTCCCTGCCCATGGCAGGGGTGGCACTGGGTGGGCTTTGGGGTCCCTTCCCTCCCAAACCATTCCAGGATTTTATGAAAGTCTCTCTAAGTCATTCTGGTGAACTCAAGCCCTGAACACCATTGCAATTAAACACATTTCCACACTCCCGTGAGGTTTCAATAGGTTTCACTCCTTACACTTCAGGAGTGCCGGGAAATATTCCTCATATTGGTATTTTTAAAGAAGCAAAGATGAAGCACTGTTGGGTGATGTTTTAAGAGGTGGTATTTATCTTTCCCTCCCTGTACCCTAAAGCTGATGCCAATGTTTCGTTTCAGTGGGAAAGGCCCTGGTTCCTCCCTCCTGAAGTTCAGCCTCTCACAGCTCAGAGTTTGGGACTTCAGGAAGGAAAAATATCATTCAATCCCTCAGTGAGAGCCAAATGGAGCAGTTTCAGTGCCATAAATAGAGAGATTTATTACCCCCTGTGCCCGTGGTGCTGCCTGAGTGTGTCAGGGTGACTCTCTGCTGATTCCTTCTGGAGGTTCCCAATCCAGTCCCGGGGTTTGGTGGCAATGGCAGCTGTTCCAGGGAATTTTTCATCTGAATCAGGTGTGAAATACCTGACACTGCTTCGTGTAGGAGCAGGAACACACTGCCCTGGGCACTTGGCAGCTGCAGAGAGGCAGACTTGTAAAATGTTCTCCTCTTTATTTCCCCACAAATATTTCACATTGCAGGTGCTGTCAAAGCTGCTCCTTTGGCTCCGGAATCTTTTGGAGTTTTTGGCCATTTGAAGGGATTGGGGACTGCACTGGTAGCTCAGTTTCCTTTATGAAGGAACAGGGCTCCAGCAAACCACACGTCCTAAAAAAGCCTTAATAATCCCTTTTGTAGCTGTCAGGGCCTGCCTGGCACACGGCATCCCAACAAAGAGCTCATCCCTCTCCTGGAAGGCTCTTTAGCAACTAATTCTGATGGGTTATCCAACAAAGTCCTGTTGTTACTGAGGGTGACGCTTCATCCTCTGCTCAGCGAGGCTTCCTGGAAAGCAAAACAAATGCACTGCTCAGGGTGTGGGGTTTTTCGGAGAAAAATAAAACACCAGCGACAGAAGAAGGTAAAAACAGCCCAAAGGTTGAGCTGCAGCGGAGGGAGGAGAGCTGTTAGCTCATCCTAAACGTCTGTGAGCATCAGGGTGGCTCTGAAACCCAGGCCTTGCCCTGCAGCGGGGAGGACGAGGGGTGGGGAAGGGGCAGCCTGGCCCCTCGCAGGAAAAGAGGGAACAAAGATAAGGGGATTGTTTTTCCAGAGCCGCGGGTTTGGTTTGTGGCTCCCGTTCTGCCCTGAGGGGAAGAGCAGATGGCTGGGAAAGGCGAGGGGAGGCTGGAGGGCTCTCTCCAAGGCTTGGCAGCGCTGTCTGGGAGGATGTGTGAGGAATTCATTCCCTGGGAATGAGGAACAAGGCAGATTCACCCCCTTGGCACAGCTGTAGCCTTGGGGAGGGCACTGCGGGCACTGCAGGGCAGAAATCCCCGGCGCTGGTGTTTCCTTTAACCAGGTTTGTGTCTGCCAGAAAGCAGGGAGTGAGTGATTGCTGCCCTGCCGAGCTCAGTAAATGTAAAATATCTGTTCCCTCTCCTTTGGGCACCCACTCCGAGCCGCCTGCAGACAGAGCAGAGTGGGAGGTGGCTTTTCAAAGAGACACGGGGCATTAAAGGCTCTTGGCTGGGTGGCAAAGGCTTTGTGATGGCTGTGACTGCAGTTCCAGGGCTCCTGCGAATCCAGCTCCTGCCTTTGATCCCAGCAGTCCAGCTCCTGGTGTGGTGCCATGTGGGAGCCCTGATTTTACCCGAGGGATTGATGGGGTTTGGCCAGGGGGGAATTCACTGGCACTTCCTGAGGGAGAACATCTCTGCTCCCTTCCCTGCTGCCATGCTTGGCCCATGTGTTCACCCCCCTCCTGCTCCCAGGGCAGCGATCTCCAGGGAACAGCAGATCTGATCCTTTGGGGGAATCAATTTGATCCTTCTGAGGGGGATTTTGCAACTCCCTCCTACCTCTCCAGCTGGTTCAGTGGCAGATCAACCTCCCCAGTCCATCCCCTGCACTCCTGGCTGCTCTCCCAGCTCAACCCCACCTGGAAGTGGCTCCCAAGAACCCCTGGATTCCCTCAGGTGGTGTCTGTGGGCTCTGCTCTCTGCTTGGTCACTTTAATGTCCTCCAGGAAACTCTTATTTCTGCCCCATTCAGCAGAACTCCTTGGGATACTGGGATAGCCCTGGCATGCAGCTTGTCCATGTGGCAGACAAAAATGTGCCTTCCCCTGCTGCCTCAGATTCCCTTAAACGTTAAGAAAAGGGATTGGAAAGGGATGCTTTGGGAATATTTCCTGGATCTCTGGTTATAGGGGTAGGCACAGTCTGTGGCCCGTTCTTCTGGTTTCAGTAGGAAGGGAAGATGGATCAAAAATCACACAAGGGCACAACTGAGCCGCGAGGCTGGGCATTAGAGCCCGCCCACGACGAGATCTACAGACAGATTTATTTGATGGATCTGGGTCATTTCTCCTTTTAGAGCCATTTTTCAAAAGGGAGAATTACTCTGACACGTGACCCCAGCCCAGCTCGAGGTGCAGGGAGCCCTCAGCTCACCTGGGCTAAAAGCTGCAGAAAACCATGGAAAAACAGCCTGGTTTGGGTTGAAGGGACCTTAAATCCCATCCAGTGCCACCCCTGCCATGGGCAGGGACACCTCCCACTGTCCCAGGCTGCTCCCAGCCCCAATGTCCAGCCTGGCCTTGGGCACTGCCAGGGATCCAGGGGCAGCCCCAGCTGCTCTGGGCACCCTGTGCCAGGGCCTGCCCACCCTCCCAGGGAACAATTCCTTCCCAATATCCCATCTAAATCCTTCCTCTTCCAGCTTTAAACCATTCCCCCTCTGTCCCAGTGCATTGCTGGGCACCACGTGCTCTGTTGGTGCAGCTGTATTTGGGATTTGTTGTAATTTATGATAATCCTTCGTCAATAGGATGTTTCTGGGCGAGCAGAATTAGTTCTCATGTTTTATGGAAATGTTTCCCCCACTCCAGTGTTATTGTACATCAAGATTAGTCCCGGATTTTGGAGCTTGTCATTAACTGTGCTGCAGAATTTGCTCTGTTGGTCCAACAGGCCTTGGAAATGTGAGGGCTGTGGAGGTGGGCACGGAGTTCCTTTGTTATTCCGGAGTGGTGCTGGATCCGGGGGTGCTGAGGGCAGGGGAAGCGCTTGGTGAAACAGGGAAGAAGTGTGGAGAGGTGATCCAGAGGGGGATGCTCTGCTGCTCCGAGCTGGGAACACCCCTGGGCACGAGCTCTGGGTGCCTGTGGCCGCCCAGCTGTGGAATTCCTCCTCATTTGGCCGCACTGTGCCCCATTCCTGCAGGTCCCCCCGGCACTGCTCCCTTGGGAAGCGGAGCTGTTGCTGGGATCAGTTCCCGAGGGGGGACGCGGCAGCGCGGACGGGGCACGGGAAATGAAATGCTCCTGCTCAGGGGGTGGGGCAGGGGAGAGAGGGGGTGAGGGGTCCCAGCGGGGTGGGAGGGATCCCAGAGGGATGGGAGG
>VXBT01006099.1:80115-129851 GCA_013400235.1 Oriolus oriolus
GTGAGGGGTCCCAAAAGGGTGTGAGGGGTCCCAAAAGGGTATGAGGGGTCCCAGAGGGGTGTGAGGGGTCCCAAAAGGGTGTGAGGGGTCCCAGAAGGGTGTGAGGGGTCCCAAAAGGGTGTGAGGGGTCCCAAAAGGGTATGAGGGGTCCCAGAAGGGTGTGAGGAATCCCAGGGCACATGAGGGATCCCAGAAATCCCAGAGGGGCATGAGGGGCCCCAGAGGGGTGTGAAGGATCCCAAAAGGGTGTGAAGGGTCCCAGAGGAGTGTGAGGGATCCCAGAGGGGCATGAGGGACCCCAGAGGAGCATGAGGGATCCCATCAGCACCCAAATCTGCATTTTGATTTCTGAGTCCGCTTCGCCTCCCAGCTTTCTGTCCATTGAAGTGATAAATTCAAGGGATCAGGCTCACACAGGCGTTTATGTGCCATTATTAAATTGAATTTAAATTTTAATTACAGCAGCTCCAGAGCAGGTGTGATAATGTTAAAGGAAAAATCTCTGTCTTTTAGCTCAAAGTGTTCACTCAGCCCCAGCCCCTTCGATCTCCTGCGGGTCCCTGACCCAGAACTCGGGGCTGGTTTTTGTGCCTTTCAGGGATGGATTCTCCGTGTGCTGCTGCTTTGGGATGGATGGAGAGGACAGGGCTGGGGCTGTGCTGGAGCTGTCCCCCCTCAGCACTGCTCAGTGGGAGCGCTGCACTTCCTGACCCCGGGGCTGGGGGCTGCTCCTGCCCGACCTCTCCTAGCAGGGCACTGCTGGGACAGGAATTCCTGAAGGAAAGCTGCCTGACACAGCAGTGTGGGATGTTTGGAGATGGGAGCTCTTGGAATGCTGCACTGTAAAGGTTTTCTGGGCAAGCTCCAAACCCTGGATTTCCAGTTTCCCAGGTGGTGTGTTCCTGTGGGATTGTGCAGTGGAATGGGACGAGAATTCCTGCTCCAGCCCCACCCTGATTCCAGCCCCCTCCTGGCACAGCTTCAGCTGGTGCCAATCGATTCCGCCCCAGCTGCATCCGGGGGCTCCATTCCCAAGGAATTCCCACAATTCCCACAGTTAATTACAGGCACAGGCCTGGGGATGCTGATGGATGCAGGATGGGTGAGCAAATCTGGGGGAAGCCACGGAGCTGCTCCCAGGCTGGGAGAGCTGGGGGGGCTCACCTGGAGAGGAGAAGGCTCCAGGGAGAGCTCAGAGCCCCTTGCAGGGCCCAAAGGGGCTCCAGGAGAGCTGGAGAGGGACTGGGGACAAGGGATGGAGGGACAGGACACAGGGAATGGCTTCCCAATGCCAGAGGGCAGGGATGGGTGGGATATTGGGAAGGAATTGTTCCCTGGGAGGGTGGGCAGGCAGGGATCGCCATCCCTCTGAGCATCGCTGTGGCCCTGTCACTCCGGTGCTTCCCCAAGTCCGAGTTCCTGGAATTCCGAGGTGCTCCCGGGGGTGGGGGCAGTGCCTCCCCCCGGCACTGAAATGGTTTCCATTGGGAGCAAACCCTTCTGCAGGAGCGGCTGACGGAGCCTCTCCCTGCTCTCCGTGCTTTTATCCCGCCTGGGGTGGATACCAAACGTCATCCCCCAGGATGTGTGGCTGCAGAGGACTCCAGGCAGTTCCACATCCAGGTAAGAGAAAAATAATGCAAACATCCCAATCTCTTTTATGACGAAGCCCTGAGTAACCAGGGAACACTAAAGCTAAAATGACTTTTTGCCAGTAATTGTCTTTGGGTTCTTTAGAGCAATATCATCAAAGCTCTGTAGGCTTAATACCCCTGGTTATGGGATTTGGAGCACTGCTAAATGCAAAACTTAATTCAGTGTTCAGTTGTTTAAAATTTAAAATCCAAACTTGAGTGTGTCATAAAAAATTGGGCTGCTTCTGCTGCTTATTAGGGGAGGAAAAAATCAGCCTAATTCCATGGAATTCACAGGCATTGAGCCTACAGTGGGGTTTATTAGAGGGAAAATGTTCCTTTAATGTATAAACCAGGGAAGGGCTGGAGCACCAAGCAAATTATGGAAATTCAATTGTGTAACAAAAAGGATTGAATTTGCATTCGATGAAAATTTCCAGTTTGTCCCTCAGCAGGCTCTGCCTGTGAAGGTTACCGGGGCTTGTGCAGTGTCAGGGGAATGTCAGAGGCACTTCCCTTCCTCCTCCTGGATGGAAATCTGGGTGAGAATCCGTCAGAGAACCACAGAATCCTGGAATGGTTTGGGTGGGAGGGACCCCAAAGCCCACCCAGTGCCCCCCCTGCCATGGCAGGGACACCTCCCACTGTCCCAGGCTGCTCCCAGCCCCAATGTCCAGCCTGGCCTTGGGCACTGCCAGGGATCCAGGGGCAGCCCCAGCTGCTCTGGGCACCCTGTGCCAGGGCCTGCCCACCCTCCCAGGGAACAATTCCTGCCCAATATCCCACCCATCCCTGCCCTCTGGCAGTGGGAAGCCATTCCTCGTGTCCTGTCCCTCCATCCCTTGTCCCCAGTCCCTCTCCAGCTCTCCTGGAGCCCCTTTGGGCCCTGCAAACCTCAAGCAGCACCTTTTTTGTGGTCTGGAATATTAAATCCCAAATTTAATATAAGCTCCCTTAAAAAAATTACCGAACCTTGAAAATTCTATCCCTGCATTTAATGCGCTAAAATAGCAATGAAACTTTTCAAGAGACTTCCAGAGATTTCCATGAAAATATTCATAAAGGATTGAAGGAAGCATTTTTAAAAAGTGCCCATAATTCCAGGAAAAGTCCAGTAATAAGAACATCCTCCTGACAGCACCATGCAGGAGAAAAAAAAAAGAGTTATATTTATCATCTTATTGTGTTTCATAAAAGGCATTAAAACAGCTCAGAACTGAAAATAAAATCTAAGAAAAGCGTGAGGGTAAACTTCACTCACCTAAGGAAAGTGCCATTAAAAATGCAGTTTCTAAACCTCAGACTCTGAAAACTCCCATTTTTGTACCACTCCATAAAACCAAGCCTGGAATATTTCACTCCTGGCTGGAGAAAACCTCCCTGAAATCCTAATGAAGTGCTCATCAAAGATTCATGGCAAACGTGCAGAGGAGTGAAAAGGGCACGGCCAAAACTGCGCTGGAACTTCAGAGCGGAGCGGGAATGTCTCTGCTGCCGGAGAACAGAGATCCCGTGCGGCTGCTTGGGGTTGGCTGGGTATCTCTGAGGCAGAGACAGAGATATCTGTCTGACAGAGATATCTGTCTGGCCCTTGGCCCCGGCCCCTTCCGTAATATTTTATAGTGCACAGGGCTCGGAGAACCTGGGATGGTGGAAGGTGTCCCTGTCCTTGGCACTGGATGGGCTTTGAGCCCCTTCCACCCCAAACCATTCCCGGATTTTGTGATCCCATGGTGTTCAGCCCAAGGGATGCTGGTGCTGGGTCCTGGTGGGATCACAGATCCCATCCCCACCCCCCAGCTCAGCTCATCCCCACCTCCTTCTCCCTTTAATTAGTGAGATGATGCTGGAAAACCAGGAAAGGACACCGGGAAACCATTTCCCAGTTCAGTTTAAGGCCTGCTGCTCTGCTCTGCACAGATGCAGCTCAATTCCAGTGGCACTAAGGGGAGAATCTGGGATTTCACCGTGGAGTTAAACTGGGAAAAGTCCCTGCATCCAGCACCTCCTTGGGTACATCACCCTCAGCCCCTGCAGAAAGGTCAGACAATGACTTTATTTTTTTCCAGCTTTTTCTCAGTCTCCCTCAGCCCGTGGAAATTCCAGAGCCTCTGTTACCCCACTGAACGTGGGCTTGGAATAATTTGCTCTCTGGGAAGAGTGATGCTGAAAATTCCCTGGCTGCAGTTCCTGGGTTTGTTGGATGTGGAAGCTCCTCAGGACTTCTGCTGGCAGCAGCTGAGCAGGTCTGCACTGGGCACACAGGGAATAGTGAGACTCTTTAATCTTGAAACTGAACCTAAAGCTGAGCCTAAAGGACCTGCACAAATCCCTTGTCTGCAGTTTAAAATGTCCTTAGGAAGAGCAGTGATAATCCTACACTTTCTCCTTGAAAATTTAAAGATTCACCATTTCTCCTTAAAAATTCCCTTGGGATTCCTGGGCATGGAGCTGCCCTGGTTATGGAGGTGTTTGGGATTTTATGGGTTCCCATTTTCAGCAGTTTTTTCCCATGTAAATGTTGGATTTACAGTCTCCTGTCAGGCTCAGCGTAAAGGGAATCATAATCACGGGCTAACATTTTTTTGCTTTACAGCCTGACATAAATCTTTATTAGAGGTTGCAAGGAGCGAAATAACCTTTGGCACGGGGCACTTAGGAGGTGCTGGAAAACCCTCCTGGAGCTCAGGGAGGGCTGGGGATGGGCTCAGGAGAGGCTCAGCCGAGCTCTTCTCTATCCCCAAACTCTCTCCTTGCACACTGTGCTCGTCCATCACTTTATTTAAATCCCCTTCTCTCTTTATGGACTTGCTGCTGCTCCATCCTGGTTCATCCAGGCAAAGGTTGGAGGAAAAAGAAACTGGGGAGGTTCCTGAGGGAGAGGTAAAGCTGGAGAGTTGTCCTTTAGCTTGAAGAGCAGTTCCAGCTGCCTGCCCTTAATAAACGGGGTTTTATCCCAGAATCCTGGACTGGTTTGGGTTGGGAGGGACCCTAAATCCCACCCAGGGCCACCCCTGCCATGAGCAGGGACACCTCCCACTGTCCCAGGCTGCTCCCAGCCCCAATGTCCAGCCTGGCCTTGGGCACTGCCAGGGATCCAGGGGCAGCCCCAGCTGCTCTGGGCACCCTGTGCCAGGGCCTGCCCACCCTCCCAGGGAACAATTCCTTCCCAATATCCCATCCAGCCCTGCCCTCTGGCACTGGGAAGCCATTCCCCTTGTCCTGGCATCCCATCCCTTGTAAATCATCTCTCTCCATGTTTCCTGTTGGCCCCTTCCGGCACTGTGAGGCCGCAGTGAGGTCACCCTGACGCTTCTCCTCTCCAGGCTGAACAATCCCAACTGACTCCATGATTTTTGCTGTCAAACTCATTTGGCAGGTGAAGAACGTTAATTGGCTTGGAGTTTCTCTTCTGTGTTGCTTCATTAAAGCCCAGCCAGGCGCCAGGAGATCGTTCCCTGTATTCCTGCGCTCAGCACTCCCAGCCCTTCTCCCATCCATCCAATCCCATGCTCGGAGTTGAATTCTTTAACAAAAGACTCGGCTTTGTTGTGCTGCTTTGCAGAATAACAGCGTTCAACATTCCGATCAATGGGAGATGGATTTGGTGTTCTCTCCTGGCCTCTGGCTCATCCTTGGGATCTCTGGAGCCCCCACCTGCAGAGCTGCCCCAGCCCTGGCCCAGCACAGCAGGGACCTGGAGCTGCTGGAGCCAGGCCAGGGGAGGCACCAAATGATCCGAGGGATGGGGCAGCTCTGCTGGGAGGGAAGGCTGGGAGAGCTGGGGGGGCTCACCTGGGGAGGGGAAGCTTTGGGGCGGCCTCACTGTGGCCACACAGCACCTGAAGGGGCTACAGGAAAGATGGAGAGAGACTTTGGGCAAGGGATGGAGGGACAGGACACAGGGAATGGCTTCCCACTGCCAGAGGGCAGGGCTGGATGGGATATTGGGAAGGAATTGTTCCCTGGGAGGGTGGGCAGGCCCTGGCACAGGGTGCCCAGAGCAGCTGGGGCTGCCCCTGGATCCCTGGCAGTGCCCAAGGCCAGGCTGGACACTGGGGCTGGGAGCAGCCTGGGACAGTGGGAGGTGTCCCTGCCATGGCAGGGGTGGCACTGGGTGGGCTTTGGGGTCCCTTCCAGCCGAAACCATTCCCTGATTTCGTGTCACATTCCTGGTGCTGGCTCTGAACACCAGCTGGAGTTGCTGAAATTCCCGAAGCCTCCAGGATCCCCCCGTGCCGGGAGTGACTGGTTCCTACTAAAATCGCCTTCCCGTGGTGCTTTCCGGCCGCCAGCCCCCGCTGGTGCCCCGTGTGTGGCAGTGCCAAGGCTGGAGGTGCCACTGGCAGGTGTTTGCTGCCCAGCAAAGCCCCGCCCTGGCTGGCTGTGTGCTCGGGCTTCATTTTATCCAAATCCATTCATTCCACACACTCCCCAGTGGCAGGGCAGGGAAGGGTACGAGATTCCACCCCCAGGAAGTGGTGTTTCCTGCAGGAGGGGGGATTGAGAGGGCAGGGAAGCAGCAAACCCCCCAGGCAAAGCCGGGTCTGTGTGTAATCAGATTAACTTTTAGGCCCTGCTTAATTTTAGAGCTGCTCTCATTCCAGGGAGAGAGCAAAACTGGGATAAACACAAGTAAATAGCCAAGGATAACTGGAAAAAGTCCTTGGGCTCATTACCAGCAGACATTTCCTGCTGGAAAACAAGGTAATTAGTAGGATATTGAACTTCACCCCTCTTCTGTGGTAGTTATTAAGTTCCGTGACATTTCAGCTTGATTAACTTTTTAACGGGTCTGACTGGAGGCTGTCCCGGGGAACCTGTGGAGGTGGAGGGGAGCTCGGATGACCCAACCCACCCACAGCCCTGGTTATTCAAGCTGAGGAGAATGATTTGTAAAACCTCATTAGCAGCAAGCAAACGGGTAAAGCCATTTCCTGATCTCTTCCTGGTTTGGTGCTGGCTGGGATGAAGGGATGGGATGGAGAAGGAAGGATCCTCCTGCCCTGCTGGGCGGAGGGGGAGCAGCCAGAGCTGTCCTGAGCTCCAGGATCAGGATGTTTTCCAGGAGTTAATTACGGTTTTCTGTAGGGTGTATGGAGTCAAAGGACACAGGGAATGGCTTCCACTGCCAGAGGGCAGGGCTGGATGGGATACTGGGAAGGAACTGTTCCCTGGGAGGGTGGGGAGGGGCTGGGATGGAATTCCCAGAGCAGCTGGGGCTGCCCCTGGATCCCTGGCAGTGCCCAAGGCCAGGCTGGACATTGGGGCTGGGAGCAGCCTGGGACAGTGGGAGGTGTCCCTGGGTGATCTTTAAGGTCCCTTCCCACCCAAACCTCCTGCGATCCCATGGATTTACGGATTCATTTCCGTGTGGTTTGTCCCACCCCTGCCCTCTGCCCCACACCCCCCGGTGTCACTGTCACTGCTCCTGGGGACGGTCCCTCCCTGGCACCTTTGGCCCTCCCAGCTGCTCCAGCCCAGCTCCCCACGCCCTCCCAGCTGCCAGCTTCCAGGGATTTCTCCATTTCCGAGGCTTCGTGGAAATGAAGGAAGAAAAATAACCACAACCTGAGGGTCTTTCCTGGAAAACAACTGCAAACCTTGGTATTTGTATCAAATATCTGGGAATGTGTGTGTAATTCCCTTTGGGAGGGGGGGCAGATGTTGTCCCTCGGTCCTTCAGGATATTTCTGTGTAAGAGCACAAAGATGTAAATCTGCTGCTGCTATCACTGCTTGCTTTACTGTGGATTATGTAGGGAAAAGTGAAGTAATTTGGGTTAAAAGGTTAATTTTTGAAAAAAATATTTTTTTATCTTTAGTAAAATAGTAAATACTAGTAAAAGGTATTTTGTAAAACTTTGAATTTTGCAAAATACGGAACCCTAACCTGAAACAAACTCCAAAAAATAAAGCTCCAAGTCCAAGTGGGGTTGGCTGAGTTAGGGAGCGATGGTCAGGGAGGTGACAGAATTCACTGCAAATTGCTCCGTGCTCCAAAACACCGAGAGTGAAGATAATGAAGGATTAATGGAATTTGCTTTTGTCTCTCTGTACAGAGGGAAAAAAGGCTCCTTAAATTAGCCTGGGCTTGTCGTGCTGGTGGAGATACCAAGGTTATGAAAATCCGGCCCAGTCTGCTCATTAGGTGATTTAATTAAGATATGGCTGTGAGGAGCAGCAGTGGGGCTGCTCCTGCAGCTGTGATTGATCAACAGTTCCTGGGAGGTGGGGAAGCACTGGAAATAAATGGCTGCCGAAGGGGGGGAACTGCCAGGGGAGCAGCTGGGATTGGTTTGGAGGAAACGGAGAATGCTGATTTTACCAAATCTGAGAGGAAGACTCTTTGTTTGGAAGATCCCAATACTTGGTAAGGATGAGGGCCTGAGCTCTCCAGAGGTTTCTGACCGACCTCAGAGTGAAATTCCAGGACATTTCCAGCCAGTTTCTTTTTCTCCAAGAGGTGGAGGGAAATCTCCACGGTCCCATCACTGATACCTGGAGAGAATATAAAATATCAATAGCTGGGCTTTAAACCAGATCCTTGGGAATCTGAGATGTGTCCCTGGCCTCTCCTGACACAGATCATGGAATAGTTTGGGTTGGAAGGGGTCTTCCAGCCCACCCATCCCACCCCTGCCATGGGCTGGGACACCTCCCACCGTCCCACAGTGCTCCATGTCCTGTCCAGCCTGGCCTGGAGAGTCCTTTTCCCAGTTTGATTGATAATGGGAAGGTTTTAATGGGAAAAAGGCTGTGGCCAGGCAAGTTTTCAGCTGTTCTGAGTCCTTTTCCAGCTGTGAGAATTCCTAAATGGACAAGGTTGTCAAGTTCTAGCACGGGCTGCCCAGGGAGGTTTGGAGTCCCCATCCCTGGAGGTGTCCAGGGAAGGGCTGGAGGTGGCACTTGGGGCTCTGGGCTGGGGACAGGGTGGGGATGGGGCACAGGTGAGACTTGATGGGCTGGGAGGGATTTTCCAACCTCAATAATCTTGGGATTCTGTGATCCCTGGGATCCAGGGAGCAGAGCCAAGCATGCTGGTTTTTAGTGTTTATTTTCTCACCTAATAAAATAATAATTGAATTTAAAACGTTCTCTTCCAGCACCTATTTTTTCCCATTGAAATGCTCCTTTCCCTTTATCAATCCATGCCCTAATTAGTGGAACTGCTCCAGTGTCTCAGATCCAGGCTGAGGAGCTGGAAGGTAATTAGTATTTCGCCAATTAAGCTTGTTGCAGGTTCATGAATTCACCTCTTAGATTTTTTTCCCGGCACATTCAGAGCGAATCCAGTAATTTAACAGCATTTCCAGGAGTGAGCAGAGGAGCTGCTCAAAGAGTTTTTGGGGTTTGAAACATTATTGTAACAGCAGCTCCAGGATTTCACCTTTCCCTCCCGGCCATCCCCCAGCTCCCTCTGATTTCTCATTAGACCTCATTAAATTACGGTTGTCAGATTATGGCTCTGACCCCCTGTGACCCCACAGAATTTGTTTCCACATCTCTTTAATGTAAAAGAAGTACAAATACCAGGCTGGGAGTTACAATGAGGATCAGTGTGGGTTCCTTCCCTTTTCCTGGCTGTGTCCCAGCCGAGCAATTCCCAGAGGCCACCCCTGGTCTCTGCTCCAGGTGAGCAGTCCCAGCCTTCCCTCCCAGCAGAGCTGCCCCATCCCTCGGATCATTTGGTGCCTCCTCTGCCCTGGCTCCAGCAGCTCCAGCTCCTTCCAGGCTGCCCGGGCGGTGCTGGAGTCCCCAGCCCTGGAAATGGTAAAAAAATGTGTGGATGTGGCACCTGGGGATTGGCTTTAGCGGTGACCACGGTGGTGCTGGGTGCTTGGACTGGGTGATCTCAGAGGCCTTTCCCAACATTAATAACCCCGGATTCTCTAGGGAAAGCAGTGCTGGTGTGGAAAAGATGTAAAGGAGTCAAAATTCCTGAGGGGAGAGTTTCAGTCTGCAGCTCCTGGTGACTGAGGGGATGGAAGTCTCCCCTTTCAGAGGAGTTTCTGCTTCCAAAGGAATCAAATCAGGGCTCAGAGCACTCCCTCTGTGGCCAGGAGGGAGCTGGAGCCTGAGGGATGGCTCAGCCAAAAGGCTGAACTGCGCAGGGCTGGGTGGAAATGGGTTTGGGGTTGACGGGGTTATTCAGGAATCCACAGCTGGAGCAGGATCTGAACTCCTTTTTAAATGAGGGAACGGTGAGGTCAGGAGGGGAGCAAGAGAATGAGTGGGGCATCAGGAGCCCTCTGCATCTGCCGCTGTGACAAAAACCTGTGGCGCCTGTGGCACCAACCTCCCCCTGCAGGAGCCTCCCCCGAGGGAGGCAGGCTCCACGGGGACAGGCCAGGATCAGGTCACAAAGTCGTGTTTCTGACCCAGGACTCTGCGAGAGAGCAAAGACTCTGTCCAGAGCAAATCCCCGCCAGGTTTGTGTCCGATCCTCCCCGCGACCGCTCTGTGTCCCCGCTGGGATGTCACTCAGGGCTGGTGGCAGGTGGCTGTCCCTGGTGAGGGACACCTGCTCCATGGCCTGGGAGTGCTCCCAGATGGGAACATCAGGGATTTGTTCAAGTGCCAGGGAGGAAGTGCAGAGCGAGGACACCTCGATCACAGTGATTTATAAACATAAAACCCCCCTGTGCTTGATTTATCCCTTAATTGCAGGAAAAGTGGAACGAAAAATGTCTTTCATCAAACTTGGAAAGGCAAATCCTCTTCCCAGGAATGGATCTTTTTGTCTCTCGTTTCTTTCCTGGCTGTTTCCAGCTTTTTTTAATGCTGGTGTTTCAGGAAAGCAAGAGATGGAAACATCAGGGATTTGTCAAAGTGCCAGGGAGGAAGTGGAGAGCGAGGACGCCTTGATCACAGTGAGTGAATAAACAGCATAAACCCTCCATGTGCTTGATTTATCAATTCGTCTTTAATTGCAGGAAAAGCAGATCCAAGACCATCTTTCATCTACCGTGGGAAGGCCAATCCTCTTCCCAGGAATGGATTTTTTTGTCTCTCATTTCTTTCCTGGCTGTTTCCAGCTTTTTTTATCGCTGGTGTTCCAGGAAAGCACAGAAAGCCGGAAAAATGGGTTTAAATGGAGTGCTGAAGCAGAGCCGTGTGTGCCAGAGCAGCACCAAACACCACAGATGGACGTGGCCAAGGGCCGTTCTGAGGCCTCGCTCCTGTGCCCACCTGAGGGACACTATTTTTTTTTAAAGAGGACATAAAATCACAGTGCTGAAAACGACAGCACTTCGGAGCTGCTCAGATCACCGTGGGCGAAGTTCCCGTCAGCAGTTCCTCACTGGTTATTTCCAAGGGCCTGGAGCTGGGAATAAAAACCATCTCCACGATGAAGCTTTAAAATCTCAGTCCAAACAAATTCCTCAGCGATGCAAATTAGGAGGGAAGAGGAACTGAGCTGTGGAGGCGCCAGAAGTGTTTGGAAGTGGCTGTTCCAAGGAGAGGTTTTGTGGAGTTGATTTGGCCATACAGGAGCGCTCCAGGGGCTCGGATGGGAATGGGGGCTGGGAACGGATCTCTGGGATGGACACGGTTCCTGGGGGTCAGTGGCAGGTGGCTCATTCCATGGAGAACCAGCAGAAAGGGCATCAAAACAAGGGAGAACATGGAAAGCTTCCCAAGGGGTGGTGGGCTGGAGGGGCAGAGCCCAGGAATGTCTGTGGGGATCAAAGCCGGGGATTCCCGGCCCTCAGTCCCTGCACAGCTGGGAAGGAGCTGTGCCCGTCCTCCTGTGGCTCCTTCTGGGCTGCTTATCTGGTTATTGACTGATATCTTGGAGAGAAATTGTTATTCCCATGCAGGAGAGGACAATTCCTCTGCAGAGAGGCTGGGAGAGAGTCAGTGTGACAATGGGCCTTTGGATTACCCCAAAATAGCTGAGAGTCGTGGAATCAGGGCCTGCTTTGGCTTGGAGGGACCCCAAAGCCCCTCCAGTGCCACCCCTGCCATGGCAGGGACCCCTCCCACTGTCCCAGGCTGCTCCCAGCCCCAGTGTCCAGCCTGGCCTTGGGCACTGCCAGGGATCCAGGGGCAGCCCCAGCTGCTCTGAGCACCCTGTGCCAGGGCCTGCCCACCCTCCCAGGGAACAATCCCTTCCCAATATCCCATCCAGCCCTGCCCTCTGGCACTGGGAAGCCATTCCCTGTGTCCTGTCCCTCCAGCCCTTGTCCCCTCTCCTGCAAGGAGAGCTCCCAGTGCTGGGAGCTGCAAACAAACCCATAATGGTGCTTTAAACCATAAAGCACAGCAAAGGTGCTCTGTTCATTCCCTTTCCCCCCATTTTCAATGGGAAAAACGCCTCCCAAATTGATATTCTGATTCCATCTGTGGACACCTGCTGCTGGTAATGATGGAATTAAGCAAATGATCCTTTTATTGCTTTGTTCCCGAGCCTTTATAAAAATTCTCCTCATATTTTTCTTGTCACTGCAGTCTCTGAAGCCCTTCCAGTTAAACAGTGAGATGATTCCTCTTGGAAGGGAGCTCTTTCCTGCTTTTCAGAGGGAGACACAGAAGCTGTAATTGCCTTGCCTGGTTGACATTTCCAGGGTTTATTATCCTTTTTTTTCTTGGGCAGGGGCAGGAGTGGGACTTGGATGATCTTGGGGGTCCCTTCCAGCTCAGGGTATCCTGTGAATCTATAATTCTAATTATTGCCACTGCCAGCCACTTCCTCAGCTTGGGTTGCTTGTCCAAATTTGGGGTTTGGTTCTGAATGTTGAATTTCCTGGTGAATGTTGGTTCTCTTGGTGAGTGACAGAAATCCCAGATTTTGGAGGTATTTTTTCCCCCAAAAAATGACAATCCCTTAGGCTTCCTTCAATGGCTTTCAGAAGAAGAGACTGCAAAAAAAACCCCACATCTGAATGATTTAAAAAATCAAATATTTGCTCATTTTTAGAGTTTCCTGAATTCCCAGGGAAGTGGCAGTGCTGGAAATGGTGTGCAAGGAAAGCTTTTTCCCTGCAGCCGTCAGTTCTTGGAGGTTTGGCTGTCAGAACAAATCCTTGTGCTCTTAAATGGTTTAGGGCAAATTCAGGTGCTGTGTGATGAGCTCTGGGCTTGTGGGTCCCTGACCCCAAGATCCTGGGGGCGCCTGCAGAGCCCTGCATGGAGCAACCCGAAATATCCTGAGAGCTCTGCCAGCCCAAACCCTTTGTGGCCCTGCCCAAGGAGCAGGGGAGGGGTTTCCCAGGAGCTGAATCCGTGTCCAAATGCGCTGGCCAGGCTCAGGAAATGGTATTTGGGGTGCTCAGGCTGTGGGGTGTGAGAAACAGGAGCCTGACTGCAGGAAACAGCCCCAAAACACCAAAATAATGATGCGAAACGGGCAAAGCTCTTGGGAAAAATGTCTGAAAGTTTGCTGTGGGACAGGATCCAGTGGCAGGTGTCCTTTTAAGGTCCCTTCAGCCCAGACCCGCCTGTGGTTCCATGATTTTATAAACCCAAAGTGTGGCTCGTAGGTGTCTGGGTTTGGCAGGATGTCTGCAGCCTCTGGTGAATGTCCCAACACCTCAGGAATGAGCAGAAAACACTTTGGTTACCCCTCAAGGAGTGAAGCTTTCCTCTCCTGCTGCCATAGGGAATTTTGGGACACCACAGCAGTTTCCTGCTGCAGGTTGGTTTTTTCTTTTTGCATATTTTTTTCCTCCTTTTTTTCTTTCTTTTCTTTTTTTTAATGTTTGTTGTTCTGCTGTTTCCCCTCCTGCTTCTTCCATATTCCATATAAGAATTCCTGCTCCGGGTGATGTGCACGCCCGGGACTGAGCTGCAGCTGCCTCGGGAAGAGATGAGAGGGAAGGCAGGAAATAATTGTCTGCTTTTGCTCCCTCTCCTTCTTCATGCTCCCCTCTCCCAAAGAGAAAGCGGGGAAGACTTGAAAGGGAAACAGCGACTGCACCAACCTGCAGAGCCACAGAGACAACAGAGAGAGGGAAAACAGAGAGGAAACAGCCTCTGCTCTGTGTCTGTGCCATTCCCAGGAGGGATTCCCTCTGCTCTGTGCCTGGAATCCGGGGCTGTGCAGCTCTCACTCCCCTGGGATCCCACTGCCGAGTTTTACTCACAGAATCCCAGCCTGGTTTGGGTTGGGAGGGACCCCAAAGCCCACCCAGTGCCACCCCTGCCATGGCAGGGACACCTCCCACTGTCCCAGGCTGCTCCCAGCCCCAATGTCCAGCCTGGCCTTGGGCACTGCCAGGGATCCAGGGGCAGCCCCAGCTGCTCTGGGCACCCTGTGCCAGGGCCTGCCCACCCTCCCAGGGAACAATTCCTTCCCAATATCCCATCCATCCCTGCCCTCTGGCAGTGGGAAGCCATTCCCTGTGTCCTGTCCCTCCATCCCTTGTCCCCAGTCCCTCTCCAGCTCTCCTGGAGCCCCTTCAGGTCCTGCAAGGGGCTCTGAGTTCTCCCTGGAGCCTTCTCCTCTCCAGGTGAGCCCCCCCAGCTCTCCCAGCCTCAGCCTGTTCTCTTTGTTCTCCTCTGTTCCCCGCAGGGTGGGGTTGGTCCCTGGGTGCTCTGGGGAGTCCCAGGGTTGGTGCTGACCTCGGGAGGGTTGGGGTGCTCACCGAGGAGGGGTGTGTGGGTGTGTGGGTGAGCACCCACCGCGGGATGGGAGTTCTGGGCGTTTCACCAGCTTTGACGAGACCCACTCGGGAACAAACAGCTCAGGCTGCCAAGTCGGAGCAGCAAGGGGTAAACCACGGCAGCACGGAGCCCTCCCTCCTCCTGGAAGTGTTTTCCACGCTGATGCAGCCTGGATGGAACATTTGGTCTCAGCAGGGGGAAGCCCCAGAGCCCCCCTCACCACGCACCCGACTCGGCCCTGTGTGGGGAGTCTGAGCTGCTGGTTTGCGCAGGAAGGTTTTGTGCAGGATTCCCCTTCGCCCCAAAGGATGTTCTGTGCCCGCTGGAGGATTTTAGAGGGTTTGGACGGGTTTTTTTCTCTTTTCTTGGGACAGATGTGAGAGCAGCAGGTGACAGCAGGGCTGGGAGCTTTCCCCACGCGGTCTTGTCACCGGGAGGGGGTTTGGGGCACCCAAAGGCAGCGCTGGAGCGGGACCATCTCTGCTGAGTGCCTGAAATGGGAGCGGTTCCATCCCTCCCGTGCCCCCCCAGCTCCCAGGGCCCAGCAGGGACTGCTCCAGGGCCCTGGCAGCGCTCCCAGCCCCCAGCAGGGACTGCTCCAGGGCCCTGGCAGCGCTCCCAGCCCCGGTGCGCTGTGGCTGCTGCTGTGTCCTGGTTAGCGGGGCGTGAGGCTCGGAATCGCTCTGAGGGCAGCGGCTTTAGATGAAAGAAGTGCCCTGAGGTAAAGGAACCCATTTCCCCGGCCTGTGAGCAGCTGCACGGCCCAGCACCCTCCCTTCCCTCCCTCGGGGGCGTTTCCAGCAGCTCTGGTGGCCTCCATTCATTTTCTCTCCTGCTTTTACCAAACTCATTTCCCTTAACGGGATCTTTTCAGTGCCGTGGATGTGTCAGGTTGGCGATGGGGGGTATTTTGGGGTGGGATTTTTGTTTCTGCGTGTTTTGAAGCACAGCAATGGCCTTTTTCTCCCGGAATGAGGGGGGATTTCCCTGCTGGGGAAGGTTGAGGGCCAGCAGTGCCCTGAGCTCACGGCCACAGCTCAGGGGTCAGAGCAGGGCATCCCATCTCCCTGCTCCGAGGGCATTTGGATGCAGACCTTGGAATATTATGGCCAAGTGCTGGGCAGAGGTGAAGTTTGCTGCTCTGTGTGGTGTGAGAGTGACCCCCGTGTCCTCTGGACATGAGGAGAGGCAGCTGTGGGGTCATCAACACACGCAGAGTTTGGGTTCTGTGCTAAAACATTGAATTCTGCCACGAAACCCTCTGAAAGCTGAGTTTGTAGGGATGCGAGAGAGGCTGGGGAAGGGTCTGGAGCCCCAGGAGCGGCTGAGGGAGCTGGGAAAGGGGCTCAGCCTGGAGCAAAGGAGGCTCAGGGGGGACCTTGTGGCTCTGCACAACTCCCTGACAGGAGGGGGCAGCCGGGGGGGTCGGGCTCTGCTCCCAGGGAACAGGGACAGGAGGAGAGGGAACGGCCTCAGGCTGGGCCAGGGGAGGCTCAGGGTGGGCATCAGCAGGAATTTCCCCATGGAAAGGGGGGTCAGGCCTTGGCAGGGGCTGCCCAGGGAGGTTTGGAGTCCCCATCCCTGGAGGTGTCCAGGGAAGGGCTGGAGGTGGCACTCGGGGCTCTGGGCTGGGGAAAAGGTGGGGATGGGGCACAGCTTGGGCTCGATGGGCTGGGAGGGCTTTTCCTGTTGCCTTGTTTTTTACAATTCTTCCATGTTTTTAATTTTGTAGACAAAGTATTCATACTCTGTTCTATAAACATAAGCCATGTTATGTCTAACTACAAAAATGTTTTCATTTCTTCTCCAAAGGTGGAGACATTTGACAGATCTCTCCTTAGACCTATGTATTTGAAGGGTGGTAATTTCACTATCCAATCAGTGAGGTTTTCTAAAGTCTATATAATAAACGAAACCCCCCGGGCTAGAGTTTTTCCAGCTTCCGGGTGGTCTTTCTCTCTCTCTCAGAGCGAGTGTCTATGTGTGTTCCTTTCGTGTCCACATACAACATTTTCCCACCTCCATCATTCCATGATTCCGTGACATTCTCCCACAGAGTGGGGAGGCAGAAGGAAAGAGGAGTTTCAGCCCATCTTGTCTCCTGAAAAGGAGGGAAAAATTCCTGCAGCAGGTGGGTTTTAATGCTGAGAAGGTTTCAGTTTATCAGGAGCCCCAGCCCTGCACAGTTCAGTGGCTGCCAGGGATATTTACAGCCTGGGAGCGAGGGAACGGACGCAGGTGGAAGCTGGAAGAGAGGAGAGCTGCATAAATTCCAGGAGCGCTCAGCCCAGCGACAGCGGCACAGCACGGCCCGAAAGGAAGGGAAGGAACAGGGGGTCAGGGGAAAATATGGGAAGGGAAGGAGCTGGAGTCAGGGAGAGATACAGGCAGCTCAGGCTCCCCCTGGGGCGGTGCTGACATCACCTGCCCACAAAAAGGTTTTTATTCCCATTTAGGAGACTCTGCTTTGGCTGCCAACAGGAAGAATGAGGCTTTTAGGAAAAATATTCTGAAGAATCTGGAGGCAAATCTCAGATTTTTCTGAAGAAGTCTCTATTAAGACCCTAATTTTATCCTTGTCCCTCTTTCCCACACTATCCCTTGGGATACAATCAGGAATTCCAGCACTAATCAGTGCCGTGGTTCTCCAGCTAAAGGGAACAGATGGAACTGCCCAGGATGGATTAACTTCTGCTGGATTCTTCAGGAGTCACCGTGAGCATGAACTCCAGTTAAGCAACACTGTCAGAGCCCTAATTTATTATCTAATTGATAAGAAATATTGCAGGGAGAGCCCAGACAACGAAAGCAACTTCTACAGGAAATATTTTACCAAGAAGAAGCTACTTGGGGCTGGAGCGGGGGCAGAAAATTGAGTTGCAAATTAAAAAGGATAAAAAATATGGAGTCGTATATAACATAATTCTATTTTTTAAAATGCAACTGGTGAAGGCCATAATTTATATGTGGAAGGGAAAAACCAGGGCAGAGGCTTCAGCAGGGAGGGCTGGAGAGGAGGATGGAGAGGGAGGTGGGAGGTAAAGGGGAAGGGGAAGGAGCTGGGTTTGGCTGAAACAATGGAAAGAGGGAGAGAGGGAACACGAGGCATTCGTGAGCTCTGCAGGATCCTGGGCCGTGGAGAGCTGGGGACACCTCGTGGGGGGCCCGGAGGGACATCACTGCCCCAGGGGTGCACTGCAGTCCCTGCCAGGGAGTTCTGCTGGGGGAATTGTTTGGGTTTCGTTCATGTGCGTCTTTTTGGGAGTTTGGGATCATCTCCAGCGGCTGCTCCGTGGAAGTTGCTGCTGGGAGCTCGATGGTTTCTCGCTGTCCTGGTGCTCTGTAATGTCAGAGCTCTGCTGCTGGAGGAGCCTCTGGTCCCTGCTGAGACCAGCGAGAGCCTGCATTTTCCAGCTGCTTTTTGCAGGCTGTCCTTTGCCCTTGGGGATAACAGCATTTCCCCATCCCGCCCTCCTCCCAGAGGGAAACGTGCTGGAAAAACGACTCCAGTGTAAGGTGGGCAGGGCAGAGATGTGATTGAAGCTCTCAAATATTCCCTGATTTTACAGTTCTGCCCTGTAAAGTGCAAAGAGGGGCGTGATTTCCCTGGGAACCCCACGGGCTGTGACATCAGAACTTCCAGCTCTGCTTTCCTCCTCCTCTGGCCCTTCCCAACGTGTCCCTCCCCATGTCCCTCCCTCCTCCCTGGGGATCCTTCACTCTCATTTAAATCAGTCCTTTCCGCCACCCTCCAACTTCAATATTTACACCAAGCTGCCAGAAATGCAGGGGAAAGCCTGAACCAAGGGAGAGGGAAGGGAGAACGGAGAACCCATCCAGCCAAGTTGCCAAGGCAACTCCGGACAGCTGGGGTTGGGAATTCAGGAATTCAGCAGCGGGGTCAGGGAAGCGCTGTGGGCTGAAGGGCAGGGAGAGCCCTGGCTGAGGCACAGCAAGGTCCTCCAGCTCCCCACTCACTCAGACTAACCATAAACAGAAGGAAAACTGGGGAATTTGAAATGTTTTCTACCCCAAGGGTTTGGGGTTTTTTTTTTGGTAGACTCCCAGAATTGTGAAGGCTGGAAAAGTCCTTTGAGATCATCAGTTCCAAGCATCAACCAGCACAGTCACCTTTAAGCCGTGTCCCCTGGAGCCACTTCCACACAGGTTTCACAGGCCCCACCCCTGGCTCCAAGGCTGCTTTCCAGAATTTTCTTTTCCCCCTTGGACACTCCTTTCCTCTATTCCTAATACTATAAAATATGGAAGATAGAACATTTCCAGTTACAGAAGGTTTTAACTCCGTCCTGAACCTCTTTTCAGGGATGAGAGGATGGAGCTCACTTGATGGGCATTGATCAAACGCTGTCATTAAATGCTTTTTATCACCCCCAAAATTCTGCAGTAGGTGAGGTCTGAATGCTCCTTATATCAAATACTGCTCCAAAAGGGAGCTGGATTTGGTGATCCTTATGGATTTCATTCAGCCCCAGAAGTTTCTGGGATTATATCTAACAGTGATCAACAAAAAGCTTGGAGAAATACAGATCCAAACCTTGATTCTCCAATATTTAGTGTGACAGCCCGGCCCAGCAGCAGGCTGGGATTCACAGGGTGCAACAAAATCCTGGCTAAATCATCACCTCATGGAGAAAATTGCTTTTTTAATTTAATGTTTCTCTTTCAGCTGGTTCTGCAGAGACATGCTAATTTAGCAGCTTAATTTGTTATCAGGAAGAACATTATCCCCGACACGAGTTCTCCCCAAATCACGTCCAAGCGAGACCAAAGGCTCACGCAGGCGAGGCCGTGAGCAGGGGCACAAATTGCCTCCTTCACTAGGGAACGGTGGGGAATCACGGCCCAGCCTGGGCCCTGCAGCAGCAGAGCTCAGAATGATGCTCTTGGCTCCTGGTTTGGGCAAAAACCCTGAGAGCTCAGGGAAAAAACAGCAGCTTTGTGCTGGAGATGGAGCACAGCAGAGGGGCAACAACAAAGGGGCCTTCTTCAGGTAATGTTGGTCCCAGCAGTCATTCTGGACGAAGACAGGAACATTCCCATTGGGATGCGTGAGTAAACACTGCTGAGATCCGGTCAAATATGGGATAAAAGCCTCAAGTAGCTCCAGAGACTCTTTGTTGCTTTGTAACTGTGAATTCTGTAAGGCCAAAGGTTGCAAACCTGAGTGTTCCCAATCAAACCTGAGTGTTCCCAGCCCACCCTGAGTGTTCCCAATCAAACCTGAGTGTTCCCATCCCACCCTGAGTGTTCCAAATCAAACCTGAGTGTTCCCAGCCCACCCTGGGTGTTCCCAGCCCACCCTGAGTGTTCCCATCCCTCCCTGAGTGTTCCAAATCAAACCTGAGTGTTCCCATCCCTCCCTGAGTGTTCCAAATCAAACCTGAGTGTTCCCAGCCCACCCTGAGTGTTCCAAATCAAACCTGAGTGTTCCCATCCCTCCCTGGGTGTTCCCAATCAAACCTGAGTGTTCCCATCCCACCCTGAATGTTCCCACCGTGCTGATCCAGAGCCCATTGGACACAGGCTGGGGGCACAGCTGAGCCCAAGGGCCCTGTGCCAGCCCTGCTGTTGCCCCAAGCAAGGTGGGGGTGTCCCTGGAGCTCGAGGCCCAGCAGGAGGGAGCAGGCCCTGCCGATAATCCTCAGTGATGGATCATTTGTAATCTGGATGCTGCTCTGGCAGTGTTTGGACTCTGCATTAGCGATAAATCCCATCCTAATCACCCTCCTCATCTCCGTGTGCCACCTCCCCTCCGCTCCCCTGCCACAGCCCCATCCCAGCCTTGCTCCTCGAGGGCCAGGACAGGGCACGGAGGGTTTGGAGAGTCCCGGCGGGGTTTTCCCTGTGCCCAGTGCCACACCCTGCCCCTCAGCCACACCCCAGCTCTGGGCTGCAGAGCAGCAGCTCCCACTGGCTCTCCTGCAGCTGGTCCTGCGAGGGGCTGAGCAGTGGGATCGGCCTCTGGTGAGGATGAGGAGGGGACTGCAACCCCAGCAGAACCTGAATTCCCAAAGCTGGTAAAGCACCAAAATGAGCACTTGGAGCTTTGGGAAGCTTCTTCCATGACCTCGAGCTGTCACTGAGCTCTTCTCAGGAGCATTTTCTCCATCCCCCAGGCAGAGGACAGCTGGACCGAGCTGAGCTGATTGACTCCAGCCCCAGGAGCTGCTGTGGGGCAGGTTCCCTGCCCAGCGAGCCCCTCTCCCCCGGCAGCAGATGTTAACAAAGGGTCCGAGTTTCACAAACCTGGCAGCAAAGGGATGCGGATCCAGCCCCAACCACGCCAAGACCTCCCCGCTGAGGAGCTGGCAGCCCACTGCCAGCTTTGTGGGGTCCCAGCAGTGAGAGAGCCCTTCCTGTTCTTCAGGTGGGATTGGTGCAGAGCATGAACTCACAGCAGAACCGACGTTAAAGAAAGCCAGAGAAGGGATGTTCTGCCGGTTTAGCACAGGGAAAATCTCTGTGCTGTTTGCAATATCAGTGGAAATCTGATCTCCACGTCAGCGCTGGGCAGCAGCTGCTGTCCCACTGCACCTCCAGGCATGGGCACTCCAAACCTCCCTGGGCAGCCCCTGCCAAGGCCTGACCCCCCTTTCCATGGGGAAATTCCTGCTGATGCCCACCCTGAGCCTCCCCTGGCCCAGCCTGAGGCCGTTCCCTCTCCTCCTGTCCCTGTTCCCTGGGAGCAGAGCCCGACCCCCCCGGCTGCCCCCTCCTGCCAGGGAGTTGTGCAGAGCCACAAGGTCCCCCCTGAGCCTCCTTTGCTCCAGGCTGAGCCCCTTTCCCAGCTCCCTCAGCCATTCCCGCTGGACCATGGAGAGGAATAAAAATGCCCCCAAACCTGAATTCAGATGATTTTTGCCCAGCAGTGCCTGTTGCAGTCCCCCCTCCTCAGCTGAGCTCCCCCCCTGCCCTCACCCTGCTGGAATTGCTCTTTTTGTAATTTCTTACAGTTTTTATTGCTCTGCCTTATCTGCAGAACTGGAACACTTTTTAATACAACCTCTGGAATTTCCCAGACTCCCAGGGCTGGTTTCATCCATCTCCACAGACAGTCCAGGGGGTTTGCCTTAAACACAGACAGGGCCCTGGCACACGAGACGAGGGAGCCGTTCCCAGAAAATCCCGGTGAAAGGCTGATGTGCGCTCCCTGCGTGGCACTCGCAGGGACAGGGCACTGCTGCTGCTCTGTTCCTCCGAGATAAGCTGGGCAGGGAATTTATTGCTGCCAGTTCCAGTTCTGTTCCCTGGCAGGTGCTTGGATGCTGTTAATGGAAATAATTCCGTTATTTTCATAAGAGAGATCGCGACAAAAGAACGGATTTGCTGGTTTCTGCCTGCTCAGAGGTGGAATGGGGGCTGTGGCCCGGGAAAATCCCCTGTGGCGAGTGCTGGAGAGCAGAGCTGGTGTTCCTGCTGCTTCTGCAGGGCGTGGGAAGGCAAGATCTGGGAATTGTTTTGAGGATCAGTCGTTATTCAAAGTGCCGTAACTGAGTCTCATGTTGGAGCTTCAGCACCGAGGGAGCTTCTGCTGAGCTGCACCAAAAAAGTACTGGAGCACAATCTGGGTTATACTTGGTACGATTTGGGTTCTATTGGGCACAATTTGCGTTCTATTTGACACAATTTTGGTTTTATTTGGCCACAATTTGGTTTGTATTTGGGTACAATTTGAGTTTTATTTGGGTACAATTTGGGCACAATTTGGGTTATATTGGGTACAATTTGGGCACAATTTGGGTTATATTTGGGTTATATTGGGTACAACTGGGATTATATTTGGGTTATATTTGGAACAATTTGGGTTATATTGGGCACAATTTGGGTTGTATTGGGCAGAATTTGGGTTACATTTGGGCACAGTTTGGGTTTTATTTGGGTACAATTTGGGTTATATTTGGTACAATTCGGGTTGCATTTGTTTGTTTGGGGGTTTTGCTGGTTTTCAGCCACCCCCCAAACTCCCCTGACAGGCACTGCCACCCTGGATCCCAGCCTTGGCAGGAGGGAACTCCAGGCAAAGGCAGCGTTTCCCAGGATTTTTGCACTGCTCTTCCCTGGGGTGGGAAGATCAGGAGGTGATAAATCAAAGGGAATGGCTGATTTAAGTGAGAGCCTTTTCCAGGGAATGCAGCCCAGCCCTGCCTCGCCCGGGGTGCAGCTGCTCCGTGCCTGGGTTTTCCGAGCACCACGAGCACTGGTGGAGCTCCCAGCATGGACCTGACTTAATTGGGAGCCGAGCACAGGAGGAGTGGGATTGATTTTCTGTACCTGAAAATTCAGGGCAGCGCTTGGAGAAGCCCAAGGAGGGATTGCTGGGATGCAAACCCACAATTACCCAGCATCAAACACGAGTTCAACGCTCAGATTTTGCAATCACCACAACTTAAATGGCTTTTATGATGTCCAGGAGTGGATGTAGGACAAGACTAAAGAGTTGAGATGATTTTGTGATGATTTACCAACCATTGCCGTGAGGTTTGTGTTGAAATGAGGAATTTTTTCCGGTGTAGGGGATTGTTTTCAGGACAGGTCCCCCCCAGCAGTGAAGCTGTTGGATCAAACCACACCATGAGGTTCAAACAAGAATTTCTTGGTCTTGGCACGTGCAAAAGTCACAGGGGAGGCTTAACAAGTCTGGGCTTTGTCTGGTGCTGAAGTTGGTGGTGAGGGGAGGAAAGGAAAAATCAGTGAGGGAAGAGAGACTGAAAGGGAGCAGGAGAAATGAATGATAAAAGTAATAAATGCGTGGGAAAGAGGAAGCGTGGTGGGACCGCTGGCAAAGGATGGGACCTGTTTGCCTTTGTTCCCTTCCCCTCTGTGCTTCCCTTCACATCCAGGAGGAAATCCTCACCCTCCCTTATCCCGACCCTTTGGGTTCCCGGGACATTACCAGGTGTCAGGAGGGTTTTAGGTATTTTAATTTCATTTAGTTTGGCAATCATTAGGGAATATCTGTGTTTGGGGGAATGAAGGAGCAGCCAAGGGCCCTGCTGGGACGAGTGACACCCTGGGAACCCTCTGGGATTGAGGGAAAAGAGAGTGGTTATTTCTGGCTTTGATCTGCACCACTTTATCCAGTGTTTTCCTTGGCAAACGGGTGTTTGTCAGCACGAGGGATGAGACAGACAGGAGGGAAAGTACTGCTTTTGGTTTGTGCTGAGTGCTTCCCTGTGCCACAGAATTCAGGGAATCCTGGAATGGTGTGGCTTGGAAAGGACCTTAAATCCCATCCAGTCCCACCTGGGACACCTTCCACCGTGCCAGGGTGCTCCAAATCCCATCCAGCCTGGCCTTGGACACTGCCAGGGATTGAGAAGTTTCTCCCAACTCTGCCCTCTCCAAATTTCTTCATTTAATCCCAGCCTCTGCATTTTTTCCTAAAGGTCTGAGCTGGGATGAGTGGTGGGATTTGGAGCTGTCTCTGCCATGCAGAACTCTGAGTCCAGCTGCATTTCTAGCATTTAATAGTGATTAATACCATCATTAACCATTCTTATATTAATTTTGTGATAAACAGACCGAGAGCCATGACTCTTTGTCACTTTTTTGTGGATAACCACTGGAAAAAGTACCAACATCTGGTACAAATATACAAAGTACGAATGTCTGTACCAATCCCCCAAAGCACACCGAGTTCCTTGTGAGCAATGACAGCAGGTTTCTAATTAAACATTTGAAATTGTTTAAATTAAATGGTTTAAGTTTGACTTCCATAAGGTCATGGAAGTGTTGGAATCTCAAGAAGTGAATTGCTACAGGTCTGGGGAACGAGAAACTGCCCCTGAGTGTAGATGGATGGTTGTGGAGGATTTATAAAGGCATTTATGAGGAAATAGAATAACAAAAGTCCAATGATGCAGCTTTTCCAGGGGGTTCACTTGCAGGGAGTGAGCATTGGCCCTGGCATAGAAAAACTGAGGTGCTGGAAGGAAAAGTATCAGGAACAGCCAAAGGAATGTTTCGGGCACTGATCCTCCTGCGTCCCGGGGCCGCTGGGGGTGGGATTGCCATGTGCTGCCTCCTGCTCTGATCTGCTGGAAGCGATAACCACAAAACCCACAGCTCCTGCCCGCCCAAAAGCAAACGAATCAAGGCCAATCCTGCTGGTTTAAGTGAGTAGCAGCTTTTTAATGCCTGAAAAAAGGAAGGATGCAGGCTGGGAACCGTGTGACCACTTGCCATCAGTGACTCGCTGCTGGCGGCAGAGGTAACTCCGGCCTGGATCCCGCAGCGCTCGCTGCCTGTGGAGAGCGGCTCTGCCCAGCCCGGCTCACAGGGAGCTGTGCAGCAGGAGATGAGCTGTAATTAATATTCTTTCAATTACAATGCATTTCACTGTCATATTCTTCCAGCATTCATGGGCGGCTGAGGAGCTGGGTGTAAATCTAACGGGAGGGGTGTGGGAGAGCAGCTCCATCTCCTGCTGCAGAGGCAGCTTTAATTCCTGCCCTCTGTGCATTATTCAGCCCTTCGCTGTTCCAGATGGAGACAGGGATCCAAACTCTGCCATCGATTCTGTGCAGAAAATACAGAACCATTAACATTTTATTGGCGTTTCAGTTCAGTTTTGTTCAGGTTCCTTGGTGGGAGCTCGGCCTCGCGTGGGGACGGTGTCCAGCTGGGTCTGGACATTGCTCTGGGAAGCCGCTCTGTAGGTGAATGTTACACGAGCTGGAGTGCTGCAGGGGTTGAACCTTTTTAGAGAATCCCTGAATCCCAGAGGTTGGAAAAGCCCTCCCAGAGCCCAACCTGTGCCCCATCCCCACCCTGTCCCCAGCCCAGAGCCCCGAGTGCCACCTCCAGCCCTTCCCTGGACACCTCCAGGGATGGGGACTCCAAACCTCCCTGGGCAGCCCCTGCCAAGGCCTGACCCCCCCTTCCATGGGGAAATTCCTGCTGATGCCCACCATGGGGAAATTCCTGCTGATGCCCACCCTGAGCCTCCCCTGGCCCAGCCTGAGGCCGTTCCCTCTCCTCCTGTCCCTGTTCCCTGGGAGCAGAGCCCGACCCCCCCGGCTGCCCCCTCCTGTCAGGGAGTTGTGCAGAGCCACAAGGTCCCCCCTGAGCCTCCTTTGCTCCAGGCTGAGCCCCTTTCCCAGCTCCCTCAGCCATTCCCACAGGGCTGACTCTCCAGGGCTGCAGCACAACCAGAGCTGGGGACGCTGGGGTTGCTGCTGGTGGTGCCAGGCTGTGGCGTTTGAGGCCAGATCATGCTCGTGTTTGTTGAAATTCAAAAAAGAAATCATAAAAGGGATAGAAATAGTTTTTTCCCAGGATTTTGGAAGGGATCTGTGCCGCCCCCGTCCCTTTGGAGGTGCATGGCTGACACTTGGGTTATTTGTGTCTGTGTGTGGCTTGTGAACCTCCCCTCACGACTCCTTGGCTGCCAGCTCACAGTGGGTACAACCATTCTTTTGGGATAACGTTTGGGATAACTTTTGGGATACCTTCTGGGATAATAGCCGTTTCCTTGGAAAGGCTGCTCATGCATAAGGATTTCTTCAGGTTTTTCCATTTGGGATGCAAGGCCAGGTTGGACACTGGGGCTGGGAGCAGCCTGGGACAGTGGGAGGTGTCCCTGCCATGGCAGGGGTGGCGCTGGGTGGGCTTTGAGGCCCTTTCTATCCCAGACCATTCCAGGATTCTCTGCTCCTATGAGCTAAAAAGGACTTTTAATCAAAGTTGGGAAGGCAAACAACAATACTCAGCTTTTGTAATTTGGAAACCCCTTCCCTTCCTGTGTGTGTCAGATATGAGATACCACAGAGCAGCCATAAAATGAATAACTCTGGATTTCGATAAAAAAATAATAATTCTGAACCATAAATGAATCAAAGATCATGTCCACAGCTCCTGCTACTTCGAAATCGCAGCTGACAAAGGAAATAAAAGCTTGATGGTGACAGATAAGTGTGAAAGAAAGCTCTTTTCACTTGATCCGCTCCAGCAGGCATTAAATACCGATGTGCTGACAGCTCAGGAAAAACAACCACCAGGCTTTTATTCACTTGCTCCCGAGCTCTGAGCAGGATCAGGGCCAGGACAGGAATTTAATGCAATAATTCTGTACCAAGCCCTTCATTAATATCCCTCCTCTTGCATTATTTGGGTTTTCTTGGCCAGTTCCCATCTCCCCCATCCAGTGCCATTTTCCTTCCTATTGAAAATCGATCCAACTTAATTTAAATCAGGATCAAACCACCACAGGTCTGACGACCTTTCGTGTCCAGGTGCTCTTTTCCAACCCTAGGATTCCATGATTATGATTTTATTTTTAAAAAGCTGCGTTTTCCAGCTCAGAGGGATGAGCCAAACCCAGCTCTCCTGGAGGAATGAGCCACAATCTCTCTCTTCTCTCCACTGGTGGGAATCCTTCTGCCACCATCACTGGTGCTGCAGTGAGGAAACGCTCCTCCTTTGTCGGGATTTATAATTATTGGTAAATATGGTAAAATTATGCCAGGAAATATGGAGCAGCCAGCAACAAAGAAAAGCAGCTTGCTTAATTAAATATGGGACTTTCCTGGGATTTTTTAAAATATAATTTAAATATATCTGTATACTGTGACGGTTTCTTTTATTAAGAGAGAAAAAAGGGGCTTAAAATGTTATTCCAGCTATTCCCCCTGCCAATAAAAATAAGGATTTGGCTCTGCATGCCCAGGTTCAGTGAGGTGGAGGTGATCTTTGAGCTTTTATTGAGGATACGATAATTCCTGGCTCCAAAGCCAGGTGTTTAACTGTTCCATGGAAACTGGAAATGGAACCTGTGCAATCCAGGGAATTGGAAATGGAAATTGTGCAATCAGGGTAATTTTAAATGGAACCTGTGCAATCCAGGGAATTGGGAATGCAACCTGTGCAATCCAGGAAACTGGAAATGGAAATTGTGCAATCCAGGGAATATTTTTCCCGGCAAGGATGGTCAAGCACCGGGTCAGAGTGCAGGGGTGGAGTCAGCACCCCTGGGAGTGCCCCGTGGCTGTGTGGATGTGGCCCTTGGGGCCGTGGTTGGGGGTGACCGTGCGGGTGCTGCTGGTTGAAGGTTGGCCTGAGTGACCTTAAAGGGCTTTTCCAACCCTGACTGCTGTGGGATTCTGAGATTCCCTCTGCTGAAATGCCAGTGGGCTCCCAGCAGAGCTAAACCATCCGGGTGGGCTGGGTGTTACCCAGGGCAGGGGTTCTGTGCAGCGCTTTTGGCAGCCCTGGGGGCTGGGGCAGCTCTGGGGTTTAACCCCAAACCAGTGAAGCCTCGTTCCCTTCACAGTTCTAGCAGTGAATCCCTCGTATTCCATGCTGAAGTGTTCCCATGCATTCACAAGGGATGGAAGGATATCCAGAGTCTCTCTGGAGGCATTTTAGAACGTTTATGAAAACAATTCATGAAATTAAATCCCGTTAGTTCTGGGTTGGCCCTTGACATCTGTCACCCTGAGAACTCCTCTGCGCTGCGGGGACACCGTGGTTTCAGTAAGGTCTGGCGGCTTTTCCCCCGACATCTCCGTGTTACCCTCCTGGCACGAGCGGCCCAGAGCTGCCAGGGCTCTGTTTTATCTGGGATGCCATTGTTTGCTGGGGGGCACTGTATGCTGGTAGAGAGATTAGGCCTTGTTGGCTGCAGAAAGAGCCTTGTTCTCAGACCCAGAGGTGATCCTGGGATTACAGCCAGGTCACTGGGGATGGGCTGAGAGAGCATTGTGGGTTTCTGGACAGTGTCAGCCCTATGAGATGTGATAATTGCAGTTTGTGACCTTGTAAGGTATTGTTTATCCTTCACCATAATAGGCAATGTCTGGGAAATAGCCCAGGTGATTGGGGGACACTGAGGTGAACATCTTTCCTGTTTATGTGATGTGATATCCTGTAGGTACTGGCATTTAAGGGAATTTCTGATGCGCAGTAGAGGCTTTGCACTTTTTCCTCCCTGTGTGCAGAGTCCAGGCCCGTGCTTGCATACTGCAGTTGTTCACCTGCCCTTTGCAGCCTCTCCACCGCTGTCGCGGGCACCCTACAGCACGCGCTCCGTGTGCTCAGCCATCGCTCCAGCACCACAGCTGACCCCCTTCAGCAGCAGCAGCACAGTCACAGAGCTTGATTTCAGCGCTGACCAGTGGCTCCCTGCATGTGTGGGGGGAAGGCTGCCCTGGTGTGTTTAATTCATCCCAAAGTTTCTGCTGGGCTCTCACCCCCAGCACCGGGCACAATTTCATGGAGGTTTCTTTTCGGGAGATCTCATTTCTCCAGGCAAACAAAAATTCAGGGGGTAATAACAGAACTGTACCAGCCAGGGGTGTTCCCCAGCTGACTGAATACTGGAACAGAGCAAGGGTCCCCCTGAGCACGTGGGAGAGCTGTGAGGTCTGGGGTATCGGTATGAGATGTTCTCCTAAATGACACCAAACTGTATCAGAGAGCTGGGAATGAGGGCTGGAGCAGGGTCTCTGTGCCCAGGCCTGGCACAGGGTGCCCAGAGCAGCTGGGGCTGCCCCTGGATCCCTGGCAGTGCCCAAGGCCAGGCTGGACACTGGGGCTGGGAGCACCCTGGGACAGTGGGAGGTGTCCCTGCCATGGCAGGGGTGGCACTGGAGGGGCTTTGGGGTCCCTTCCAGCCCAAACCATTCTATGATCCCCTGGTTCTCTGACCTTGCCTGCACTGAGGTCAGGTCTGTAATTCCCTGGAGCCTCCTTCCAGCCCTTCTGGCAGAGTTTGTCCCCCTGGCCACCCTCCAGTCCCTGGTGAGCCAGGACTGCTGGGAAATGATTGATTGGAGATGATTACAGACAACATAAAAGTCTGATTTTTCTTGAAGAATCAAAACAGAAAATGTGTCTGTTCTCCCACTTCTGCAGCCTCCTCCGGGTCAGGGCTCAGCTCAAAGTTTTTTGTGAAGATTTTCCTGTGATCCCAGGATTCTTCTCTTTTCTTTGCCTGTCTCCAGCTTCAAACCCAGCAGCCTGCACATGTCCTTCCCACATGCCGTTGTTTTTTGGGGTGAGTCTGTTTATCTCCAGACTGGAAAACATGATTAGCACCACTGTCCTGCTCCACAGTGGAACACAATGCATCAAACCCACTGATTTAAGGGCAAGACAGTGGGAACTTCAGGGAGGAGGAAGTTTTTCAGTAGGTTAGGGGGAAAGAAAGGCCGGGAAAGAATAAAGAGGATAAATTGTGGTAGATAAATTAAAATGAAAAAGATCAGCCATTATGCAAAACTCTCCTGGTGTACATCATAAATGTTTGCTTTTTTATAGAGTCCCCACCACTGCAAATGCACTGCTGGCAACGGGAGCATTTTAATAAAGGCCATTAAAACTCATTTCTCTGATATATATTCTAAAGGGTGAGAAATCCAGAAATCATTTATAATGCTTATTAGCACTGCTGGAACAATCCTTAAAGGTCTCTGGCAGGGAGCTCTTCTTTGGGAGGCTTTTATTGGGAAAAAACAGTTCCCTGGAGCCTTTCGTGGGGATTTGAGCTGGGCTGGTGGTGTCACCCAGGACTAACATTTTAGGACTAACATTTTAGGACCACCTTCAGGACTGCCTAGGTCTTTGTTTCAGAATACTTTTGGAGGAGACTGAGTTTCATCAGATGAAAGTTTCAGGATGATCTTGGAGGCCTTTTCCAGCCTTCCTGACTCCATGACTCTGGATCAAAGGACACAGTCACCTTTTTCCAGGAGTGGCTTTCAGTCCCAGTTTAAGACTTGGAGCTCTTTGTCCTTGGGATTTTTACAGGGATTTTTTTCCTCCTTCTTAGACCTGTTTATTCTTGTTCATTTGAGAGTTCATGGGATGTTTTTGGCTGGGTCCTGTTCCAGCCAAAGCCAAAAGCTTTAATTCCATTTGGGTTGTTATCTCCTGCTCTGAGTTCCTGGGGCAGCTCCCATGGCCAAGGGCTGCACCTGCTCTTTATTTACTCCCCATGATGAAGCCCCCCTGCTCCACGCAGAGTTTCCACAGCTCCAAAGTGAGTTTAGTTGTGCAGGGAAATATCAACACATGGATCAGATCCGGGGACGTCAATGGGATGGAAAAAATCCGTGGATTGCCCAGGCAGAGCCTGCTTCCAAGGCAAGTGGATGAGCACTCCCTCCTGCCCCTGTCTGCAGGGCATTTCTTGATGGAGGTACCAAAGCAGAATCCCTGTCCGTGGGAGAGGCTTTCCTCAGGGCTGCTCCAGCCCCTGGAACAGAACTTGTGAGTCAGCGAGAGCAGGAGCACAACAAACAAACAAACAAACAGACAGACAGACAGACAGACAAACAAACAGCTGCAGCCCTGCTGCTGCAGGCCCCGAGCAGGAGAGGGAACCCATCCCGGACGGATCTGTGGAACAACACAGCAAGGAAACACGGCTGGAAATCTGCTTTGGAGAGCTGCTTGGGGCCTCAGCTCCTGAGGGCTTGGCTGCACCAAGGTGGCAGCAAATAGCCAGCATTCCCCCTTCTGCTCCCTCAGGGTTTAAAAAAGGTACTGAAATCCTTGGTTTGCACAAGTCCTATGGGTTTTATTTTATTTTCCCTCTAGACAAGGCTACCTGTGTTTAAAACCTCAAACAGCATTGGACACGTCTTCCACTGGGCACATCATCCACTGGCCACATCATCCACTGGCCACATCATCCACTGGCCACATCTTCCACTGGCCACATCATCCACTGGCCACATCATCCACTGGGCACATCTTCCACTGGCCACATCACCCACTGGCCACATCATCCACTGGGCACATCATCCACTGGCCACGTCTTCCACTGGACACGTCATCCCCCAAGTGGGTTGGAGTCGCTGTGTCCCCTCTGGGACTCTGGGATTCCCTTCTGGCCATCCCTGCCTGTGGTCCCAACACCCCCTGGGCAGGAACCACCTCGTGCTGGGAAGACTTCTCCACGCCCAGGGCAGTTTTTCAGCAGTGGGATGAATCCAGGTGTTTCAGGGACACGTGGAAAAGGGCTGCAGAGGAAGACACAGAGAAAGGAAATACCCTCTGCATGTCCCCTCTGTTGGAATCGTTGCTCTTCCCTCACTTCCCTGCCTGCCCATGCCTGTGGATTTCCTGGAGCTGCTGCCCTTTCCCTGACTCCTGGCTCTGCCCCGGAGCAGGAACATCGCTGCTCGGTGTCGCCTGCAGGTCAGGGCCCTCCGGAGCCACCACAGCCCTGGGAGGGCCGGGCTGCAGGGATGTTTTGGATTGCAAAGGCAAGCCTTGAAGGTCAAATTCATATTTGTCCCCGCACCCTTCCTGCTTGTCCATCCATCCCCATCCCGGGCATGGAGTGGAAAAGATCCCCTGAGAGCTGCAATTACAGAGTATTATGGGATAATAACTCCCCTGCCAGACAGCTGGAGACAGGCACAGGGCTAATCCATCCCAAAGCAATATCCCAGCACAGCCTGGACCTGGGCCAGCCTGGGAGCCAGGACCAGGCTCCCCAACACTGATTAATGGGGTTTGGCTGCTGATGGACGGAGAGCAGACACTGCTTTATCCTCCCAGGCCACCCTGGCATCCCAGCCTGGGCACCGTCCTGCTGGAGGGCAGGGAGAGCCGGGAAAGGACACACCAGCCCCTCTGGAGGCTGTTTCCTAGGGAGTGGAGGTACAAAATTGCATTTCTGTGGTTAGAGCTGAGCCTGCAGCTCAGCGGGACTGAGCTCAGCCCAGGCTGGAGGCAGAGCTTGGGTCCCCCACGGGCCAAATTTACCCTGGGCAGGGCTAAAACTGTGGGGATTGGGGCAGGACAGCAGGGAACGGGCTCAGCTGGCACTGGGGGAGGGTCAGGCTGCATAGTAGGAAAAATTTCCTCATGGAAAGGAGGGTCAGGGCTTGGCAGGGGCTGCCCCGGGAGGTTTGGAGTCCCCATCCCCGGAGGTGCACAGGGAAGGGCTGGAGGTGGCACTCGGGGCTCTGGGCTGGGGACAGGGTGGGGATGGGGCACAGCTTGGGCTGGATGGGCTGGGAGGGCTTTTCCAGCCTTAATTCTGGGATTCCCTCTATCCTGGGGGAGGATCAGCTCCCAGCTCTATGGACAGCACCGGGGTCAGGCAGAGGGAGCTGCAGCTGCACCCCGAGTACAAACTGGGAATAATTCTGCATTATTTACTATAATCATCATCATCATAGCAATAATAACCGTGTCAGACATGCACAGCAGCCCTGTCCTGCCACTGCTCCCCCAGCTCCTCACAGAGCACCACTGGGAGGGGGAACGCAGCAGGCTGGGGCTGCTGATGGCGCAGGCTGAGCTGCAGGGGTGGGAGGGGACAGGGGACAGGGGACACTGGACAGGGGCCAGGGGACAGGGGCCAGGGACATCCCCAGCTGCCCGGCTGTGCTCTCCCCATTTGAAGCCCCGGTGCAGCTTTAATGGCTCTTTGTCACCCCCACCCAGCACCGGGGATTGTCCCAGTGGAAGAGAGGAAGGAGTGGGAGAGGAAATGCTCTTTCTGCAGTTCCCAGCGTCCCAGGCCATCCCAGCCCATCCACAGCAGCACTGGGACTGCGCAGGGACTCTTGGAATAAGTGGATATTGCTGTTATATTTCTGTCTGCCGGATCAGCCGAAGTGACAGGCAAACAGAAAATCCATTAGAAAATTTATCTGTGTACTGCTGTTGGGAAGCGGGGAGAAAACATCTTTTGATGTTTAGATACAAGGAGCGCGATGTTCGGGGCGGGCAGAATCCCCCGGGACACGGCTCCTGCTCAGTCCATCATCCGAGGACGGGCAGCTCCGGGCTCTGCTCTCATTTCCTGCTGAGCTCGTGCTCGTCTTCACTGTGCAGGCAGAAGGGAGGGCACCGGTGGATGTTTATGCCAGAAAGGGAAGGATTTCTTAATAACTGATAGGGCATAAATCCAGGCATGGGAGGGGCTGGAGCAAATATTGAAAGGCCCAAGCAGGCAGTGCTTGGTTGTAATTTCTAATTAGGAGGGAGGGCAGAAAATGAGTGTTGTGGTTTATTTTTACAGGATGGAGGAGGAGGGGTTGTGAGACACTGATCTGCAAGGGTTTCCACCCAACACAGTGGCTGTAAATCAGACCCCCTGCCACTGCCAGAGGGGCCACGGAGTGAGCCCAAGGATGGAGACCCTCTGGAGCCAGGCTGGGAGAGCTGGGGGGGCTCACCTGGGGAGGAGAAGGCTCCAGGGAGAGCTCAGAGCCCCTTGCAGTGCCCAAAGGGGCTCCAGGAGAGCTGGAGAGGGACTGGGGACAAGGGCTGGAGGGACAGGACACAGGGAATGGCTTCCCACTGCCAGAGGGCAGGGCTGGATGGGATATTGGGAAGGAATTGTTCCCTGGGAGGGTGGGCAGGCCCTGGCACAGGGTGCCCAGAGCAGCTGGGGCTGCCCCTGGATCCCTGGCAGTGCCCAAGGCCAGGCTGGATGGTGCCCATCCCATCCCACCCCTGCCATGGGCAGGGACACCTCCCACTGTCCCAGGCTGCTCCCAGCCCCAATGTCCAGCCTGGCCTTGGGCACTGCCAGGGATCCAGGGGCAGCCACAGCTGCTCTGGGAATTCCAGCCCAGCCCCTCCCCACCCTCGATGTGGAGCTGATCCCACCTGCTTTGATCAAAGAATCAGGGAGTGGTTTGGATTAGGAGGGACCTCCCAGGGTCATTTCTGTCACACCCCGAGCAGGGACCCCTTCAGCTGAGTGGGCAGGGTGGGGATGGATGGGGAGGAGAGGATGGACAGGGACATCTCCTCAGCCACTGCCACCACCCCTGCAGGAGCCTGCTGCTTCTCAGGAGGTGCCCAGAGGTCCATGCTGGGCTCTGTGGGAATGCTGGATGTGTCTGCCACCCCTCCTTGCTCCCAGCCCTCAAACCCTGTCCTTGAACCCCTGAGGATTCTGAGGCTGGGCTGTGGGGCCCTCGCTGCTACCCCCTCCCATCCCAACAGCCACGAGGGCAGCTTGAAGCAAGGAGAGCTCAAACCGATGGTGGCAACTCCTCTCTCCTCTCTGTTCAACACCTGCAGCTTTTCCACTGGAAAAACGAGCTGATTGTGGGGCAGGATAACGTGATAAATCAAGTGTATTTCTGCTCTAGTGACAAAGGCAGAGCACGCTCTCTCTATGCTAAATATATTTGTGGCTTATATTACAGTAACATTCCCTAAATTGATGATATTTATCAGTGGGGGAAAACAAATCGTTACATACAGGAGAAAATAATTAAAGGGGAGGGAAGAGTGATGGTGGCATCCCAGCAGTGGGGTCTGGGCTGTCGGAACAGGAACGTGGATGTGCGTTGGGTGCGTGTCAAGGGGAAAGGGAGAGACAGGGGGGCAGTTCCTGCTCCAGTTGTAGCTCCAAACTCCCTCTGGCCGCGGTCACACACGGCCAGGATGGAATTCCACCTCCAGCAGCTTGCCCTGCCTTTGCTTCCTCGGACTGGGAGACGAAAAATCGCTCATGGAAGAGTTTGTGTTTCTGTCTGCGAACGGTGAGTGCCATCCGCGCCGCGCTCCTGTGGCACTGGGAAAAGGGGCAAACACAGCCTGCAACTTGCAGGGATCACTGCAGTGAGGCCCAGGGGGGCTCTCCCGTTTATTTGAGGGCTCCATCAGCTTTTCCAGCACTTCCCCTCCTCCCAGCTCAGAGAAAATGTCTGTGTCTGCCCAGAACTCCTGTGGAAATGCACAGGTTGGGAGCTGCCTGCCTCCGTGGAAATGGGTTGGATTCCATCCCATATTCCTACAGCAAGGGGGTTTCAAGGCAAGGAGAGCACATCTGGCAACCTCTGGAGTGCAGGAGGTGTTGCAGCAACCCTGTAGGGCTCCAGAAGGCAACACATGGAATGGTTTGGGTGGAAAGGGACCTTAAATCCCAACCCAACCCATCCCACCCCTGCCATGGCAGGGACACCTCCCACTGTCTCAGGCTGCTCCCAGCCCCAATGTCCAGCCTGGCCTTGGGCACTGCCAGGGATCCAGGGGCAGCCCCAGCTGCTCTGGGAAATCTGTTCCACACCCTCTGGGTAAAGACTTTCTTCCTAATTGAAGCCTACACCAAAAAATGGGAGTGTTTAGAAAACTTCCCTCCAGCTTTTCCAAACTCTCCGTGCTTGTTTTTCACTCAGGTTCCTTTACAGATGTTCTTCTGAACAGAAAACAGCTTGTAAACAGGGGAAAAATGGAAATTTCCTCGGTGCCATATAAATGAGAGTGATCTACAGCTCCGGATATAAAATATTCCGTGTAAAACTCCACTATTTGCAAAAGCAGATGTGGCTCTGTGTTCTACACGGAACTCACACATTCCATTAAGGAATATAAAATGTTGGCATCAATTGAAGGGAAAGAAGGGTTTGCTTGAGTTAATAGAGCTGGGGAAACAGGTGAATGGGAGTGTGCAGCTGATGGAGTGGCTCTGGAGGAGAATGATTCCCGGGCACGCCGTGCAATCCATCACCAGCTCGGGGGGAGGGCAGGGGCTGGGGAACAGCATCCATCCTCCAGGAGAGCTTTTGTTGGGGCTCGGAACAAAGGGCTTTGTTCCCTCGGGACAGCAGCACAGCGGTCTCAGGGGCGGGCTGGGCTCCCCAGGCAGGGATGGGCTGGGGATGTTGTGGCACTGGGAGCACAGGAATGGGGCTGCTCCTCACTTTTCCCTGTGGTTTGCATGTGCAGCTACAGGAACTCCTGCAAGTGTTTGGGATGTTCAGCCTGGAGAAAGGAACCTTCAGGGGGAACTAATTCTGCCCTTCCAGGGCCTCAGGGGAGCCCGGGAGAACGATGGAGAGGGACTGGGGACAGGGGATGGAGGGACAGGACACAGGGAATGGCTTCCCAGTGCCAGAGGTCAGGGCTGGATGGGATATTGGGCAGGAATTGTTCCCTGGGAGGGTGGGCAGGCCCTGGCACAGGGTGCCCAGAGCAGCTGGGGCTGCCCCTGGATCCCTGGCAGTGCCCAAGGCCAGGCTGGACATTGGGGCTGGGAGCAGCCTGGGACAGTGGGAGGTGTCCCTGCCCATGGCAGGGGTGGCACTGGAGGGGCTTTGGGGTCCCTCCCAACCCACCCCATCTGGAATTCTCTGATTCTCCAGTTCCATGATTTCTCTTTTTGGTAAAATCACATTTTAATTGTCCTTCTGCTGCCCAGGCCCAGCTCACACAGAAATCTCCCACTCACCAAATGCTGACTTGCTCTTATCAAACAGGAAGTTGTTATCAGGATCCCACATTTAAGGGAAGGATAATGGGTTGGAAAGGAGATATTTATGAACTTGAGTGTTTCTAGTGCAGCACTTTGCACACAATTGAAAAATGATCAGCCTGACATTAAAGCAAGCCTGGTATTAAGGCAAGGAAGGCAATAATTTTTAACTAATGGATTGTTCCATTTCATTTACATATCTTTTCCCAACAATTTTATGCTTAAAAAATCATTGCCCTTTTGAATTATGTGAGGCTCTTTTGACTGTGAGGCTCCAGCAATTTGCCAGCCTCATGTGTGTAATTAGTTTAATTAGCACTACAGCTTTAATGAGAGAATCAGTGTCTGCTGTGTACTCTGTTCTTTCCTGGACAAAGTGAAAAATCGGGTTTCTTAATCAGTTGCATCTGAAGAACTCTGGGCCCTGCAAGTCTTCACACAGAGCCTGGAGACGGGGAATATGTTTGGGGTTTCTCTGAGTCCTTTGCTTTCAGTCCTGGCTAATTCCTTCAGTTCTGTTCAATGTCATTATTGATGGTCTGGACAGAGGATCCAGGGCACCCTCGGGGGTCTGTGGGTGATTTCAGCGGGGTGGGTGTGGATGTGCTCTGCAGGGGATCTGGGCAGGCTGGGGCCGTGGGATGAGGCCAGCGGGGTGAGGGTCAGCAGGGACAGTCCCTGCCCTTGGGTCACACCAACCCCATGAACGCTCCAGGCTGGGGCATAGGGGCTGGGCAGCTGGGAAAGGCCCTGGGGGCTGGACACGAGCCCCAGGACAGGCACAGCCAGCCCTGTGCCAGCCCCAGAGCAGGGACTGTCCCCTGTGCCAGCCCCAGAGCAGGGACTGTCCCCTGTGCTGGCCCTGCTGAGGGACCCCGGGATCCTGGGGCAGCTCTGGGCACATCCCACCAGGAGAGCCCTGGAGGGGCTGGAGCGTGTCCAGGGCAGGGAACGGAGCTGGGAAGGGGCTGGAGCCCCAGGAGCGGCTGAGGGAGCTGGGAAAGGGGCTCAGCCTGGAGCAAAGGAGGCTCAGGGGGGACCTTGTGGCTCTGCACAACTCCCTGGCAGGAGGGGGCAGCTGGGGGGGTCGGGCTCTGCTCCCAGGGAACAGGGACAGGAGGAGAGGGAACGGCCTCAGGCTGGGCCAGGGGAGGCTCAGGGTGGGCATCAGCAGGAATTTCCCCATGGAAAGGGGGGTCAGGCCTTGGCAGGGGCTGCCCAGGGAGGTTTGGAGTGCCCATCCCTGGAGGTGCCCAGGGAAGGGCTGGAGGTGGCACTCGGGGCTCTGGGCTGGGGACAGGGTGGGGATGGGGCACAGCTTGGGCTGGATGGGCTGGGAGGGATTTTCCCACCTCAGGGATCCAGGGATTCTGTGAGAGCATCACACTCTGGTTTTTGGCTCCAGTATCTGCATCCCCCTGGGCCACACTCAGGAAACGTTCACTGGACTGAATCTCTCAGCTGTTAAACTCCCTTCCCGTGGCCTTTCCAGGCCTTCCCTAATTATTAATTGTCCTCCACATGAGCAGTGTTCGTTTCTCCTGTGAGCAGTGGTGCACAATGGATGTGGGGAAGGAGGTGCAATGAATCTTCTGAAGGCAGGGAAGGATATTTCATCAGCCCTGTGAGAGCCTGACATGGAGAACAGCTCCTGGGGAGCAATAGGAGAGGCATCACCTATTTCTCGGGGTGCCATTAGCCCTGCCCTCAGCCCTGCCAAGGGCTGGAGGTGGCTGCTCTGTGCCCCAGCAGAGGAACCGGAGTGGTGCTGCACGCGTGGCACCTCCCAGCTCCGGTACAGCAGCGTTAAGGAAAAGATCCTTGTCTAAAAGGCAGGAAATCATCACAGTGCTGCTGGAGTGGTTTGGGTTTGTTTGTTCTTGTGTCACTTGGTTCTCAAAGGGAGAGACACTCAGCAGAACCTCACCGTTGTCACTTTAGATAGGGATGCAGAACCCAGGTAAGGAAAGGTGTTATTCTCGTCTAGCTGGACTAATTCCATCAAAACTTAGCAGCAGGATCAAATAAATGAAATTAACTCTTATTTAATGGAAAACAACAATCTTATAGCAGGGTACGTGCAGTCGAGCGAGTATTTGAAATTAAGTGAGATCTACAATAGACCATATAATTTCATGTTTTAAAACCATTTATACTCTAATTGTAATCAAATGGAAATTAAATTGAAAACAAAACGTTGGGGCTTTGGTGATCAGGTGAGCAAGGCTGGGGACGCCAGGAGATGTGGTGGGTTGGGTGTTCTGAGCCTTCTGACCCCTAAACTAAACATTTAATTGTTCTACAGGAAATCAGCCATTCATGGCCTTTCCTGAACAGAACCAAGGGATAACATTTAGGTTTCCTTTTTCCAGGATTAGTGTTTGCTGCACAAGTATTATCCTAACCCAGGAGCCATCCTTCCCCGAGTGATCAGAGGGAGCAAAGATTTTGTGCCAGTGGATTTTATTTAGCCAGCTCAGATTGTTTATGAGATGGTTGCAGTTCTGAGCCCCTCAGAGTAATGAAGTGCCCAATTAAATTAAGATAAAAACTTCCTTGATAACCCTCAAATCATCAAATTCTTCTGTCAACAACATCCCCAAATAATTCACACTGACTTTGGGTAAAGTTTGTCAGAACTGCAGGTTTAGCAGGAGGCACAACTCCCCTGGTTGGAGGACACTTAATTTCCAAGTTAAAGAATTGTTCAGTAAATTTCCAAATTAAATAATTGTTCAGTTAATTTCCAGGTTAAAGAATCGTTCAGTGAATTTCCACATTAAATGGTTGTTGTCTTTTGCAGAGATCTTCCCTCGAGGTCTTTGGACAGCAAAACCTGGGCACCAAATGCTGAATAAATCCCCAACTCCCACCCTCTCAGTGCTGGTGAGTAACACCTGAACCCTTCCAGCAGCAAAACCTGCATTTTGTATTGGATTTTCTCCCAAATCTGTAATTGCTGGGGGTTAGAAATATTGGAAAGCTCGGGAATGCTGCACGAGCAGGGTGCCCAGGGCAGCGTGGGAGCAGCAGGGAGCTGTGCTGGGTCACAGCCTGGAGTGGGGCTCCTTTGCTGCCCCTTCACTGGCTGCCCCACACAGAACCAGATGGATTTTCTGCCCCTTTCCCCTCAGGGATGCTTTGGCAGAGCAGGACGCTCAGGAATGTCGGATGTTTTACGCGTGGTCGAACAGCACAAACCCATCGTAATCAAACACCTGAAACTCCCGGAGCATCGCAGCTCGGGCTGTAAATAACTGGAGCATTAAGGAGAATTTACACCCCTGGGGCCAACCCTGGGGGATTAAAACCTCCTGGAACCATTTACCGTGAGAAAAATGATGAAATTTCCCGGGGCTGATGGTTCCTTGAGAGGAGGTTGGGAGCAGGGGCTGCACTTGGTGTGTCCTTATCCAGTATCAATTCCAGTTCCTCCAAAGGCATTTGCTTCCATTATTATGATATCCCTGCCCTTTCCTGCCCTTGGAGTATTGGAATTGTGGTTCTGGAGACAGATTCAATTAACAAAGCAGAGGGATGCTGACCTTTCCCAGGTTGTTGTTCTATCCTTGATTTGCTTTAGGGGGGAAATATTTCTTTCTTTGCTGTATAAATACGAAATAACAAATAAATAACCAACGATTGATTTGTAGTTTGGGAAAAAAAAAAGACAAAAAAGAAGAAGGAGAGGAAGGAATGGAGTGGTGGAGCTCAGCCCCCACACAAGCTGGGTGCCTTCAGGAGTCTGCTCCGAGTAAGTTGCCATCTGTCACCATTAGAGAGGTGCTGGACGATTCCTGGAGCACTTTTCCCAGGGAATTACCTTATTTCAGTGCCTGCCGTGGGTTTGCTAACTCGGGGGTCGGTTTCCTGCAGGGAGAGGAGGAAATGTCCTTTCTGTGGCTCTTCCACACGTGACAAAGCAGGGCCTGGCGCTGGCACAGCTCCTGCCAGGCTGGGGCGGCGGGGTGGGATCCGGGAGCAGCACGGGCGGGTTTGGCTCTGAGGGGTTGGGCTGGGAGGGCACTGGGGCTGGGGCACAGCCCTGCTGGAGTTAGAAATGCACAGAATTATATTCCTCTATCTGTTTGGAAGAAAAAAACCCCTATGTACAGCCCAGATTTGACCTCTATCCATGGTAAAGGTTACCTGTTCTCTAGGAATCAGTAAAATCCTCACAAGTGTGAATTGTGATGGGATGTGGTGTGGGATGGTCACAGGGTGAGAATTTGTGTGGTTTTGGGTTTGTTAGTATAGTGGGTGAATAATAGTAGAAATCCCCTAAGATGGAGGATAGTTGTTGTTCTTTATACTTTCTTCCTTCTTCTTCTCCTCCATGTTCTGCGGCAATAGCAAGGTTGGGTTGATTGGATGAAAAATTCCGCAGTTCCTGTGTGCAGGACGGAGTAAAGTGCTGGACATTGGTTGAAAAGTGAAAACATCTGTCGTTTTAAGTTCTAATTGGATAATTTACCTTTAAGAAGGGTCTGTAATCTAGATAAGGTGGCAGTCGGTGTTCAGCTTTTAACATCCACTGACCAGCTACATTCCATGCTGTGCTTTTCTAAGCTAAGAATTAATAAACACCTGTCTGAGCAGAAGAGAACGCTGATGTCCCGTCTGTCTCTGTGAAGTCAAGGTATGGTCTTTGCAATCCTCCCTCATCAGGGGAGGAACACTGGCACAAGAATGTGTCCCAGCCCGGCCTCCTGTCCCCATCCCACACTCCTGTCCCAGCCCAGTGACACCTCTGGGGCTGTTATCAGCCTTCCTTATCAGCCAGCACAGCACACGACGCTCTCAATTCCTTCTCCGTCTCTTCCTTCCCCCCAAACCAGGGAGCGGTTCCCATCTCTCTCCCTGGGGTTTCTGCAGCTCTTCAAAGTAGGGAGTTGGGGACTGATGGAAATTAGACACAGAAATAACAACAACAACAACGACGTGTATTATTTATAGATCACAGAGTCCAGGCTCAGAAAACAAACAGTAAAGCACAATAAAGCAATTTTCTGTTGCTCAGCTCTGGCAGACAAGCAATAACCCTTAGAGGTGTTTGGATGACCATTGTCAGGCCCAAATGAGACACTGCAGCGCTTCCCAAAGTGTGTTTGTGTCCTGATGGATGAAAACGAGCAGGGAGGGAAGTTGGAAATGTGACAATCCACAGCAGCACTGTTAATTTTCTACAGCTTTGCCATTTACTCGCAGAACCTTAATCTATTTCTTGTGGGGCTTTATGGTTCCTCCTTCCATCAGAGCTCCTCAGACTGCAATATTCCGCTCAGTGAGCTGAAATATCTGTCGATAGAAAAGCAGCTCCTCATCAAAGCCCTGGGAGCTGCTGCGGGCTTGTTATGAACACTGGGATTACCTGAGGAAACGTGGAATGGGCTAAAAAATGGGCTTTTTTTTTTTTTAGAGAGAGCAGAAATCAAAACTTCTAAATTAAAAATACAATTTTTTCCTGCTTTAATTCAATAAGGTGTTTTATCCTCTCACAAAGCACTCATCTGCATGGGGGGAAGGAATAATCCCTTAATGAGAAACAAAGAAGGGAAAATGCTTGATTTGATGGCTGGACTCACCCGCTCTGAGCTCTCCCCTCTTCTTTACAGGGTGTTTCCACTCCCTGGACACCATCCAGGGATCCCACACATCCCAGCCAGCCCTGTGTCCTGCTTTCCTCTCTCCAAACCCACAGGTTTTAGGACAAAGGGGTTTTGTACTCTTAGGTTTTGTTGGACGAGGCCTGGAGCACCCGGGGATAGTGGGAGGTGTCCGTGCCCCCAGCAGGGCTGGGAGTGGGGGAGCTGTAAAGTCCTTCCCAACCCAGCCCATCCTGGGATTCTGAGATTCCATGATTCCTTTGAGAAAATAAACCCTATAAATTGGCCAAATGCCCCCCAAATCTGCTGTACCAGTGTCCAACATCAGCTTCCCAGCCCTGCCCCTCGGCCCAAGCACGGACTGGGCGGCAGGAAGAGCAGGGCAGGCTAAAGGAGCAGCTGTGCTGTGCTGCCTCCACCACCGCCCCGAGCAGGAGGAACCTTCAGGGAGAAGACCTGGATGGTGTGGATGGGAACCAGAGAGGTTTGGTGGGCTCAGGGACACCTGACATCCCTTCTGTAGGAACTGAGTCCCCGCCTGGGTTTCCATCCTGCTGCCTGGGATAACTCAGGACTCTCTGCCCCCACCCTGGTTTATCCCAGTTCATCCATATCCCAGTTTTCCGGGTTGGTGCTTCCACCCGTGAGTTTCCCAAGGCGGATACAGAGCGCCTGTAAATACCAGAGCTGCTCTGAGCAAAGGTGCTGAGTGCCTGCCGGGTTCCAGCCAGGGGAAATCCAGCCATCCTCATCTCACAAATGGGCTCAGGGTTTTTCCCACCTTATTTACAGCACAGTTCACTGGTACAGACTGCCCAGGCTGGAACTGCTGAAGGAACTCGGCCTCGGACGCTGGGAGAGGTTCCGTGGGTGGATCCCAGTCAGGCACTGAGGGGTTCACTGCCAGGTGTGCCTGGAAAGGCTGGAGTGCTGCAGACACCCGGGCTGGGAACGTGGGCATTCCCTCCGATGTAACGCCAGCATTCCCTGCTCTGGGTGGGATTCACACACAGGAAAGTCAGCTCTGTGTCTGCCTGGTTTGCCAGGAAGGGCTCAGGGCAGGGCTCCTGGAAAGCCTCGGTGCTGCTTGGGGGGCACTGACCCTGTGGGAGCTGGGGGGCCTGGCCCTGAGCTTCCCTGGGAACATCCCAGCCATCCTGAGCATCCTGAGCATCCCAGGTACAGCTGAGAGAACCCACAGCCTTCAGCTGCTCATCGCCCCCGCTTCCCCTCTCTGTTAGAAGAAAACCACGGAATAGGCTGAGCTGGGGGGATCCCAGGCTGCTCCAAGCCCTGTCCAACCTGCCTGGGACACTTCCAGGGATCCAGGGGCAGCCACGGCCTCCCTGGGCACTGGCAGCTATTTCCAAATGCTGAGCTGTCATTAGCCCATTGCCCCCTGTCCTGGCCCAGCAGCTGCCCCAGAACTGCCCCAGCAGGGGAATATCACAGCCCTGCTCCTGCATCCAGCCCTGCATCCAGCCCTGCATCCCTCACTGGCCACAAAGCCCTCGTTCACAGGGACCTGCTGGCACCAATTCCTTTCTCCTGTTATCTCTGCGTTTCTATTGAAGGCCCATTATTTGCTTTAATCAGTGAAATGAATTTGTTAATGAGCTGCCTGATAAGCTTGCCATGGCTAATGTTGGGAGGGTTTTATCTCTCTTTTTTTTTGGTTATTGTTTCTTCCATATCAAATAACTAAATAAATACATTAAAAGGCTGCTGCAGCTGATGGCAGCCTGGTCTTTAGCTTCAGGCAAATCATGGGAATAAATTCAGTTACAATTGCTTTGATGGGAAGAGAAGTTAATGGGAATTTCAGTGGCAATATGAGCTGAGGAGGATTTGGGCTGAGCCCTGTGCTGTGACAGAGGCAGTGGCACTGCCAGCCTGGCTGGTGCCATCCCACAGCAGGGACCCAGCCTTGGCACTGGGACAGGAGCTCGGGAACAGTTCCCAAGGGTTCACTTCAAATCATTCAAGCACTTCCCTGGTCTGAGGAGTCTCCAGGGACAAACTGGTGCCTGGCTCTGGGAATGGGTAAAAGCTGGGCTTGTTCTGAGAGGGTTTTCCAGCCCCAGTGGTTCTGTGATTCCACAGCCGTGTCTGGGCTGAGGCTGCCGTGGTGGCTTTGGGGTGGGCTGGGAGGTCCTGGATGTCTTCACCTTGTGCATGTCCATCTTTGAGCACTGTCATGGTGACCGTGGGGGTGGTGGGGCCTCACGGCTGGACTGGCTGATCCTAAAGGTCTTTTCCAGCCTCAAGGATTCCGTGACCCCGTTCAGGCTCGTTTTGGGATGAAGGAACGGGTGCTGTGTGGTTGACAGCCTGGCTCTCCTGGGAGGGAATGTGTCTCAGCACCTTGCTGGTGACACCTCTGCTTCACCAGGGCATGGGAACGTTGGAGGTGACACCATGCCAGGGCCAAGTGTCCTGGGCTCAATGCACACGAGCTTTTACAGGTTAAAAGCAGCTCAGGAATACCTTCAGTGCAGAAATGCAGGGAAAAGAGATGTTTGTGAGAGAAATCGAGCTCAGAGAGCTGGGGGACGGCAGACTTCACCTTGCAGCGAGGAGATGAATATTGAAGGAGAAGAGGAGATGGGTTGGGAGCTCCTTTTTGAAGGTTAGGATGGTTTTCCCTTTCCTTTTGTTTCCCCCCCATTCATTTCAAAGAGGATCGCCCAGAATAATAATCCCCTTGTTTTGTCTGGCTGATAATTGCAGTGATAATTGAGTACAATTTGAATAATCACATTCCAGGGGTTTGTGTGGCAGAGCCTGAGAGCGGGGCTGCTTTAATCTCCACAGATGCATATTCATGATGCCATTAGAGATAGAGCTGAGGAGCTCCCAGCCCCACTGTCTGCTTCAAACAAGGCTGCTTTGAACCCAAGTCAAACCAGGAGGTGATTGATTTGTACTTGCAGAGTTCCCTGCTCTCCCTTTCGTGCTGGATCTTTTTATCCATCCCCTCCCTCCCTGTCGGAGCAGTTCCAGCCCATCCCCAGGCTGAGGTGTCTGTGGAGCAAATTCCTGCCCTGGTGTTTCCCTTCTGTCTCTAACTTGGGTTTGGCTTTTCCTGCCGCAGCAGCAGCTCCTCGGTGTGCTCGTGGGGTGTCCCTGCCCTGCTGGCTGTGCTGGGAATTCTCCTGGATCGGGAATACAGCCGGGAGCTGTGGCTGCCCCTGGGTCCGACATTGGGGCTCGGGGCAGCCTCGGACAGAGGGAGGTGTCCCTGCCCACGGGAATGGGATGAGTTTGAACATTCCATGGTATGGGATGTCCCAGCAGCCGCTGCCACGCCTTGGTTTCCCCTGCAGCATTCCTCGTGCCACTCCTGATGTTCCATATCCCCCTTTCCCAGGTTATTGCGGGTGACAGAGCTCTGGATGTTATTAAATGAGGACCTTGGGAGCTTTGCCTGCAGCACCTGAACAGGTAAAGGCAATGAACCCACAATAAGAAGCCCCTCAGGTCTTTAGGACATTATTTTTACGTTGGATTTGAGCATTTCCTGGGTCAATTTTTAACTGATTCATTGCACAAGATAAGGAAAACTCCCTAAGAAGCACCTTTATGGAACAGCCTTTGCTTCTGAAGGGTTTTGAAAAAGTTACTCCAGAAATACGAATTTTAACATCCCCCAGGTCACACGCCTGTGGTTTTGTGGAGTTTGGAATGAAATCTGTTATGGTTTTTTTTCTGATCCACTGATTGTGGCACTTTGGGATAAGGTTCAGTGGACACAGCAGAATTCAGTCACAGGCTGGACTCGCTGGTCTTGGAGGTCTCTTCCAACCCATCACAATTCTGTGATGTGCAAATGTGTTTTTTAGGAAAGGCAGCCACAGGAGAGCCCCTGGTTCCACTGGTGAGAGGGAATTTAACAGCAATAACCCCTGAATCCCCTGTGCCGGGGTTCTGTCACTTCCAAATCCCCAGCACAGGGTGGGGGAAATGGGAAAATACGTGGGAAAATGGAATGTCCTGTGGAAACTGGCTGATTTTGGAGTATGAAAACATTGCATTGAAGTCAGCTGAACAGTTTACAGACTGAAGTGATGCGGGAGCTGGGTGAATCATTTAATGGAAATCCCTAAATTAGCTATTTTTGATTCTTTTGTTCACAAATTGTCTTGAAACAGCTCAGGGATTTTCTCAGTGAGCTGGGCTTTATTCCCTGTGCCAGTGGGCCTGGTGTGAAATTTGGCAGCTCTTTTTCCTCCCATCCATTGGAAGGATGGAAAATGTAGGATTTCTGCATGAGCAGCTTTACACTGGCTCTCCAAATGTGTTCCCCATTATTGTTATCTAATGTTTGCACATAGCAGAGCTCGCAGGAATTGGATGAGGATTCCAATAAAAGAGACAGAACTATAACATCCTTTCCCAGGAATAGGTAATTTATGCCTTGTGCAGGGATAACAGCAGGAAGGGGGTGGATAAAATAATTATTCTCCATGTACATATTGATATTTTTATATAAGTTACTGAGCTGAGTGTGAAATATGGGAAATAGGAACAATTTCCCTTGGGTGTTTCTCCTGCTTTTTTTATTTCCTTTTTTTCTGTACTTCCCCCCTTCCTTTCTCTCTGGCAAAGCCTCGGCAGAGCAGGAAACACCAAATTTATTGTGTAAAGCAAAGCCTGGCTTGTACCTGTGGCCAAAGCCTCTCTTGTTCTGGATTTATGGTTAAACTGAGGTTTAATCCCTGCAGGATTCCCTCTGTTTGCTCCCAAGGCTGAGCTCAAACCAGGCAGTTCCTAAGGGTGCAATTCAGGGAAGGGTTTTAACTTTATTTACTTCTTCGTGGGGAAATGCTTCCAAAAATTGCTGCTGTTGAAATATAGAGAATTACAATTTTTTCTTCCATTCTATCTGAGGCAATTAATTGTTTAATTACTGAGCACAGCTTTTTCCAGAGCCTGGATGAGGTGCACTGGTTCTGTTTGTTCAGACCTGGCCATTAAAGACTTTTAGCTCCTGCTCTGAACAGGGAAACAAATCCTCCAAGGGGGAAATACCTTCCAGTGATTAAATTAAATGATTGTGTGGACTTAAAAGTCTTGAAGGCACATTTAAATTTAAAAAATATAGGCAAACTATTTAAATTAGTAAAGTTATGGCATCCACTAATACAACTAAATCATTTTTAAGGGAATCCCCCAGATTATTATTTCTTACAGGTAATTTTGTGTGCTGGCTCCTGAGATCTGTAGTTTGTCCCAGGAGCTAAATTTTGCCTGATTCAGGGGAAGCTTGGGAGAAAATTGGAATGAATGCATTAATTTTTAATACGTTACATGTGTTGGAACATGAGGGTGGAGGGTGAGTGAGAGGAACAAAATCTCCTGCATGGGAGGAGAAACCTGCATTAAACCCCAGCTGAAGAGGTGGGATTTGCTATTTGTTCCTATTAACTCCCAGGGAGCTGGAAAAGCTGGATTGATCCTTGTCACTTTAGGGGAAAGCCAATTAATTTCCAGAGATTTCTCTTGTTCTCAAAGCCTTATTCTCACAGCGAGTCCAGTGAAGCTCCAACCAGCTCAGCTTCATCCTTTGCTTAAAATTCGCTGGTAAAATGGGAGATCTTAGAGGAAAATTGTAGTGGGAGGGAAGGTCGATGTGCTGGGATCTGTCAATAGGAGCACAGATACCTACTGGCTTTCCCTGTTGTCTTGATGTCAGAGTAAATACTCATCACCTTTAATTAATTAATGATGGATTCCGGACTGGAGGATTTCGTTCCAGAAAGTGCCACCGAGTCAGGGCCTGCTTTTGTGGCATTGAGAGCTCTGAGGGCACTTTCTCTCTTCTCCAGATTTCCCGTTCACCTCGTTTGCAGCACGGAGAGCCAGCTCTGCTGCCCTGCTAAGTGTGCTGTGACAGGGTGTAAAATCAGCGAGCTGAGAGGCAGCACCTCTTTGCAGGGTGACCACGGGCCAGTGCCCAGCTTTACCCACCACAGCCACAAAGAGACTGGCAGAGAACGGAGCACGGGGCAGCCAAGGACGTGAAACTCATCCTTCAGTGAGGATGGCTTTGCTGGTAACGCTCCAAGGTGTCCTGGTTTTCAGGCAGGAAGTGTTGTGGGCAGACAGAGGGAACGAAACCCTGCTGGAGCTGATGAGGCAGGGAGGATGTACTGCCCTGGCTGCAGCACAGTGACCTGTGCTGGATTCCCTGCCCTGGCTGGGGCTGGGGGACCTGCAGGGCACCACACCTCCCCAAAGGCAGCTGGGCATGGCCTTGGCCCCACCACTGACCCCCACAGAGCATCTGCACCATCAGATCAGGAATGAATCCCCGATTCCAGCTCTGTTTCCTGACACCTGTCACCCCCAGGAACTCACACCCAGGGGAAGTACTCAGGGGTAAGAGAGCCAGGGCCTGGGGTTCACCCAGAGTGCTCATATAAAATGGGGGAAGGGATAAATTCATGTTTTAGGCAAGGAGAACAGATATCCAGAGAGAAGAGTAGTGGTGATGCTTGGCTTTTCCAGCCTCAGTGATTCTGTGACTCTGTGATTCTGTGAATTCTGTATTCGACATGAGTAACTCCAGGATGGGGTAATTTCCCTGCTTTGAGATGTTTGCCATTCCCTAACAAAGCACCTTGCACCAAATACCCTGGAAGGCTTAAAGCATGATCCATCTTCTCAATGTATTGCAGGAGAAAGTCTCTCTCTGGGAATATTAGTGACTCCACAACTGGAGCAAATAAATTCTGCTTTCCCTAAGTAATGCAGCTTATGGTGCGCATCTAATTTTAGATTCCCTCTGCTGCCCCTAAATCTTTGCTCCATGTCTTTCCCAGCTTGATGGAAGGGCATATTTAATTATCAGGAGTCACATTTGTATGGACAGATCTTTCATCACCAAAGCGTATGTCTTTGGGGTTTGGGACTGCAGAAATCCCATTATTCCTCAGCTCTGAGTAACTGAGCACCCACACCACCTCTGCAGGCGCGTGGCAGATGCTGAGCCAGAGCAGGCACGAGGAGGAGCTGCCTTTGCAAGCAGGGCACTGTGTGGGGAAGATCCAGCTCCACCTCCCTCCAGCTCTGAAATATCAGGCAAAACCTTGCCCCCCTCAGGCCTCTGGGTTACGAATCTTCAGTCTCATGGAATCAGTCATGGAATGGTTTGGGCTGAAAGGGACCTTAAATCCCATCCAGTTCCCAGTGGGCAGGGACACCTCCCCACTGTCCCAGGCTGCTCCAAGCCCTGTCCAGCCTGGCCTTGGGCACTGCCAGGGACCCAGGGGCAGCCCCAGCTGCTCTGGGTGACCAATTAATACAATTAATATTTGTGCATTTCCTCGTGGCAATGTGTTGGATCTCCTCTCTCTGTGTCTCAGGGTGCTGGGACCTGCTCCTCACGGACATGGGCCGGGTTCACATACAGGGATCTGCTGTGGTGTGCAAAGGGTGGCAAGGAAAAGCCTTTTAGAGGAGCCAAAGCTTCCTCTGAGAAGGCTATGAAAAGCAGGGACTCCCTGTGGTGGGCTCAGTTTCAGTCCCACGATGGGCCCAGTTTCAGTTCCATGGTGGTTCCAGTTTCAGTCCCATGGTGGTTCCAGTTTCAGTCCCATGGTGGGCCCAGTTTCAGTTCCATGGTGGTTCCAGTTTCAGTCCCATGGTGGGCCCAGTTTCAGTCCCATGGTGGGCCCAGTTTCAGTTCCAT